>OX439142.1:34024771-34624771 GCA_949318255.1 Pollenia labialis
AAGTTCTTTGAAACTTTCGTTTTTAACTTTTAACAGTTTGCTGCGCTATTCGTAACGTTGTACTACAGCGCCTATTCTGTTCCCCGCTTTATACTATAAAGCAGTGTTACCACCAGTAAAATTCAAAATTACACTTGAGCTGAAGCAAAATTACCCGATTTAAATGAAATTACACCTGATATAAAATTGAAGTTTTATTTAATAAAAAGCAAAGAAAAAGAAGCAAAAACACAACAAACTCCTTGAAAGAAGATCAATATTAGTCAAACTGTTAAGATTCATATTGTAATTTTAAAAAAATTAACAAAAAAGAATTAAAAACAATTAATAAAACTCCTAATATAATGAGATTAGCTTCCACAGTTGGTTGCATATATCTAGGGAAGGTTTAAAATGCTCATTGCCATTCCTAGAGCTTACGAAAGGTTAGCTGTCAAACGAACTGTCATAATGCTTTCAATTTTTTTCTCAGCACATCATAATGAAGAGATTCATGCTTGAACAACGCCACCAAATTATCCAAATTAACTTTAAAATCAGCCATCGATTTTCGCAACTTATAGGCCACTTCATGATTAAACTGACGCAACTTATTTATTCACAAATAAAGGCGATGTGTTGATTTAGAGAAAATAAACCGTCAATTTGACATCATGGCCGTGCGAAGTGACATCTCTTGATTAAAGACACTGGTTTATGCTGATAAAACAGCAGCAATTGCCGTCTTGGAGATCAACAAGCAGCCAGCAATGCTCAAAAAAGAGGAACAAAATTGGACGTCTGCAAGGCGTTTCGTCAAGGACAGGCGCGGTGCCTATTTGTTTGAAATCAGTTTCAATTAGTAATGCCGTGTATTAATCTGCGGTTAAAATTATTTATTTTTGTGTTGTCTAAAATTTTAAGGGGGTAATTTTGTTGTTCACTTCACCTTGCGTTGAGAAAATTTTCATATAAAATTTTTAAAATTTTCAAAGTGAACAACAAAATTACCCCCTAAGTTTCATTGTGTTAAAAAAAAGCTTTAAACCTTATGTAGTTAACAAAATGCTTGCTGGTTGTTATACAACTGTCCCTTTCGTAAATCAGTTTTACAACTGATAAGGGCGTTAAATATTCTTCAAACTAAAGCATTTGAAAGTTGCCTAGATGAAAATAAATTTAATTACATTTTGAAATATTGGTTTCAGTTTAAACAAATTTTTTCAATAAACTTTAGGTTCTAAATCACTATAATACCCCTGACAGACATATAGTTTACATACCATGGTATACATACAACAATTCTTACTGAGCGCAGCCAGAAAACTGTGTTTAATAAAATATCACATTTAAACTATTGACATGTTGGTAGTACATAAACCAGCAATATATGTATGTATGTACCACTCTTTTCGTGGTTTAATTGTAGTTTAGGTTGACACACATGTGGTATACTATGCAATTATAGTATACGAATGCTATGTCTGTCAGGGGTATAAGAGGCAGCTTTATCCAAATCTAAGGGACCATCTTGCGAAATTTCTTACGAAACTTTTGAAAATATATATTAATTGATTGATGTCTTTTCTTAAAAAGAAACCGAAACTTTGGTCCAAAAGACTGTGCATTTTTTAGTAACAATATTTAAAAGAATTAAATGTCATCACTGAAATCGAATCTTGATTTTATTTGGGTATCTAAAGTAACAATTTCAAAAACACCTGAATTACACCTAAGAGAAATTACCCACGCTCTACCCACGACGGTAAAAATTATACCAAATTCGGGTAATTACCCACAAAGTGGCAACACTGCTATAAAGGCATTGCTTTCGTAATTGTTGTTGTTGCATTTTATTTTTATCTCTTATTGCAATGCCTTTAGGCATTTTGATGTTGATCTCGTTAAGTTTTGCCAGTGCGTCCCCAGCAAATAAAATTGGACCACCTGACCCATTTTGATAAAATGGACTACTCCATGGACTGGTCCGATGTAATGCAAGCATGGACCATGTCATTGTTAAAAAGTGTTTGTGGTGAGACGACATGTCTTCGTTTTTTAACGACGTGCTTTCGTTTTTAAACGACTTCAAAACTAATCCTCTTGAGTATACCGTGGAGTAGTTTTAAAACTACTCCTTAGTGGTCCAAAGGTGGGTTATATACCATGGAGTAGTTTTAAAACTACTCCTTAGTGGTCCAAAGGTGGGTTATATGATCCTCTCCTAGGACATCGTAATGTTAAATAGACCAGGTTTTTTCCATACGTTTGGGTTACTTTTGGACTAGTCCTGGTCCTTTGTGGACTACTCTTTACACGCGTGTTTGGACTGGTCCTATTATTTGCAGGGTCGTCAAGTAAGCTGTCAAGAAGTATATCTGCTATTGTCGGTGATAGAGGGTTACCCATAGGCATTCCAAACACTTGCTTATAAAATCTATTGCCGTATATAAAATAATAATTGTCATTCAGGCAAAGTCTCAGGATATGTAGAAATTTTGCACGAGGGATTTTTGTAAGCTGTTCCATTTTGTTCCAGTTTTTCATTATGTTCTTTATTGCCAATTGGACAGGAATATTTGTAAATAATGCGACGACATCAAAAGTTATTCAAACTTAATATTCTTTTGAATTTACCTACATAATATTTTGAGTGTAACATCACAAAAGTATGCTATACTTGTTTCTTTTAACATATTGCCGTATTTAATCAATGTGAATGAATGAACGAAAACCACAAAAGACCGACTGACACAAAAGATCAAGTGACCCAAAAGATCAACTGACCCAAAAGACCAAGTGACCTGAAATTAACGATTGAACGAAATGAACGAACTCGTTCATTGTTTTGAATTGAACGATAATGACCGATCACCTAAATGAACGATTAAAGGCCTCATTAGTTTTTACTTTCTGTTGCCGTTCTGTTTCGTTCCTTTCTGTAGCAAATATTTTGAAATTACTTTTTCTGTTAAAGGAATCAGCTGATTTAAAACGTAAAAGATAATCAAACCAAAAACATTGAAATTGTAAAAAAAAATTCGTAAAAAACCTTTTGGTTAAATAATAAGAAAAAATAAACATTAATAATTAAAAAATGAATATTTTGTCTGATTCTGACTCAGAAAATTCGGATGTGGATGATTTAAGGCCCAACCAGAACAGGAATGAGGTCGCTTAAGTCAACTTAAGTAGCTGTGCGAATACATATAAAACATATATGGAAAGCTACAATGTACTTAATGATGCTTTTCGTCAAGTTTCGTCAAATGTCATTTGCTTAAGCAAAGTGCCAAACTGAACGCACATTCCGTACGAAAACAGCTGTGTATGTATAACAATAAAAAATAAAATAAAATAAAATGGACAAAGAAGACGAATTAACATATTTTAATTTGTTTCCCATTTTTTTTAAAACACTCACAAATTATCTATTTTTAAATTCTTTACAAATTAAATAGCATTAAATAAACAAATACACGGTTGGATTTTTTGGTACTTTTTATTTTGAAGTACTCGCAAAAAAAACAAAATATTGCACAAATATGCAACAATGGTTAAATAGATATTAAAGACATTATAGCCAGCTAAAAGTCTTTTTTATTTGCTTATGCATTTGACAGACTTTTCGTTAATTTTTGACAGTTGCTTAAGCTAATACATGCATGTTCTGGTTGGGCCTTTAGTTGTAGGAATGAGTTTTATTAATGTGTGCAAAATGTACCAAACAATAAATTGTAAGAACAAGCGTCGTCAGCGAAGGTGGTACGCCAGACCTGCTAACTCAGACTGGTTATCATCAGGATACCACCAGAAAGTTTTTAAAAGAATAAAGAATATTGATGACGAACATTTTTTCCTACACACACGAATGACAAAGGATGTTTACGAGCTTTTGTTGTCATTAATGAAAAGCTCTCTAAAAAAACCTGGCCAACGTATATCTCCTGAGGAGAGACTCTCCATAACACTCCTGTAAGCATTTAAATTTCAATTCTTTCGATTTGCGTTGTTTATTATACAAACTAATCTTTACATTTTTGTTGCGTGTGTAGATATTTAGCGCACGCTAGTTCCATTCAATCTATTGCTTGGAGTCATAAATTAGGGAAAACCACAGTTAGAAATATTATTCTTCACAATTCGTTGAGATTGAAAAAGATTTTGAGAGGATGTGGAATATTCCAAATTGTGTGGGAGCTATCGACGGGAAACACATAGCCTTAAAGTGTCCTCCAAATTCAGGATCTATGTTTTTCAATTATAAAAAGTTTTTAGTATTGTTCTAATGGCTGTTTGTGACGCAAATTATACTTTTACAGCTGTCACCGTAGGAAGTTATGGCAGTCAAAGTGATGGAGGTAAATAAATGCAATACTTTATAGAAGCATGTGTCAATTGTTAATCTACACTGCAATCAATTGAAATTTTTAATTTTTTTTCTTTCTTTTAGGCATTTTTCGCACAAGTCGTTTTGGCCAATCAATATTAGATAACACAATTGCTGTGCCACCAGAAAAGCCCCTACCGTCATCTTCAATACCATTTCCGCACTTTTTTGTAGCAGATGCAGCTTTTCCGCTAAAGCCAAATTTGATGCGCCCTTTTCCAGGTGCAAACATTGATAGAAAAAAAACTGGTTTCAATTATCGTTTTTCTCGTGCTCGAAGAGTAATAGAAAATTCTTTTGGTATTGTTACGCGTGTATATTTCAAAAGAATAATAAAATCAAAAAAAAGATGACAACAAAAAGTTTCGGTGTTTTTCATTAAAAGTTAAGAAGGCAATGAAACGATCTCAGCTAGCTCATAAAACGGTATAAAATGGTTCTTAACCCAAAAAAAAAAATACGCATAACATATAACATACTCCTTGCCTATATACTACCACAGAGTATGTTAAAAACAAAAAAAAAAATAAAACTCTAAATCCTACAATGAACAAAATATTGGCTTGATGTTCCGCCAATTGGGGTATACTTTTCTCCCACCCTACTAGCAATTCACTTGCCAGACTCCATGACAGAAAAATACCCCAATTAACTTTCTGTCCCTAGAACTAACACGATTAATTTGCTAAATTGACATTTTTTCGTAGGTTATCCTTCCCCGCTAGTAAAAAATTAAAATTGCATATTTTTCTCTTAACAAAACGAAGATTTAATATTTATTGAAAAATTAAACATACTTAAAATGAAATTGATCAAAACAAAAAAAAAAGAATACAAAAAAAGTAATATAAAAAAAGTAATATGTATGTATGTATGTATGTATCAGAGAACTGCAACAATACATAATACTCGCGAGCGCACTCGCTGTTTACTAAATCATTTTTAGTCTCGAATACTTTTAAACACTCGCTTTTACTGATATGGTTGGCTCGTTGGCTCGTTCTTCATACAAAGCGAGCTTCATGCATTAAAATATTCACAATAACTTTTTACTTGTACATGTGTGAACTACATAAAGTAGTAAGAGCCCAGAAAAATGTATGAACAATATCACAACCACGCAAAGCTAAGTTTCGTGTTTTTTCCATTTTCATATTCGGTAACTTTTTTGTATTTAACTTACACGACTTAGGTGTTACGACCAGCTCGTAACAACAACATTCACGGCATATTCATTAAGTATATGTTCGTGTATTTAAAATTCAACATTAAATGAAAACGTGGCTGCCAGATTTTATGATTTGTCCTAGGTTAGACGATTTTAGGCGTTTAAATGATTTAGTGCATGTTTTGTTATTTATTTTATGGATGAAAACTAGTAAAAGAAAAAACTCAATTAGCAGCCGATATTTACCGTTAATAAAGAGCGCACTCAGCCATTTAAAAAAAATGTTATTATGTGCATCTTTAGCACCATAGAATATAATTGTGTGTTTGTTGTAAAATTTGTTGTCAAAAATTTAAATATAAAAAAGTAAATTCTGTGTTTACGTCGCACAATGAAATAACGGAATGCGCAGCGTTGCCATTGATCAATATTTTTGCAAAAATATTTACATATAAATGAAATTGACGTATAAAAAAATTGTGATTCATAAGCCTGTCGCATTCGTTATATATTTTAATTAAAATTTTCCACGAAAATTTTTCTTATAATAACTTTTAAATTCATTTTATTTCATAATGAATTTAGCCCAACATGTTTACTTAAATATACGATCATTGTTTTTTTCCTAAACCATCTGGCAACGCTGCTTTAAGTATTACTACAAATGACGAATGCTGCGAGTAAACACTTGTGCACTCAGACAATTATAACTCTAGGTCAGCGAAGGGCAGATAGAGAACATTGAATAAAAGAGAGTAAATTAGTTGATTTATCAGAAGTACGAGTGCTATTGCCGAATGTTGAAATAATATATTTAAGAAACAATACAAAACAGAACTCATATAAATATCATTGCGTTTGCTAAAGGCTCGTATGTTGAAAACACAATTTCTTACGAGCCTGGCGAGTACATACAAAAACAATAGGCTGTATTAACTACACCGCAACTCGTTTTAAGGCGAGTATCATCAATCATAAAAACGGGTGCTCGTTGCAGTTCTCTGGTATGTATTATTACTATATCAATAATTGCAAAAGTTATTCAATGTTACTTCTTGTGTATGCTAAATGCCAAAAAAAAAATATGATTAAAACAATACCAAAAAAAAATACGTCACAACATTGTTCTTGCTATTGTAAAAACAAGGAACGGACGGAACCGAATGTAAAATTATGAATTTTGGAGTCTAACCAGAGCAATAACCAAGTGAGAGCAATAGAAAATTATTAATGAGCACATTTTGAGCATTACTTACAGAAAAAAATACAATGCAGCATGATCCATTACCTTTGTTCCATAGTTGGGCCCAGCAGAGGAAAAGGTGATAATCTCTGTTTTTAAAAAAAAAGATGAATTAATTAAACTCAATGAATTAATAATTGACCTGTTACTCTCGATTGTAGATACATATAGTAAAATAAAAAAATGCGTAATAAAGGTTAGGGTTAGCAATACAAAAAAATTTTTGGGTTTACGGGATTATAGGGTAAATTGGGATTGAAAATTTCAGCATTTAAGATTAATCATATTTTTTTCTCTTTTTAATACTAATTTGTTTTAATCCATTTTTTTTTTAATATTTAATTAAGGTTTATATAAAAAACAAAAAAAAAAAGCAAGATTGCTAAGTTTTAATAGATAAATTTCGAATAATAACTTAGTATAAGTATTGTGGTTAGAAATTCAAAAGAATAAATTGTCTTTTTTCTTCACTTTATAATTTTTTTTTTTTAAATTATTATTTTGTAATTTAAATGAGTTTTGATAATATATTAATGTTTCCTATATTAAGGATTGGTTTAACGAAAAAAAAATTATAAAAGCTACAGTGAACGAACATATATTTAATTCATGTTAGAAAAATAAAACGATTAAATGTTAGTAAAGAAAAATTGAATGTTACTTAAAAAAAAAACAGGAGTTATTCATAGTAGGGTTTTTTTCGCTTTTGCTTTACTTAACGTAGAAAATTCGAGAACAATCAGTCAGTCACAATTGACTGATTTCACCACATTTGACTTTGCTTTGCAAAATGGACACTCGTTCGTTTAATACTACCTCTAATGGAAAACAGTTGAATGCCACTAATTTAAAGGGAAGTAAGTATAGCATTTCCCAAAACTGCTCCAAAAATTATATTCGCTTCTTTTCCAGCGTCAAAATCTTACTGGAGCTTAATTCAAGTGGCCGAATTCGGTATAATCGATTTGGAATCCTACGCATAAAATGTCTATTTTAATACTCGGAAATTTTCAAGTTTTCAATAAAAGCACTAAAATTACCTTATCTTTCCTTCACACTAAAATTTTTCTATTTTCCTGTAGGAATAAGAATAGACTTGTAATTTCCACTATTAAAATATTTTAGGAACACTTTTTACACTAATTTTACTTTTAATTTTACACGAGTAATAAGTCCTGCTGCTCGTTGAGTTTAGCTTTCTGATGGCAAATGAATTGACAAGAGTTGTAATTAATGTCTTAAGCATTTTATAAACCGTATAAAGTAAAAAATATAAAAAAAATCAACGGTACCAAAATTCCTTTGTTATCGACTCTCTTCGTTAATTCCTATACAATATTGAATTAGTAAGCAATTATTTACTTGAGCCATGATCGCTCTCTAAGGCAGATACACGTAGATTCAGCTTATAGCATGATATAAAAAAAGTGACATAAAAAACATAGGGGTTTCAACACTGACTTCGATAATTAGCAGAATTCCTGTTTTGTTTTACCTTTCGGCCTTAAAAATCGCAACAAAACTGCTTCGGTTCAAAAAAAATGGTTTTCTTTCCGTTCTTTTTTTTTTTTGAGAACGGACAGTAAAACGATTTTTATCCAATTAATAAAAAGTACTAAATATTTACCAACTATCGTTACCAAAACGTGGGGCACGACCCACAAAGCCGGGCAATTTACGGTTTTAAATCAGAAGCATGATACTTCCCAATGTATTTTTCCCTAAGGTCCTCTATATCATATAAATTGTTCCCAATCTTAGCTTTTATGCGACATTTGACGAATTTAGGCGTAAACTTTCTATTAATACTTTTTGAAAGGTCACTTAATATATGGTTTTTTCTATAAACAGTCTGTCCAAGATTGTATACCCTCGCCGACTTTTCGTCTGCTCTGTCAAGGTTACGTCGTATTTCATTGCGTATATAGGCTAATTTGTCAACGTTGTTTTCAACAGCAATACCTTCACCGGAATCGCATCCTAATTTTTCCAAAATCTGATAAGTTGTGGCGCGTTGCACCATATTCTGTCCGAAAGTTGCAAAATATGGAGAACAATGTATGGAACACAGACAGTATCTGGGGGATGTACCTGTCCCAATCTTTGTGATCTTTGTGGTCTCTAAGGAAGCATCTTATCTTGGTAATGATTTCCCCATTTACCCTCTCAGAGGCATTAGAGTGTGGTGCATAATATCCTGTGGTTACGTGCGTTATTCCATACATTCTAAAAAAATCTGACATTTCCTTGGAAATAAATTGTTTTCCGTTGTCACTGTGGACAAAGCGTGGTACACCAAAAGTAGGAAAAATTTCGGTTTGGAAAAATAAGACAACGTTAGAGGTAGATGCAGTTTTCATGGCTTTAAGAAATACAAATTTTGTGAAGTGGTCGAGACAAACAAAAATTGTAGAGTTCATGCCCTTGGTTAAAGGATATGGACCAAGGAAATCGCAATAAAAACGTTCAAAGGGCCTATGGGTCTTAAACTGGTTTCCCATAATTGGTCTTGATATTTGGTTGTGCGATTTAATACATTTACAAACATCACAGCTCTTAACAAATGACTTGACGTCCTTGACCATCGTTGGCCAGAAATATTTTTGGCGAATTCTGTATAAGGTTTTTATAAACCCTCCATGACAAGAATTTTCGCTGTCATGAGCGGTTTTAATCAACGAATCTGTAAGTGACTTGGGTATCCAGAGACGCCAAAGACTTCGTTCTTCATTTTCTATACCTTGCCTAAATTGAACGCGTTTGAAAACTAGGTTGTCTAAAATACAAAGGTCTGGAAGGGAATCCTCATTTTCGCCGATGTATTTCTTCAGATTTTGATAATCTTCATCTTTGAAGTGAGCAGACGATAAATCAATCTCATAACTTGCATTTGACAATTTTATTTCTTCGATATCCATTCTAGATAAACAGTCAGGCACCACATTCATAGACCCCTTTCTGTGTTCAATTTTAAAATCATAAACTTGTAACTTGAGACTCCAGCGAGCCAAACGTCCACTTAGGTCCTTTTGGGACATCAGCCACTTAAGTGAAGAGTGATCCGTTATAATTTTGAAGGGTACTCCATCAATATATTGTCTAAATTTGTTAACGCAAACAACAGCTGACAGACACTCAAGTTCTGTTACAGTGTAATTCTTTTGTGACTTATTAATTTTCTTTGAAACGTAGGCAATTGGATGCTCTCTGTTTTGTTCGTCATACTGAGTAAGAACACCACCTACGCCAGTTCTAGAGGCATCGCATTCGATAACAAACTCTTTGCTAAAGTCAGGCTGGGACAGAACAGGAGCTGATGAAAGTGCTATCTTTAATTTCTCAAACGAATCTTTTGCTGCTTCAGTTAAGGAAAATGTCTTTGAAGATTTTTTTAAGCAATCGGTCAACGGGCCTGCAAGGTCAGCAAAATTGTTTATAAAAACCCTATACCAATTAGCCATCCCTATGAATTGCCGAAATTGTTTTGGAGTTTTAAGTGTAGGAAATTCTTTTATTGTTTTGACTTTCTCTGGGTCAACCTTCAAACACCCGTTACCTACAATATAACCAAGATATTTGATTTCCCTTTGGCAAAAATTACTTTTACCCACATTAATGGTTAATTTAGCCATTTTTAAACATTCCTCGACTTCAGACAAAAGCTTCATATGGGACTCAAAATCTGGACTACATACCAGCAAGTCATCGAGATATATGAAGACATTTTCCCTAAAGCGCGATGGTATTACCTTATCCATGGCTCATGGTTTGCGGCCCATTACAAAGTCCAAATGGCATAAACTTGTAATGAAAAAGGGGCTTACCCGGTATGGCAAAGGATGGCTTCTCCCTAGAAGATTCGGAAAGTTTCATTTGTAGGAATGCGTCCTTTAAGTCAATGCCGCTAATAAAATAGGTGTCCTTCAATCTACTAAGTAATCCATTAATGTGTGGCAATGGATATGAATCCTTTTTTGTTACCGCGTTCAATTTTCTCGAATCTATACATAGACGTTCTTTTCCTGGCTTCCTAACTAATACAGCCGGTGAACACCACGGCGAGTTAGACTCCTCTATAACACCCATGCTTAGCAAGCGATCAATTTCCCTATATGCTTCCTCTTGACGAGGTGGAGATAAGGGATACAGCTTGCACTTAATGGGTACTGCATCCCCGGTGTCTATATATTGTTCCAATAAACTGGTGCATCCCAGTCCTAGTCTTTCGTACGAAGGAAAATTTAAAATCGTTTGCTCAAGGACTAACTTTTGATCTGGTGTCAAGTAATGGAATTTAGTATTACAATTTTAATCATTTGAAAGCTCTGATATAAAATTAGAAGCAGGTGCAACCAACTCAGGAGCAATTGCGAATTCTCGCCAAAAATTTATTCCAAAATAGGCCTCTTGGTTTAACGAGGGAACTATATAAAAGTCTATATTCTTAGTAACACCTTTGTATTGAATTGGCAAGGAGCAGTTATACGTTTTGTTTTGCGCCGCTAGCAGTTGAAATCGAACTGCTTAATCTTCGGTAAAGGATATTGTTTCGCTCTAAAAACGATAAGGAATCGCGACCTAATACGGATACGTTTGCCCCGGAGTCTAATAAACCAATTAAAATATCATTACATACTTTCACCTTGGCAAATGGTCTATCATCATCAGCACTAAGAACTGTTGATTCTAGCAATTTTCTAAATATTTTCCTCTTTTTAAAGCGAATCCTACACTTAATTTTATTTTATTAACTGATTGTTTTAGAGGTCTGGAATAAAGTATTGATTCTATTGGGCAAGAAGCCGAATTTTCCGTTTGTGTTGAAATATTTGTAGATTTTGTTTTATTTGAAGAGAGAGGTGAAGGGCTGTCAATGCACACATTAGAACTAAAATCGTCCCACATTCGGACTAGTTCGAACTCGGGGTTGCTAGAGATGGACGAGTGTCCCCGGTCGCCCATTTTCTGGTTTCCCTGAAAAACATGATTTTTAGGACATGTAGGGGTTAAATCTCCCTTTTGCCCACATTTGAAACAAAATGGGGTTTCTATTGTCTTAGCGCAATATATATAAGAATGCCCATATGAGAGACAATTCCAACACTGTATGTTTGAAAAATCAAATCTAGTCGGATTTTTTGGTATGTTAAGGGCTTCGATTTGAGGATCTGCTCCTGGTAGATCATCCGTTTCTTGAAAGGTGACATCAATCTCATTCACAATACGAGTTTAACTTATATTTGTATTTTGAAACCTTGTTTCACGAATAACCTTTTCCGCTTTTCTAGCCATATCTCTAAAATCGTTCAAGTCACGAGATTGCGTGTTAAATAACAGAAACCTAAGATTTGGGCTAAGATTACGCTTAATAATGTCCAATAGGGTAAAATCGGGTAATGGATTTTGTAGTCTCAAGTTCATTGAAACTATGGCCGTGTGGTAATCATCATAACTCTCCTTAAAATTTTGTTTGCGCAATGATATTTTTAATATAACTTAATGGTCCGATTCAATATGACCGAATTCCTTTGTCAATGCATGACGAAGCAAGGCATACGTTATATTACGATTTTGCTTAGTAAAAAGCCAATACCATTGCTCAGCATTACCACTTAGCAAGACATGGAAATTTGACATCAAGTGCTCATCTGAACATTTAGAACGAGCAGAAAGCGTTTCTACTTTAAATAGAAAATCGGATACCGAACCAGTTCCATCAAATGTAATTTTCCATTTCTCAAGTTTAACATTATTTTCATATCTAACACTTGATACATTTTGGCCAACCAGTGTGGGCTCCGAGTTAATGCTAGGAATATTTGAATTTTGAAAATTTGGTAAAATAACATTCGGTCTATCTAAAGGTGTCCCCCGATCTGAGCAATACTATCCCTAATTGTGCCAAGTTCCCTACGAAATTCCTCCCTAGTGTTTCTCATTGTCTGCTCCATTAGAATCATGAGAGTATCAAATGAGGCACTCTGATTGTCATTGTAAACGGTATCAGCGCCATCGCGCGGGCCTAAAGACATATCTAGCTGAGGATTTATATCCGAATCAGAGACTGAAGTTTTGCTGCCCAATGATACAAAAAGTTGTGGTTGTGAATCAATATTTCGGGTTTCCTCAGCTTGAGTGTCTGTGAGCAGAGAACGAGAAGTCAAATTCTCTAAACTTTTTGTCTGTTCCATTCGTCCTGCTGTACTAATTGGCGAATGTAAAACTTTAGGTTTAGTATTACTACTACTAGGGTTTTTAAATTCTACCGTATGATTATACTTATTATTTGAAGTTAAAGAACTCCTAGGGCTTCGTCCTCTATTAAGTGAACTATTTTTAAGACCTCGTGCAGAGTATTTTGTGTTCATACCGAAAATCTATCAGGATAAATCAGTTTACGATATCAGCAGAACTGATTAAACCAAAAAATCGTTATACAACAAAACAAAAAAAAAATGAATCCAAAATATAAGAATATATATGTATGTATGTATACGCGAAATATGTTGATATGTATGGAAAAAAAACTAAATACTAAATATAAATTTATTTATTAATAGATAAACAAATATAGTTGAAAATGCCTTGTAAAAATTCATATAAGATAGGGAAAAGATAAACCTCCTCCAAAATGTCAATGTGTAGCTAATAAATCAAGTATCAAACAAAAAAAGTGCAATGGTTAAGCTTTGATCACAGCAACCTCCCTGTGTTATAACTTTCAGTTCTAATAAAATAAACATTTGCCAGACTGCAATATTAAAGAATTCTCAACTAAAGATCTTAAATAGACTTGAATTACAAACGTAGAACAAACTTCAAATGCAACTAAGGAAAAACAATTATTTTAATTTTCGACTTGGGCTATTTGAAATTAATAAAGCTAATATGTTGGCTAAAATATAGGGTCTAACTCCACACGTCGCAAATAGATTATTAAAAGATATTAAAGTATCTAAAAAGAGACCATGACCTTACGCATGTCATCAGGCCTAAAGATTTTTTTTTCTTTTTTTTTACCAACTTTAAAGCAAATTGTTCAAAAGTAAAAAAAATAAAGAATTTTAGTTTAGCTATCCCGTAATGGTAAGCTTTACGTTGGGCGCCATATATGTTACGCGTGTATATTTCAAAAGAATAATAAAATCAAAAAAAGATGACAACAAAAAGTTTTGGTGTTTTTCATTAAAAGTTAAGAAGGCAATGAAACGATCTCAGCTAGCTCATAAAACGGTATAAAATGGTTCTTAACCCAAAAAAAAATACGCATAACATATAACATACCTACTCCTTGCCTATATACTACCGCAGAGTATGTTAAAAACAAAAAAAAACATAAAACTCTAAATCCTACAATGAACAAAATATTGGCTTGATGTTCCGCCAATTGGGGTATACTTTTCTCCCACCCTACTAGCAATTCACTTGCCAGACTCCATGACAGAAAAATACCCCAATTAACTTTCTGTCCCTAGAACTAACACGATTAATTTGCTAAATTGACATTTTTTCGTAGGTTATCCTTCCCCGCTAGTAAAAAATTAAAATTGCATATTTTTCTCTTAACAAAACGAAGATTTAATATTTATTGAAAAATTAAACATACTTAAAATGAAATTGATCAAAACAAAAAAAGTAATATAAAAAAAGTAATATGTATGTATGTATTATTACTATATCAATAATTGCAAAAGTTATTCAATGTTACTTCTTGTGTATGCTAAATGCCAAAAAAAAATATGATTAAAACAATACCAAAAAAAAATACGTCACAACATTGTTCTTGCTATTGTAAAAACAAGGAACGGACGGAACCGAATGTAAAATTATGAATTTTGGAGTCTAACCAGAGCAATAACCAAGTGAGAGCAATAGAAAATTATTAATGAGCACATTTTGAGCATTACTTACAGAAAAAAATACAATGCAGCATGATCCATTACCTTTGTTCCATAGTTGGGCCCAGCAGAGGAAAAGGTGATAATCTCTGTTTTTAAAAAAAAAGATGAATTAATTAAACTCAATGAATTAATAATTGACCTGTTACTCTCGATTGTAGATACATATAGTAAAATAAAAAAATGCGTAATAAAGGTTAGGGTTAGCAATACAAAAAAATTTTTGGGTTTACGGGATTATAGGGTAAATTGGGATTGAAAATTTCAGCATTTAAGATTAATCATATTTTTTTCTCTTTTTAATACTAATTTGTTTTAATCCATTTTTTTTTTAATATTTAATTAAGGTTTATATAAAAAACAAAAAAAAAAAGCAAGATTGCTAAGTTTTAATAGATAAATTTCGAATAATAACTTAGTATAAGTATTGTGGTTAGAAATTCAAAAGAATAAATTGTCTTTTTTCTTCACTTTATAATTTTTTTTTTTTTAAATTATTATTTTGTAATTTAAATGAGTTTTGAAAATATATTAATGTTTCCTATATTAAGGATTGGTTTAACGAAAAAAAAATTATAAAAGCTACAGTGAACGTACATATATTTAATTCATGTTAGAAAAATAAAACGATTAAATGTTAGTAAAGAAAAATTGAATGTTACTTAAAAAAAAAACAGGAGTTATTCATAGTAGGGTTTTTTTTCGCTTTTGCTTTACTTAACGTAGAAAATTCGAGAACAATCAATCAGTCACAATTGACTGATTTCACCACATTTGACTTTGCTTTGCAAAATGGACACTCGTTCGTTTAATACTACCTCTAATGGAAAACAGTTGAATGCCACTAATTTAAAGGGAAGTAAGTATAGCATTTCCCAAAACTGCTCCAAAAATTATATTCGCTTCTTTTCCAGCGTCAATATCTTACTCGAGCTTAATTCACGTGGCCGAATTCGGTATAATTGATTTGGAATCCTACGCATAAAATGTCTATTTTAATACTCGGAAATTTTCAAGTTTTCAATAAAAGCACTAAAATTACCTTATCTTTCCTTCACACTAAAATTTTTCTATTTTCCTGTAGGAATAAGAATAGACTTGTAATTTCCAATATTTTAGGAACACTTTCTACACTAATTTTACTTTTAATTTTACACGAGTAATAAGTCCTGGTGACCGTTGAGTTTAGCTTTCTGATGGCAAATGAATTGAGAAGAGTTGTAATTAATGTCTTAAGCATTTTATAAACCGTATAAAGTAAAAAATATAAAAAAAAATCAACGGTACCAAAATTCCTTTGTTATCGACTCTCTTCGTTAATTCCTATACAATATTGAATTAGTAAGCAATTATTTACTTGAGCCATGATCGCTCTCTAAGGCAGATACACGTAGATTCAGCTTATAGCATGATATAAAAAAGTGACATAAAAAACATAGGGGTTTCAATACTGACTTCGATAATTAGCAGAATTCCTGTTTTGTTTTACCTTACGTCCTTAAAAATCGCAACAGTATTTTATCGGCCCGTTGGAGAATACTTCTTACAACTATAGAGTGTTCTCCTGATAACTGCGAAAGAATTGTTTTAGGATGTGTTGCGCTGCACAATTTTATAATGATGAATGACCAACAACGTTGGTATTGCCCAAGCAATTATGTGGACAGTGAAAATTCGGATGGAGAAGTACATGAAGGAGAATGGCGAAACGAGATAAGAGATAATGGAATTCGGCCGTTAAGATCGATGGTAACTCACATGCGGAGAAGTACAGAAAACGCTGTACAGTTAAGAAATCTTCTGGCAGAATATTTCTATAATGAAGGAGAAATTCCTTATCAGAACTTCATTTAAAGTTTTACTTTCACTAAAGCAATTTGTTTTTTACCTTTAACTTTTTTTTTTTTATTAAATGTCTAAATTTAATTATATTCCTCATTTAATGTTCATTAAAAATTGCTAGTATCCCACAAAAGCACTTTGAAGCATGTAACTTAATCCATATTTCAAAAATGTACATCTTAAAAACGAACCTTTTCTTAAAAGTAGCATTTATTAAAGTAGCATAGTTATAATGGGCTTCAAAAAAAGTTACTTTGACCCCTTTCAGACTCGGCAAGTTAGTTGCGCAAGCCACTTACCGAGTCTGAAAGGAGTCTTTGCTATTATCCCAAAAGTTTGGAGTACTCATTAAAAAGCTGTTCCACAAGATCAGCTTCATAATTTCATTATACGCGACGCTCAACGACTTTTAGTTTTGCCACATAAATTTTATGTGAATTTTTTTTATGTTACAAAACTACTAAAAAATGTTTGCGTGTTCATGTAGGAAATTAAATTGTCCACAAAAAATTTATAACATAATTTTTTCGTAAAATTAGCGTGTAAACATTTTTTAGGGCCATTACTACAACCGACCGATATATGGCTTTACAATATAAAACTTAATTTATTATTTTTTTTATTCATTAATTATTATTATTAAAATAATAACAATACAAAATGGTAGTTGTAATAATGCAAAGCTATTTATCGGACAGACAAAATGCTACCTTTAACTAACATTGTAGCAGCTCACATTTATTTTTATTTATTATTATTATTATTTTAATCATTTAAACGTTAATTTGAATTATTTATATACAACCCTGTACATTTTTTTAAACTTAACGGAATTTAACGTATATTTTAAATACAACACTGTGGTGGTACTTATTTTTGCAACTATGCAGCTATCACATCTACACTACGTATTTTAGCAACTAAGATAATGTAAACGTTTAGAACTGCTATAAAAGGAGCAGCACTTGTGTGTAGAATTCAATTAGCATTCTGACATCAAGAAGTAAAGATCATTGTCTAGGCTTATTGCAAGTACCGGACGTGAAATTTACTATTGAAATACGAACGAACTAATAAAGTATTATATAAATAATTTAAGAGTGAAAATACAGAGAGTTTTTTTATTTTTTTTTAATTTAAATGAACACATACAATCTTAGAAATAAGATTGTTTCATTGGCGCCCAACTCAGTGGCTAGGAATACCACAACTACAACCAACTCAGTGGCTACGAATTGCGAAGCCGATAAAAAGGAAATCAACAACGGTAAAAATAACAACAAAACCGTTTTCGTAGAGAACGAAGCTGTAACAACTTTAACAAGTGAAATTAACAACGGTAAAAACAACAAAACGGTTTTCGTAGAGAACGAAGCCGTAACAGCTTTAGCAAACGTAGACAACATGGCAACATTTTCACCAGAGCAGTTCCAGCAAATTTTAGCGGCTATGGGTGCGACTAATAAAGGAGGCTCTTTTACTCAATGTACAGCGCGCTACAAAGGACAGCGAGATCCTGCGGTTGTAGAGGAGTTTTTGGCTTCCATAAGTGTGTTTAAGGACATCGAGAAGATTTCTGACGCAGATGCTGTACGCGGAATGCCCCTATTGCTAGAAGACTATGCAGCTACATGGTGGATTGGTATCAAGGACACGGTACACAATTTTGAAGATGTTCAATCACTCATTAGGGCAACATTTTCACCACCAATACCCGATTGGAGAATTTTTGCCAGTATTTTTGAGGCAAAACAACAAAAAAAGGAGCCAACTGACAGCTTCATATGCAAAAAAAGACTTTTGTTGTCTCAACTAAAGGTCCCTGTGACGGAAGAGGTTCAACTGAATATGGTTTATGGCCTGTTAAACATAAACATTCGGGAACGTGTACGCCGAGAAGGCGTTAAGACATTTGGCGAGCTTATTTCTGCAAGCCGAGAGGCAGAAATGTTTTTGACAGAAGTTCGACCAACAACAACAACCAACATAGACGAAAAAAAAGAAACAACAACTGGCAATCGCTGTTGTTTCTGTCGTATGAAGGGTCATACCATCGATAACTGTTTTAAGAAAAAAAAAAGAGATGAGCAACAAGATGAAGAGCAGCAGGTAAAAAACAGGGAAACCAGCCCCCTATCCCAACCACATTTAAGAAACCTACATTTTCGTGTTATGGCTGCGGTGCACCGGGGGTATATCGTGCAAACTGCCCAACATGTAGTACGCATTCTAAGGAAAGTCCACAATATCTGGCATTTAACACAATTTCTACAAACGTAATTGGCCACTCTTTGCCGGCTACAAATATTGAAGATTTCGGGTTAAAAGGAGAAGCAGTGTTTGACACCGGTGCCAAAACAAGTGTCGCCAGTTTAAGCTTGAAGAAAATTCTTACAGAAAATCGCTGCGTGTTTCAAGATGTCCGTGCAGAGGTTACTTTGGCCAACGGGTCTTCCTCTATTGGCAAAGTAATGCACACAATTTGTGAAGTCAAAATTGGAGGCAGAATTCGACAAATAAGATTGGTTTATCTCCCAAACGCAGAAAAAAATCGTACTCTACTAGGTGCCGACTTTCTGGAACAAGCGGGAATTGTTTTAAATATGGCACAAAGATGTTGGTACTTTGAGGGGGAACCTAAAAACAAATTCGAGTTTTCAAAACCACTCGAACTGGATGCTTTTAGTATGGACCTCGGTGCGGAAATCTCCCCGGGCAGTAAAGCATTAAAAGAAGTGTCTAAATTTATTAGCTTCTTCAAGGCAAAAAGTTGATTTCTCCTGTAGCAACAACCCCCAAAGGTAACAATGACTATTCACCACATGCAATCCAAAGCATCTTCAGAGATTCAATACCTATTGGCGAGAGGACACCTGGCGAAATTTCTACGTTATTTGCACCTCCAATAAAAATTCGTAAATCAGATCGTGATGCCTACTTGGAAGACATATTTATGCCGCTATACTCATTGGATATCCACTTTTTAAAAGATTCCGATCGTATAAGTTTTAATAATGAAGAGCGTCGAAAGTTGGACAAACTACTAGCCTCCCACCGAGATATTTTTGAAGAACCCACTGGGGCTACGCCATTTGCTGTTCATCGGATTCATACGGAGGCGCATGATCCAATAGCGATTCCTCCATACCGCTTGTCGCCGACCAGAAAAATCGCTCTCAAAGACGAAATCTCTAGAATACTCAAATTGGGAGTTATTACTGAGTGCCAGTCAGCATGGGCTGCTCCTGTGGTTATAATACCAAAGAAAACTGGTGGAATACGGTTATGTATAGATTATCGTGAATTGAATGCTATCACAAAACCGGATCGTTACCCCTTGCCAAGAATGGATGATATTTTACATGAAGCTAAAGCTACCAGCTTTATGTCCACACTCGATCTCCAATGTGGTTATTGGCAGATCGGAGTCCATCCTGATGATCAGGACAAAACAGCGTTTGTTACCCCATTTGGAATGTACAAATTCACCAGGATGCCATTTGGATTACGAAATGCTCCAGCCACCTTCCAGCGGCTTATTGATCGTATGAAGACATCTCTGGGTGATATAGTCCTTCTAGCGTATTTAGATGACATCATATCCTGCTCATCCACCTTTGAACAACACTTGAAAGATTTGCAACGAATTTTCCAACGACTTCAAGAATTTGGACTTAAAGTTAATCTTGAGAAATGTCGATTCGCCTGTAATGAAGTGAAGTATTTGGGCCACGTGCTAACTCCTAAGGGTATTATGACTGATCCAGAAAAAGTATCTGCATTACGACAACGTAAAGAGCCTAGAAATGTGAAGGAACTTCTCTCATTTTTGCAAGCCTGTTCTTGGTACCGGAGATTTATTCCATCTTTTGCGGACGTATCCAAACCATTAAGCGCCTTATCCAAGAAAAATGTCGTGTGGTGCTGGACCACGGATCAACAAAAAGCCTTTGAGCAATTAAAGATGCTCTTAACATCTGCGCCTATTTTAAAGCAGGCTATGGACGATCGATCCTTTGTTTTGAAAACAGATGCTAGTGGTTATGCTCTTGGGGCAGTTTTACTCCAGGGGGAGGGTGCAGATGAGCACCCCATAGAATATGCCAGTAGACTTCTGTCTAAAGCAGAGCAGAACTACTCCACCATAGAACGTGAAGCCCTCGCCATTATATGGGCCGTCCAAAAATTCCGGGGTTACATAGAGGGAGCTCCTGTTAAACTTATTACGGATCACCAACCATTAAAATGGCTAATGAATATAAAATCACCAACTGGGCGCCTAGCTCGATGGGCGCTGTTACTACAACCATTCAATATACAAATTGAATACAAACCTGGGAAAACTAACGTCATTGCCGACACTTTATCCAGACCACCCTGCGAAGATGAACATGATGACTCAGCCCCATGCGAAATTTGTGCCTTTTCAATTGAAATGCCCAGAAAGAGTGCAAGCCAAATAAGAGAAAGCCAACATAAGGACCCATATCTCAGGAAAATTGTGGAAGCTTTTGAAACTAACCATGACGAAATATCACACTGGTCCAAAAGAGGTTTTGTTATGAACGATGGTGTATTGTATTGCTATAACAATGATGATTCAGACGATGCTCAACTAGTGGTACCTAATGATGAGAGAATGGAAATTTTAAAGTATTACCACAATGAGGAGACTGCAGGTCATTATGGTATCGGCAGAACTATAAACAAAATTACTTCTAGATACTACTGGCCAGGAATACGTAAAGATATCGAAAGGCATGTAAAGGGATGTATCGAATGCCAAAGGTATAAATAAAGCAACAAATTTGAGGCCAGCCGGTTTATACCAAACTGTTTCCAGTAACCAACGATTTGAAGTGGTTGCAATAGATTTATTCGGCCCATTGCCCGTATCTCCAAGGGGGTTTCAATGGATTTTCATCGTAGAAGATATTGCCAGCAGATGGGTGGAACTTTTTCTCCTAGAAGTGGCAACCGCAGGAGCATGTGCCAAAGCATTAATAGACGAAGTATTTTTACGTTATGGAGTACCTCGTAAAATAATAAGCGACAACGGAGTTCAATTTGTTTCCGCTGTCATGCAGAAATTAGTATTTTGCCTAAACATACAGCATATATTAACGCCAGTTTATCACCCTGAAGCCAATCCAGTAGAGCGAAAAAACCGTGACTTGAAGGCCCAACTAGCAATACTGGTAGGAAATACTAATCAATTATGGGATGAAAAATTGCCTAGTATACGTTTTGCGATGAACACCACCTTCTGCCAAAGTACAAAATATACGGCTGCATTTTTAACATTTGGACGAGAGCTCCGAACACTTGATGATGTCCGGCACGATCTCAAAGCCATTATTCAATCCGAAAATTTTGTGGCGGAAATCACTCCATACCTCCACACACTTATAGATGTGTTGAAAGATGTCAAGGAAAACGTGCAAAAACAGCAAGATCATAACAAATATAATAGTGATCCTCATCGACGCAATCCGGATTCACTTGAAATTGGGTCCAGGGTATTGGTAACAACACATGTGCTAAGCAACACCCATAAAGGAGTCACATCAAAATTTGCACCGAAGCGTGATGGTCCCTACGTCATAATTGCCAGAAGGGGGACAACAGCTTATGTAATTGCTCATCAAGACGATCTCACTTTACGACTGGGAACTTACCATGCATCGGCTTTGACACCTGTAGTGGGCAGTTCAGATGAATGCCTTCAGCCTGTGCAAATGCTAAGACGAAGAGGACGACCTCGAAAGCCCTAGCTGATGCCTCACCGGGACGTCATCGGCATCAGAGGGGGAGTCTGTAGCAGCTCACATTTATTTTTATTTATTATTATTATTATTTTAATCATTTAAACGTTAATTTGAATTATTTATATACAACCCTGTACATTTTTTTAAACTTAACGGAATTTAACGTATATTTTAAATACAACACTGTGGTGGTACTTATTTTTGCAACTATGCAGCTATCACATCTACACTACGTATTTTAGCAACTAAGATAATGTAAACGTTTAGAACTGCTATAAAAGGAGCAGCACTTGTGTGTAGAATTCACTTAGCATTCTGACATCAAGAAGTAAAGATCATTGTCTAGGCTTATTGCAAGTACCGGACGTGAAATTTACTATTGAAATACGAACGAACTAATAAAGTATTATTTAAATAATTTAAGAGTGAAAATACAGAGAGTTTTTTTATTTTTTTTTAATTTAAATGAACACATCCAATCTTAGAAATAAGATTGTTTCAACATGAAGTTGTTGTAATAGCCCTTAATAGTTTTACTTGCAAACATTTTTCACATATAATTTATATGAAAAAACTGTTAAGTCGTTGAACGTCGCGTAGAATCAATGAAATGATACAACTTAAGAAAAAAAACAAGAAACAGTTCAATTGCCATAAAGAAAAGAAGAACGAAAACAATGTTTTTTTAGCACCCTTTTACCTTAGGAAAAAATTATCGTTTATAAGAATTAATATTTTCCATAAAAAATATATCCAAAAAAAACCCCCTTAGGGCCATTATTATAACTTGGCGTTAGCAGTTATCCGGCAGATAACAGACGCTTTTTGACAGATAACACACTACTATCTGTCAACTTAATCTTAACTTTAGCTAGCTTCAAGTTATAATAATGGGCCTTAAATGTATAGATCGTGGTGTTTCTAAATAAAAATTCTACCATTAAAAATTTCTGTTATATGTATATGATTTATTCAATTTGAAAAATAAAATTATTTATTGATAAGAAAAAAGAAATAAAATAATTTGTATAATTCACATTGGTCAGGTTCATAAGACGTAACTGTTGCGCAACCGTTGAGTGTTTTTCAATTCTTTTTTTTTATAGAAAAACACTCAACGGTTGCGCATCAGTTACGTCTTATGAGCATGCCCATTCTAATTCTAAACTATATTTTTATTACCCTGCTAGCATTGGGAAGATCATTTTTTTTTTCTTTCAAAAATCTGATAAATAACTTACAAGTTTTAAAGCCGACACAAAAAGGATTCGCGCTTATGATTAAAAACATTTTGATTAAAAATAAGAATCAAGAATAGCCACGGGTAGGTACAATTTTCTCCCGACGAAAGTATCGTATATGACCAAAAAATTAGCGAATATTATGAAATTTTTATCGCGCTGAAGACTCGTACATTATTAAACTTTAAAAAAAAGCTAGCTGGGTATTTTGCAAAACAGCTAAACTATATGAACATATACATACTTATTTTATTGATAATATATATGATAAATTAAACATCAGTTCAGTAGTTCATTTAATGTACATAGCACAAATACATATTAATGCGAAAATAAAAAAATTAATTCTTTCTATTAAAAATTTAGTAAATTTTGTGAGATCAAGTTATACCTACAAATTTATGTAAGAACATGTCGTTATGTAAAATGCAAAAGGGTAGACAAGCATCCCTAGAGGGAAGCGAACTGACACTGAAGTAGTCCCGTGATAGGTCTTTGGTGGTAGGGACCGGTTCCAGTTCTAACACTTTATATGAATAAGACCTATCACTTTTACATGGGGTTGTCATTGGAGGGGGTCAATTGACACCATTTGACCAATCACAGATCTATTCTCAATAAACCTGCTTAGTGTCAGTTACTAAAATGTAGAATTATTTAAATACTATGTAGTATTTTTTCAATAAAACTAGTCCAAGAATTAAATTTAAGAGCTAAATTTTAGATATTACCAAAAAATGTTTCAGAGCACCAGTTAAGACTGTACTGTAATTCATTACTTTTTCTACCTTTTTGTTCTTTATAAACCAGTTAAGGGATTGGTTCTTCTTTCACTGGTCATGAGTTCTTTCTTTTTGTACTTGTTCTATTTTCACAAATCCCAGGACCAGCCGGTTGGACCAATTGACACAAATTTCTCGCAAAGCAACTCCGTTATTAAATTCATGGCTTTTGTTTGTTTGGTTTTGCTAAGTGTGTTAATTGTAGCAACAACCATTTTCCCAGAGGCATGAATGGGATAAACTTCTTTTTGTTGTGTTTTTTCTTCCTTTGACTTACAAAATTGTTTAAAAGTTTCTACTGCTACCACAAACAATATGTTATTATTATCTAATTGCTTTGCAGCTAGATTTAGCATTTTTTTGTCTGATTTAGCTGCAAATTTTTCATTTAGCAGTTAGCATTTTTTTTAGCATTTTTCAACTACATATTTAGCATTTTTAAGCATTATTTAATTTAAGAATATTAAAGTAATCTTTTTTTCAAAAACTACCACACACTTTTGTTGAATGCAAATACCAACCCCTACTTTTTGCCATAGAAACTGTACAATCTTTTAAAGGACCTTTCATATCAAATGGTTTTAAAATTTGATCAGTTTGATCCATTAAATTCATGTTAAGACGATTTTTTTATCCAATTACGATTTTGAATTTTTTGGAATCGAAAAGAGATACCCAAGGCGAATTCATTCCAGGTAATCTCGGTACTACAACAAGTACAACTCGTACAAGAACCACAAGCAATTTGTTTTTGTAAGATCATTGTACAATGCCATAAACAGAAATTGTTTTATTTCACAGAAACAAAGAACAAAGAAGAAACTTTTGAAATAAAAAAAAACAAATATGAATTACATGCCCAGATTTTATAGCTCAATTTATATGTCATCTTAGAAAACCGTTTAAAAACTAAGAAATGTACCTTTTGTTTAAAAACTTTTTTGTACGTACATATATAAAGACTGAAATATGTATATTTCTCTTATAGTTTTAAGACTTTTTATGTTTCATAAATATTATATTGTTATTCTTTAATAAGTTTGATTTATTGATACGATGTGAAATTATATTATAGGTATTTTAACTAAAATAACAAAAAAATAAAACAATTTAAACTTTAGCATTATTTTTTGGCAGTTTAGGATTTTTGTTAGCATTTTTTAGCATTATTTTTAAGCCGATTTAGCCGTAAAATATTTTTGGATATGGCCACACTGTTGAGAAGCTTCAGACATTTTTTCAGTTTACTTGCAGGTGTTGATGTGGCCAGCAACAACGAATCTGGAGACTCAAAGTCTTGTATTTCTATCTCCAAAGAACTTGTGTTTTGTATTGGTGACTCCGGCGTCAAAGGTTGAAATATTTGGAAACTATTGTCATTGGATTTGCATTCATTTACTTCAACAATATTTGCCGTTGAACGCACTCTAAAATAAAATCCATTTGAATGTATTTTGATGTTTTTAAATACCTATGTATATCTATGTATAAATGAATACAGAATCAATACATAGTTTTATATAAAAACTTACGGACGCGGAGTAATATGTGGTGTCAAAAATTCTAACTGGCTCATCAAATGTCAACGATGTTTAAATGTTGCGCCACTACCAGATGCAAGGTTTTCGTTCTTTTTTTCTTTAGCGAACCTGTCTCTCAGTGAACTCCATCTCTTTATACAATTTTCTTCTAAAAAATTCATATTATTTAATACAAAATAATCATAAATGTTTTGCTGAGGCTATCCTGGCAAACACATTTCTTCAGAAATTCGTTTCCATACGGCCCGCTTTTTTTCTGGCAACCTGTACAATTTATTGAATTTGTTGTATAAAATATCATTTCTTCTATTAAAATTATAAGTTTTTCTTCATCCATTCTTTTTATTAACAAAAACAAATCACTTTTTAAAAAATTAAACAATTCAAACAATTTTTTTTGGTTTAAAACAAAAATGTCTATTTTTCATGTCAAAACAAACTAATACATACGCACTTTAGGCTGTCACTTAACGTTGAATTCTATTTTTAACAGATTTGCCCGCAACAGTACAGAAGGTGAAAGTTACAACTAACCACACAGACAGACTTTCAATTGAACAGAAACAAAACAGCTGATTCATAACAGAACAGAACGTACAAACTAATACTGCCTTAAGCCCAAGACTACCCTGCATCAACAAAAGGTGTGTTCCACAAGATCTCGGGCAAGTTCGGACTAATGAGAGTAAAATGAAAATTACTCTCTAAATTTGCCGAAACTACCCAAAATTGCTGGAACGCAAAAAACCATTTTTGAAAATCTTCAAATACTAATGCTGCTTACTTTTCAAATTAAGATCTATTTCAGTGATTTAAGACGCTTAAAAGTCATAACATTATAAAACTAAAACATTTGTATCATTGTAATTTTTTATATTTTGTTTTTTTTTATATTAAAGATTAAGGGAAATATGTATGCAATAACGTTTTAACCACTTTCATTTTTCACAAAAACCTTACATTTTGCTTTTTAATATGTTTTTTAATAAAAACTAAACTTTTCCTTTTGCTTGTAAATTTCCTCCATTATTTATTAGTTCCATATGTAAACAAAAACAGCTGATTGATGAACAATTGATTTGTACAGGAAATGAAAAAAAATACTCTCTCAATTACTCTCTTTATTGCACAAAAATTGTTATGTGGAACGCTTTTGGGTTACTTTGTGCAAGTTCGGACTGTTTCGTTATGCATGTGGAACAGAGCTAAATTCGGACTTCAATGTGAAAGAAATATTGGAAAAAACAGTAGATGGAAAGAATATTATATCAAAGTATTATGCCGTAAACTCATTAAGCGAGCTGGACCAAATTTCGATAGTTCGTATTATTGTGGACCACTGTGTTTTCCACAGCATGAAATTGGACGCCAAATCTATGGAAAATATAGCCATGTCCATAACAAAGCTTTTTCCAACCGAATGCGAGACAACTGATTATGTACCATGATAAAAAGAAAAACGCTTCTGGTAAATTATACGACCGGTACTACAATCAAAGAAATGAAAGGAAAAAAATGGTTGGCACACAACATCCCCAATGATATAAAAACCCATTAGAAAGCTACATCAGTCGTACGAATGAAGGAAAACATGTCAATACCAACTTTCTTGAACGATTGGCCTTATGGTATAAACACAACTGGGACGAGCGACGAACTTCGCATAGTATGACGAATTCGTCGGCAAGAATTCGTTGCGTAAATTCGTCAAATGAGACACAATAAGTGCGTAAATTCCAAGTATTAAAAAGACTTGAATATTTTTTAATTTATAAAAATAAATACCTTGGACGCTTGATTATATAAACATTTTCATCCATTTTCATCTTCTTTAACTAGCACACATTTCAACAAAAAAAAAACATAAAAAACTATTAATTTAGTGTGTTTTAGAATCCGAATCCACTCGAAAGTAGATTTCTTAAGCATTTTTGGTGTTCTTTATTTCGATTTAGCAAACTTAAATTACTTTTTGGGTTTGTTTTAAATTTTGCAATTTTTCGCGAATTTCAGCCATTTTCGCGATTTGTGTCTGTAAGTTGTCTGATTCTTTACAGCTTTAACGATTTATAATTAATAGTAGATTTTGCTATCATGCCGCTGTTAGCAAATTTTTGCGAATTTCCGCTAATTTAGCAATTTTTTACGAATTTTTGCCATTTCTAATAGTCTAAGGGACTCTTAATCAATTTTATGGGTTCTTTGAAAAATGAAAAATTTTCGCGGATTTTCGCTATTTTTGCAAAGTTTTTTTATGTTATTATCGGATATTTTGATATTTTAAACTGATTAAGCGATTTCAAATAAATTTTTGCGTTTGTTTAAATATTGCAATTTTTACGAATTTTAGCTATGTTCGCGATATAAGCGATTTTTGTCTATAAGGGTAATGATTCTTTACAGGTTTAACGATTTTTAAAAAATATTCGACATTGTTTTTATGCCGCTGTTAGCAAATTTTTGCGAATTTCCGCTAATTTAGCAATTTTTATTGAATTTTTGCCATTCCTTATAGTTTTAGAGACTTTTAATCACTTGTTTGAAATATTAAAAATTTTCGCGATTTTTGCAAATTTTAGCCTATCGCAGTGTTCGTTACGCATGACGAATTTCGGTCTACGCAACGATTGTGTGTATTCTCATACATACCATTGTGTTCTATTTCTGACGGCGAATTATTCGTCGTTCGTTCTTCTAAGTTGTGTTTCTAGCATTAGGCTTGCCAGGTCCGATTTTCGAAAAGCTTGACATTGTGGAAAAAATCTAGTTTTTCAAAAAAAATCTTGAGACTACAAAAAATAAAAAACGAATAATATGTATTGTATAAACAAAAATAAATTTATTCAAAATCCAGGTACAAAAAATTTAATTTTTCATTTTATATTTTCTAAAATGTTTTTGCAGATTCCTGTTTCAATATCAAAATATTGAACTACATATGGATACACTTTAACATTGCCTATATTTGAAGCGTTACTGCTTATTGAATAATAAAAATTTTTTTTTAAAGCATTTACAACTTTTTCCTGCGAATAAGGTGCCAAAATGTTTCTCGCAATAGCAGCTGACTTTGTACGACCACAAGAAATTTTACTGGCAATTTTACTGTCGGAAAAATACTTGTGCTAAGCTTCATTTGGCAGTCTAACCTATTGTAACTGAGTCCATGAATGACGTTATGAAAAACACACATCAGCTCGGCCTTCGAAATTTCTGTTTCTATAATATTTGCCCTTGGAATGACAAAATTTGAAATACTTTGGGACATCGCCTGGGAAGTCATCATTTGATTATGTCTTTTGGTTTGCATATGTTTTAGCAATGCTCGGCTTCCTTCATATTTAACGACAATTTCTGTTTTACAAAATTTGCAAACTGCAGTAAATTCATCTTTTTTTATAATCCATTTGGAATAATCGGAGTGCGTAGTCCATCTATCACAAAATGTTGTGTTGTATCTAGGTTTTTTTGATGGTCCGGCTTCTTCGTCGTTTTGCATTATTCTTAGAATTAAAATTTTTCAAATCAGCTGGTCGGCTGCACTGCTGTCAAGTTACAAGTGATGGGCAAAAAATAAAATAATAGGGGGAAATTTACTACTAGTGATGATAGATGTCGTATGTGAAATTTAAAAAATTTAAATAAATAAAATTTAATTGAATTCGCAAATGACAAATTTTACAAAGTAATTGTTTTTAATTTGAATTTATATTAAAAATTTAAAAAAATTTTGAAAATTTCTTTTAGCTTGAAAAATTCAATTTTATCTTGATTCTTGAGAAGCCCTAAAAAATCTTGAGAATCAAGCTAAATCAAGCTCATCTGGCAAGCCTAATTGCCCTAGATACAAAGTTCCTAGTGGTTACACATTGATGGACATCGATTTCGAGTCTTTGTATCCAGGCAAAGGAAATCTAATGTTTGAGCAAATGTGTGCTCTTGAAAATGTGATGACTGAGAAAATTCTACGTATTTTTGTAAAAGACAAACTCAACATGCAATATCTGGAGAATATGAAAACAGCAACAAGCACAAGTAAGATACATATGTATGTATACCTTAAAAAAATAAGTATATAACATAAAATGTTATTAATTTTTTAGATGCTTAAGGTGTTATGATACTTGCTATTTTTTGTATTGGATTTTTTTAGGATTGACTGAATGAAACAGCAAATGCGAGAAAGAACAAGAAATACAATTTGATAAAATGTAAACAAAACAAACAATACTGCCCACGTTTTTTCCCCACAAAAAACCGTCATTAAAGTTAAAAATCGCAAAAAAAAAAAGTTAAAAACCGTTTCTTTCGATCAAAAACTAAAAAATTGGCAACAGTGCTAACAATTAATCTGGAAATGTCAATTTTAAGTTAAAAAATTTTATATTTTTTTTGACAGTCTTAGATTATTTATCGATAACACATGTATATTTGTTTGACATTTCAAGATTTTTTATGATATAATCATACTCTTTACACTTAGTCAGTTTTCCTATGCAAATATATTTGCACTGTTCTCCAATATAGAAAAAATACAAAAAATAGCAAGTATCATAACAGCTTAAGCACTTCTACTTGTTACATTCGATAATTCTTCCGCCTCGTGTAAACAAAACATCAAAGCCGTCCATTACCGATGCTCAATGTGACATGATTGTCCATTTATTTAATATAAATGATTTTATTCAAAAAAAGGACAAGCAACGGCAACTTGCCTTCGAAGAGCAGTCGACCATTCAACCTAAAATTTTCGTAATTGGTGCGGACGTTAACAAATTAACGGAGTTTTATGTTACAGTAAATGTAAATTTAACTTACAAAGTAGAGACACTTCTCCGAGCTGTGGATTTAGAAATTAAAATATATTTTATTTTCAATTTGAAGTATTCGGCCAAAAGTAAATATTTGTGGGTTTTTTTAACAAGAGTATATTTTCGAAATTCCATCTCTAGAAAAAATTGCCAAAGTGCAAAATATTATAAACAAAATAAAAAATGTCAAATAAATATATAAAAAAACATGTTGAATTTGTAGCCGTATATGTATTTACTAAATCCCAAGAGTTCCTACAACACTTAAGATATTTTCATAAGACGCTTGTTACATTTAAGTATTTATGCCAGTACAACAGCTGCAACAAAGGATTTCAAAATGTTTTCAAATTTAAGTATCATATTACTAGTCATGATTTTAACGAAATTATTGAACATGATAAGGATCATACCTGTAAAAAATCGAGAATAGAAACTAAAAAAATCAAAAAATTTATTGTTACGAAAAATGAGACATTATAAAATTACAAAATGCCTTATTAACAGATCAAATATATTTAATCGGCCAAGAAATGGAAAGAATTTTTTAGAAAAATATCCATCGCATAGTATTTTAAGATTCCTTAATTGTTACTATATTAAAAAAATTGAAAAGTTTTCGTTACCTTGTAAAACAGTTTTTTTAAATAATGGTATCACAGCTGTGCGAATAAAATGAAAAAATTTCGACTTCTTCAGTATTTAATGTTGCTGCTGCAAATATATGTGATATGTAAGCATTATTATTTAGTCAGTTTAAAGCAAGCTTGCTATTGTTCTATCCAGTAATTTATATTAAAAAGTGCTTCATAATTTGAACAGTGTCATGTATTAAAATTTATGAATTTTTTTTTAAAATTTAAAATAAAATGAAATTTGAAAAATAGGACTATATCACACTGCTTTCAATTGCCCAACTATGTATCTTATTTATATTTTAAATATACAATATACCTCATTGCTTTCCAACGGAAAGCTAAGGTAAAATGTAACAAGAAAATACAATATAATAGTCTGATAGTGTATAAAGTCATTTCTGAAAAATTGAAGAAATATGACTATTACAAAAAAGCTTTATAAAATACATAACTGAAATTTAGCTCATAGAATAAATTCGAAAAATAAAAAATATTTTAAATATATGTAGTTTAAAATTAGTTATCTATTTATTTTATTCCTGAAAAACTTTTAATTTTATTTTTCTCATTGTATTTTATTTATTAATAGAATCTAAAAGTGAAAAACGATTTTTGCATTTACCGAATTTTATTTGGGACAAAGACAATTGCATTTGGCAATACATTTCTTGAATTTGCCGAATTGTATTTGTGGCAAAGACAATTGCATTTGGTAAAACGGGTTCTGCATTTGTCGAATTGTATTTGAGGTAACAGCTCTTTTGAAGTCGCAACAAATAGCAACTGCTATTGGGAACGATCCGAATGTAAATTCTATTTGGGGAAAGGTTAAAATCATTTGCCATTACTACTTTTTTTTCTGTGTGCCCAAGTACTTCACACTTTTACAACTCTAAAAAAGTAACATAACAAAAAAAGGTTTCAAATGTTGGTATTTAGCCAAATAAATGCTTCACAAACAAGTACAATTAATTAATATTTAATCACTTTATGTTTTTGTTTAATTTTGATTCAACTTTTGTTTTATTTAAAATTTTTTTCACAATTTGTAAGCATTTTGTTTGTTTACCTTTTGAAACATGTTTTTGTGATTTACTAAATTTTACTGCAAAAATTTCTGCAGTAAAAATTTGTAAATACTCAGGCAAGAACTGTCACTTTTCGCTCTCAATTTGTGTTCTCATTTACTGTATTTTGTGTACGCGAACGCAATTTAGTAAAATGCAGTAAAGTTCAGTAAAAAATAGTAAAAAGTTTTGTGTTCTCGAACGTAGCTAATTCTAAAGCTGGAAGTCCACACCACGCGTTACTCGCTTTTCGCAGCATACGAAGCTGTCAAAAAAGTAGAACATGTGTATTAATACGTAGTAAGTTACATGCACAAATGCGTAGATGCCTCGAGGCGGAAAGTAGGTTTACTTTCTACTTTTGTAAGCGTCACGAGCAGCGTTCCAACAAATCAGCTGATTTTGACAAATTAAACTTTATTTTTACTTGTGGTGCTGCTGCATAAAAAGCGTTGCATGTAACTTGAAACGTAGAACGCAAGTAAGGTAAGAAAAGCATGTACTGCGTGGAGGCAAAAACGCGTGGCATGGGCCTGCAGCTTAAAGCATCTTGTCACAAGCCGAATTTATTTTGCAGGTGGCATTGTTACGACAACAAGTTTTGCAATGAACAAAACAACATGGTTCTTTTTGCATTGGGAGATTTAGTTGTCAACATAAGCGCGAAAAATTTTCAACATATGCACGAGCAAAAATAGTAGCAACAGTGAATACATCTTATAGCGATTTCTTTTCTGAGAAAAATATGTTACAGTTTATACATGTAACACTTTCTAATGCTACTTATAATCACTCAAAGTGTTTCATGCTGGGCAATTTCAATAGAACACAATTAGCTGCTTTTGTTTACAACTATTACACTTTCATCATTAATGTACTTCATGCGCGGTTTTAAAGCTATTTGAGCGGTTTCTGCACGCTATTACGGTTTGGAAACAAATGTTGGCATCACTAATGGCTTAGAAAAATTAGAAGATTATAATATAAATAGACTTTTTTGATTTTAATGTGTGAATTTTTTATATATTGTTTTAAAACAATTTTTTTACAAAATTATGAGCGGTATGAATTATGACAAACAAAATAAAACATTGGGTGTACAAACAAAGTACATAATAAGTACCAAAGTTTTAAAACAGGGCAGTATGAACACCTTAAGTAAAAGTAAGGGTAAAATATGCAACATGTTTAGCATTTTTTTCATCAACATATTCACAAAAGAACTTCAACATTTTTCCCACAGTTGTATTTTTTTGACAAACGAACACAAAAATGTAGAACATGTTACATTAATGCATCTCAGAAAAGTAATCGCCATTAGTCAAGTCATTTTAATATCTTCTAAGTTCCGTTATTTCTTTGGAAAATTTAGTTAGGAGTTTTTTAAGAAAATTCATTTTTGTTTCTAATTACATTTATATTTTGCAATGGATGAAGAATTTCCATCAACATCTGTAGACGCTATGCAGAATGACTTGTTCGATGAATTGAATGAAATAACTAATATAAAATATCCACTAATTTTAACTGATGGAAAGTATTTTAATGTGAATTCACATAAAGTGATCAGTGAGGGTAAAAGTAGTGATGATAACAAATTCAAGGTTCTTGTGTTGAATGCGAAGCCGTTATCAAAGGAAGCCTAAAGGTGGCGAGCAACTTCAGACTTCATTTAAAGGTAAGATATAGGTGCCTATTATGAACTATTTGGGGTTATTTTTAATTTTTTAAGGTTTCCATTTTTTATAACTAATTAAAAATAGCTCCACAGTAAAAATTGTGATTTTTCATTCCACTTAAAATGCAAAAACACCCCAACGAAAACATGAAAAACAACATCATGTAAATTTGTGGGGCCTTTCTTTACATATTTTTGGGGCCATATATTCTGGGGTCGTTTTGCGCACGGCCAAAAAACAACAACACAGGATTTATGGATAAAATTAGGGGAGTCGTGGTTTCCCAATTTCAATATAAAAATGAAAAATTTGCATTAGTGTGTCCCAAAAAATAAAAATTTGGAGCTCAAGCAGAATTTAAAAGGTAATAGGGTAAAGTATTTTTGGGATTTTTTCAGATATTCGGAAGAGGTTCATACGTCGCTCATGTCGAATTTTTGCCAAAAATCGGGGTTTCCGGTAATAATAACGCTTTATAACTTTTTAATTTTTTATGAAGATGGAAAAACGTACAACGCAATTTGAATAACACAGTACAACACATGATTTCAGGACTCAATTCTGATAATTGCTTATGAAAGTGAACCCAAAAAGATGAACTTCTGCATCATTAGTTTGGACATGGTACCTCAATAAATAATTAAAAAATTAATTTGAATTTAGTAAGTATCGTATAGGGGAATTTGTCACGTTTTAGGCTCTTATGTTTGTCATAACTCGAGAACCACTAGTCCGAATAAACTGAAAGAAATTAAGAATTACAATTCCTTTAATCTGTTCATACAACGTTTCGCTACATAAGCAACAGTTTCGCAGTTATAAATAAATGTATGAAGAAAAAAATTATTTTTTACCCAACAAATTTAAATTTTTTATTTTTAATTCATAAATATCCAAAACGGTAAAAAAAAGTTTCAAGTCCTATTACTTTCAAGTAAAGTCGCATAACCTGTGAACATAATGAGACATAAATCATGAAAATCGATGAACGCGTTTACCCAGCAAAAAATTACAGATTACCAAAAGAACGACTTGCCACATAATGACTTACTTTTTTGGTTGCCAAGTTAGATTATTCGATTACCAAACGCATTACAATAGATCATTTAAATAGGAAGTTACAAAATAATTACTTGTTTAAATTATTTAAGAATAACTGAAAATTGTTACTAAAAAATTGATTATCGAAATGAAAATGCATATGTTTCTACATTACCTACTTTATTATTTTGTTCAAAAAAATCAATTACTTCCTTTTTGTAAAATAATGTGCAATATATAACTAGTTCCCTATCATAGAAATATTTCTTATTTTTTTAATTAAAGCAAAATGAAAAAGAAATTGTAATAAATATTTAGAACGGGGTTAAAAACGTTTTTTTTATTTAAGATTTTTAAATTTTAGATATGAAATTATAAATTAGGCGTGTATAAATAGTATTTAACTAATATTTTTTTTTCTGTATTTATAAACATATTATATATGTAAGTATATTGAAATATTATTTTTGAAAATGTTAACAAATTATTTATTAATTTGTGGTCTGATGTACGCATTTTTATATTAACACCACAATGGTGGAGAGCGAATTATGGATTTTTGCTGATGTTTGTAACGCATTAAAAAATTGGGCCTAGACTTTTAAGTATACGGATCGACTTAGAATCACTTTCTGAGTCGAATAAACGATGTCTGTCCGGCTGTAAATATATACACATATATTTATTTTTTAAACAAATTATACCTTTATACTTTAAACTAATTTGCAATTGCAGAAAAATCGTCCAAAATGTAATCGAGTTAGATATCGTTAAATTTTTTTTCAAAAAAATTGATCAAATACAAAACAGAGAGAGAGTTTGATATTAGGTATTACATTTACAATAACAATCAGTTATGTTACGGAGAGTAAACCTTAAGTAAAAACAAACTTATAACAACTCGATTACATATTGGAATATTTTTTTAAGTTGTAATTGGGTTTAAAATTCTAAATTACAATTTTGTTATAACTTTCTTACAAGGTAATCGGATTGCCTAGTTATTTTGTTAAAATATTGAGTGTAAAAATGAGACCAAAAAATGTACGTAAGTGCAACACAAAAAAGTGTACCGTTCAGTGATGTTAACCGTACGGTAATTACCCTTTTTTAGGGTAATTTTGGGCCGCAAAAGGTAGCAAGGTAATTTTTTTAAAATACGGTAATTTAAAGAAATTTGGATTTTTGGTATAAATATACATATTTACATACATACATATGTAGGGTTTAAAGTTTTAACTTTTGAGAAGTGATTTTCAAATTAAAAATAAGTGCAAAATAAGAAAAATTAAATTACTCTTGTATATTATTAATTTCATATTTTACTTTTTGTTGTTTAAGAGATAAACTCACTGTTTATTGTTGATGATTTTGTTTAAACTTTGATATTGTTACAAGTAGAACGGTTGCTGTAATTCTTATACGCTTAACAGTTTTACTTGGTTTAATATCTTTAGTTTTTCTAAAATCTTTATGGATGAAGTTTCCTGATGATCTGGCCTAAGCAACCAGTGAAATACGCATAGGAATAGCTTATCCCATCAACAATAAATTTCAGTGTTTTTATCTAATAATAAAAATTGGGAATTTAGCACGAATAACAAAATCATTTAAATAAAAAAGTCTTAAACATATGAAACCGCTTATTTGATTATTTTAAGTACGGATCAAATTAAAAATTATTTTAATAATTTATTCATAAAAAATACAATAATTTAGGTTAAAAATGTATTTTAAGACAAAAATTTACATTCAGATTTTTCTTAAAACACATTTAAATTAATGGTTTATAAATAATGCTCTTATGTGCTGTTAAAAAATGAAAAAATCAATCGCCTGTCATTTGGAAACAGCACATTTATGTTTTAATTAAAAATTTTTGCGTACGGTAATTTCTTCCCAAAAACGGTAATTTTTAGAGGGCCGTAGGGTAATGAAAAAATAAAAGTTAACATCACTGGTACCGTTATTGTTTTGAAATGTACATACGCATGAAAAAAATCCAATTTAGCTTTAAGAACTCATTTAAAATTGTACGTTTACTGAAACAGACGCGTGTTAGTTAAAAAAAGTCATGTGTTTTTTAATACATTTTAGAAAAGTGATTAAAAATGTCAAGTAAGTCTCAATATTATAAGAACAAAAATAAATTTTTTTTTAATTTTTTAATATCTTTATTGCTATTTTTTTTATTTAAGCTTTACTAAAACAACAAAATGATTAAAATACCAAGCAAAATGAGCTCAATAAAAAAATTTTGGACGGAATTGAAAATTTAAAAAGTAGGTTTCTTTCTATTTATAAAAAAACATTACATATTTAAAACTGATTATAATATTTATTTCAGAAACTATGATAAATCAAAATAATGTACTAACAAATATTTTGTCAAACCAAATAGTCGCACTCAATTCGAGTTTGGAATCACATTTCGATAATCCAAAATTTACAACACTTTTTCCAATTTTATCAGAAGAAAACCTTAACGAGTTTGTAAGTTTGATCAACGATGAAAGGGTATTTATTAGTTTTTTTTATTTCAAATAGGTTTCTTCTGTACGACGAGTTTTGGGGAAAAAAAGTTTACAGAAAGGCATTTGTAATATTTTTTTAACCGAATTATTACTTGAATACAAAAAAAGATGCATTCAAGGCAAAAATGGCTGATAGAGCAACTATGAGTGTAATATTTTGTAAGTACTATGTTTTAGTGCAGATTTGTTTAGAATTTGTTAATATTATTATTTATTCTTGTTTCTATTTATTGGCAATATCATCAGAAATAACAACAGAGCTGGAGTTTTTGAAAGAAATGAGAAAAGCAATTAAATATGCTAAAAATAAAAATTTTAAACAAGTTTGTTTAAAAAGAAAAAAGAGACTATAAACGAATCTAAAACTTTTGATTGAAAAACTTCTTTTTAACTATATTTTTATGTGTTCAATAAAATTTAATTTAAAAAATTCGTTTAAAAATACCCTTAAAGTACAAATGTATAAGATATAGGTACGCATATAAATTTAATGAATTCCATACACATTTCTTTATGTTTTATAAGTTTAATTAAAAATTTGCATAAAAGTGTAATATAAGAAATACTTACAATATATTCAATAAAAGTACTTCTTGAAAAATAAAATAATAAAATTTTATATTTATTTTGGGAAGTACTTCATATTTTTATAAAAGAAGTACCTCCATTTTATTCAAAATAAGTACTTCTAAAATTTACATTAGTAATTAGTGATCACATTTGAAAATGGAACTGATTACATAAAAAACAAAAGAAGTACTTCTAATATATTAAAAAAATGTTTAAAAAATAATCAATTCCTAATAACTAATTATTTTAGTCTCATGCCTTGTAAAAATAATTAATATGGTAATCCAGTTCAGAAGTCATTCCTCCAAAAATGCTTGATTCCAAACTCGATTACCTTTTTTAAAATTTTTTGCTGGATAGCTTTTGTTCACAATTAAGTGAAGGTATGCATTTCAAAAATTTGCTCGAGATATGCATAAAATTCTTTGGAAAAAACATTTATGACTTTTTTTATGATTCTCAGAATTAAAAAAAAAGTAATTAACAAAAGGTTATTTGACTTTTATGATAGCGGTAGCAAAGTAATAAGCGTTAATAAATGTGAGTGGACAATTAAAAGGAAAAAAGGGAAGTGCCCTTTTTTTAATTATTTGGGGTTTTCCGTTAGTTACCTGCATTATTTTTTTAACCGAAATTGTACCCACATTTATTTTTTATTTTTATTTATTTATTTGTTTAATCAATGGACCTTACTGACTAATAACAAATTTGCCTTAAAATTAATGAATAACAATATGCATTTTAAAATATACTACAACTTTACAGAATATATATATACATAGGTACATACATAAAAATTTACGAATTAAGAAAAACAATAAGGGTCCTCATGATATCGTTTATAAGTCTCGTAATCTGTGCAAATTGTGCATTTTTACGCCCTCGTAAATGAACTGTCAAAAATTGTATGAGAATTCATTTACACAAACTTGGTAAATTTGCCCAACAATTTTGTCTCGTAAACTTGCGCTGTTCAATTGTGCATTTATACAAACAGATCTTTTAATGATTTTACCGTCATTTTCAATAAAAAATCCAAGTGTCTAAAAATCACAAACAATAAATTCTAGCAATAATTTCAGTAAATTGGTCTTTTGGCTTTCTTTGAGTATTTTTAAAAGCAAATTTCTCATACATATTAATCACAAATTTAAACACAAATTTTTATATTTTTGAATTTTAATTTTGAATTTATTTTTGTATTGACGTTTCTTACAAACTGACATTAATTGTTTAAAATTACACAAAAGTAAAAAAGGGGCTTCATGAAACAAGACTCGTAAGTTTGCGCATTTGTACAAAGGGCAATTTTAAGCGACATCATGAGGACCCTTAATAATTTTATGTTTTATGGAATTTAAACATAAAGAAAAATCAACAAATTGTGACAGAGAATTGAATTGTCTACATAACCTCGAAAAAGGATCAGCAATAGCGTTATTTTCTCTATAAAATTTAACAAAAAGCAGATTATAATGACGCGTATTGCGACAAGGTATATTAAATTTAACAGACTCTAACAGAAAATCACAACAAACGTTACCATTAATAAGATTAACCATAAAAGAAACATTTAACATTGTACGACGACTCTTAAGCGATGGTCATTTTATTAATGCCAGTCTACTAGCATAGGAAGGAAAGTTTGTCGAGTAACTCCAATGAAGATTACGTAAACAGAATAATAAAAATGTTTTTTGACCGATTCAATACAAGAATTATGAATGTTGTAAAATGGATCCCAAATGATTGACCCATATTCTAAGATTGGTCTAACGAGTGATACGTAAAGTTGCTTCGTTATGTAAGGATCGGTGAATTCGCTTAATAAAGCCAAGAACACCTCGAGCTTTATTTACAGTTAATGTAATATGAGAAACAAAGTTTAATTTAGGATCCAGTAAGACTCCAAGATCAAGAAACGAATCAACCAACTCCAGTTGATGATCACCCAAAGCATAATTAACAGCAATACAGTTATTTCTATAAAAACGCATGCATTTGCATTTCATAAGATTCAGCTCCATCATATTATGATTACACCATAAAAAGAAGTTATTAAGATCCGATTGAAGATAAAAATGATCAGCAAAGCAATTAAAGGAATGGAAAATTTTTACATCGTCAGCATACATCAATATATTGACGAAGTTGATAACATTGGGAAGATCATTAATAAACAGCGAAAATAAGAGTGGGCCAAGATGACTGCCTTGGGGAACACCAGACGAAACAAAAATGTACTTGGATATACAATCATTGAATTGTACTTTTTGCTTTCTTCCAATTAAATAAGTTCTTAACCAGCGTAAACTTCTACGGGATACACCTAATAAATCCAATTTAGTAAGAAGGTGATGGTTAACTTTATCAAACGCTTCACTGAAGTCAGTATAAACAGCATCAGTTGGTTTCTTTTGTGTAAATGCACAATTAATTAAAGTTGTTAAATGAAGAACATTAGTTGTAGCTGAACAACCTTTTCTAAAACCATGCTGGCATGCTGCCAGTAACGACGAGGTGTGATGGCTGAGGAAATCAGCAACTAGTTTTTCAAAAAGTTTTGGAATAGCACTTAATTTGGCAATTCCTCTATAGTTTATTATATCTGATTTATTACCAGATTTAAATAAAGGTTTTATATACGAATCTTTCCGTAATACGGGAAAATAACCATGATTCACCACATTGATTTAAAATACATGTTGGAACAAGATCAGGACCATGGCTAAAAGACATCTTTAGCCTTTTTAAGTTAACCAAAATGAGTGCTCATGTTTTGGAACGTTTCGAAAACATATTTCATAAGTACATGCCAGTAAAATATTGAAATATTTGTAGTATTTATAGGTGCCCTTTGATCGATTTTTGTCATTTAAGAAGAGTCGAATAACGCGACTGGTACAAGTGAATTTTTCTCCGGTTTTTAAAAGTGAATAACAACAAAACATATAATATATTTTCCAAATATGGAAAATAACAAGTGCCCACAATTGGATAATTTTTGTTACGTTTGTGGTCATATCGCCCCAAAAAGAGGCCAACTGGATCAAAAAAAATAATTACTGTGGAATTCAAAACAGCGTATTGTCATTATTTTGATGAAGCAGATTTAAGTGGTGCAAATTTTACGCCGAACACAGTGTGCAAAAATTGTTATAATACCCTTATAATGTGGATACATGGAAAAGGTGGACAGTTTTCTTTTATGAAGCCAGTAATTTGGGTGGAAGACCAGTTGAACGCTGGTACCGATGCACCTAAACCTCCGAGTCTGGATACTGTGTCCCTGCAAGCCGAAACCGTTTTCACAAATCCGACCAATTTGAATGATGCTGATTGGACACCCGATATTGAAAATAATGGACCACAACCGCTAACACAAATCGAAATGGATAACATTGTGGCTAAGATGGGACTATCACAACAAAACTCCGAAATGTTGACATCATTTTTGAAAAGCAGAAAACTGACACAGCAAAATGTCAGCGCAACATCATACCGACAACGCCAAGCTGATTTTCTGAAATTTTATTCCGTTGACGAAGCAAATACGTTCACCTACTCCCATGATATCCCAGGCTTAGAGAAAAAATTGTTCGCAAATGTTTTTTTTATATTTCAAACAGGTATTCTCAATGGACCGGATATGGGCGTTTCCATTTTGACGTGTCATAATATTTATACCACAAAATGTATAAAAATTAAAAGAAGTCAAATTTGTAAAAGGGGTTTTTATGAATACAAAGTAATTAAGTAGCACTATATTCAGAAAAAAAATACAGCAATCGATGCCAAGGATTTGCAGATATAAGCAAATATAAGCGCTGGCGTAACGTTAAAAAAACTGAAGTGGATTTTAACTCGCATTACAAAACTGAATAAGACTGCGAATTGAGCAAGACGTTTTGTATTAAACCTTTTTTAGCAAACTTTGGACTCATATAGATTTATTTTTCAAGCTATCAAATTAAAAAATCTTTGCTCGTTTTAAGGTAAATATGGGCATTTCCAGCGAAAAGTCTATATTTTTTTAATGTAACGCCAGATTGCAAATAAGGTTGAATTTTCAGACCATGTTGTTAAATCGTTATCCCTTTTGTTACTAAATATAGAGCTAGTTGCGCTTTACACCAAAATATAAAAAAGTAAACTATACATTAAAAACTTTTTGAGAAACAATTTAAATTACTTCTGGCGTTACGTTACTAAAAGTAGACTTTTCGCTGGAACTGCCCATATACGAAAATTAATGAAAAGCGAATCTTTCACAAATATGCTTTCAAACCATTATAACCACCTATGTGCATGGGTAGGGATGAAACGATACGAGTAAATACAAGTACATATTCGATACTTTTACACAAGTATAAAGTATTTTTGTAATCGATACTTTGCAACCGAGTACCAAGTAGTATCGGTCAAAAGTAATCGTTTCACTTTGGTATTGAAATTAATATTAAATTGAGGCAGTTTTGATTATTTTCCAAAGCAGGAGCTGCAGTAATGGTATTAAGAAACAGTTTGACCAGTTAACCCCTTTACAAGTTATTGTGTTTAGCAAGTACATCGAAGAATGATTTTTTTTATGAATGTTAAAATCAGCGTTACAAAAATTGCAATCATTTTCTTCAACTTTTTCATTTGTCATTGGAAAATAAAAACTTTTGCTTTTACTTCGGATTCATTAAATTAAAACAGTCGATGTCAAACCAACTCAAAAAGTGAAAAGTTGTAAACAAATTTTCGTTTTTTGTTCGACAGTTTTTGGTTTTGACTGTTGTTTTTTTTAATTGTATGTAATAAAAATAAATTACTTTAATAGTCACTATTACTTTAAACGTGAGTTTATAAATTTTTCTGTTATGTTTGTTGGTTGTTAGAGATAGCTGTTCGGTTTTAACCGAAATCGAAGTCGCGATTTTTAATGCCTAAAACCGAAAAAAAAACTTTACTTTATATACAAAAACTTTATACATAACAGCCTGCAACAATGCAAAGGTATTTTAAAATTCTTTAGATTCAAAACAGTACTAAGAAGAAGAAATTTTACCTGGGACTACTTTTATATGTATGGATTTTTGTGGATATAGCAGTAACATTTTGTTGTCAAATGGAATAATTCTTCACAAAAAAAGTAAAGAAAGAGTTCTTATGTGTTGCGTATGCTTTTTATCCGTTTCGTTTTTTGATTTTATTCACATCAGTCAATATATAATACAATATGCACAACATTTTTATTTGGTCAATTGCCACGGCCACGGTATTTAAAGTTACATTTTTTTTTATTTTTTTGTAAAAAAACACTTTGATTGAGGAATAAATAAAGTTCTAATATACTCTATAATTATATAAAAATAATTTAAAAAAAGGCAAAAAATGCCTGGCCAGGCCCAGGTATACACTTAAGGGTTTTATTAACGCACATTTTCGTAAAAGGTTTCAACAATCTTAACGCGTTGCTTAATTGTGTACAGGGTTACCGTTGAGGATTTTGAAAAAGTCGCACAAAAAGTCGTTTGGAAAACAAAAAGTCGCACAAAAAATTCATTTTTTCAAATTAACGTCTCACACTTTTTTTTAACATTTTAATTACTTTACCAATACCCACCCGGGTGAAAATCTCGGTTTTATTTCTTTAATAACTCTTTCAAATTTGCTTCAGTTAAAAGGACATTTTTACTTACTGAACAAATTTTAAAAAAAACTGAAAAAAGTTTTATGACGATATCTTTTCCTCATCACTTACTGAGATACCTAAATAAGAGCGGCAAGCGTCTGCTTAACGTCAAAACGTTACATTTGCACACAGTTTATACGAAACAAACCTTTAGAACGCGAGTTCAACACCACCCGTCTGAAAAATCCTATTTGATAGATCGCTTGGTCATTTTATTTTTTTGAAAATATGTTGACAATATAATTTTCATGTTTAAAAAAGCGCTTGCTGCTCTTGTTTAGGTAGCTTAGTTAAATATACGCAGTAACACCTGGGTGTGTATTGGTAAACGATGTACATAAAAATATTTGGTAAGTCGATGGTTAATCAAAAAAACGATATAAATAGCTGAGAAATAATTTCTTAATAATGTGTTTAAATACACTTTTGTGTATTAATTTTACATTTGATTGATTTTTAATAATATGTCTGTATATTACACAGTACAACACATGATTTCGGGACAGAATTCTGATAATTGGTAAAAAAAGTCATCAAGGGTATTCATTTTAAAGTTTTTTTGGTCGGAAAAATGGAAAAAAGAAAAATTACACTCTTATTGACGTGAACGGGTTTTTTTTATTTTTTTTGTAAAAAGTACAAACTGTCAAAAAAAAAATCTGCCAAATAATTCGTAGAAGTAATTGATATTTTCAATATGCCAAATAAGTGTAAAAAGTGAATTAATTAATTTATTTAATTGTCACATCATAAACTAAAATTGATAATATTTACTACCTATGTAAAGATACATTTTCATGAAAACAATACAATATAAACTTTGAAATATTAAATTGCAGAAATGTTTACTTCATTCATTTCATTTCTTTTTTTAAATTCTTTTTTAATAACTTTTTTTATTGAACTCATTCTTAATATGTGTTTTTTCTTTTTGAAAGTTAAATGAAAAAGAAGTTATGTTTAAAATGTTGTAATAATTTTTAAAATCAGAGTTGTACAATTCAAGAATTTATAATAAAAAGAGATGTAATTTTTCGTACTTTGTACTAAAAATTAGCAATTTTTTATGAATGGCAACATCATTTCGTTTGACGTTTATAGTGGAAAATTACATCTTTTTATCCTGACTTTTTTACACTTGGTTATAGTGTGATAAAAATTTAACTTTTGGTGGAATTTTTTTTCTTGTGGTTGTTGTAACAAAAATTACATTTTTCCACTTTTCCATTTTTCCAACATATAAAAAAACTGAAATGAATACCCTTATCATTGTTTTTTCCAAAGAATTTTGTGGATATCTCGAGCAAATTTTTGAAATTCAAACCATTACTTAATTGTGAATAAAAGCGAAACGCGTTTATCGATTTACATGATTTATGTCTCATTTTGTTCATAATTTATGCGACTTTACGTGAAAGTAATAGGACTTGACACTATTTTACCGTTTTGGATTTTTTATGAATTAAAAATAAAAAATTTTAATTTTTTGGGCAAAAAATATTTTTTTTCTTCATACATTTATTTATAACTGCGAAACTGTTGCTTATGTAGTGTAACGTTGTATGAGGAATAGTAATTCTTAATTTTTTTCAATTTGTTTCAGCTAATTCGGACTAGTGGTTCTCGAGTTATGACAAACAAAAAAGCCTAAAACATGAAAAATTCCCCTATACAATACTTACTAACTTCAAATTAATTTTTGATGTACCATGACCAAACTAATGATGCAGAAGTTCTTCTTTTTAGGTCTACATTCATAACCAATTATCAGAATTGAGTTCCGAATCAAATACCTGAAAAATGTTGTACTGTGTTATTAATAATATATGTATAATTTTTACGTTTTATGTTTTCCTAGCTTTGTTTGTATTTTCGCACAAGTGCATTATTAAGCATCCAACTTGGTATTTCAGTATCTAGAAAATTTAGAGTTGATGGCATGGACTCACAAATTTCCACTCTTAATCTTTTGGTTAATTTATTTTTCTTTAATATTAATTTTGAAAAAAAAATTCCTGCTCACGCACTGTTATGCGGTAAAGTTAATACATGCGCTGCTTATTTGTCTAAATTAAGGTACAGTGGTTAATTAAAAGCATTTTTTAAGCTTCCTACTGTTTGCCAAAAATGTTTATCATTTGTAATTTCAAAAATGTAGTTATATGATTTATCATTGGATTTACTTTCTAACAACTCAAATTCGTTGATAAAAGCATGTGTAGTTTATAACATTTTAAAATAAAGATATGAGATCAATAGCGGTATTAAAAATTGGGTTTTAAAACGCTTAAAATATTAATGCCGTTCATCCTAGATTGGCATGGAAATTCAGTGAACTCGATACAAAACAAGGCAAATACAATACTGTTCAGTTGTTGAAATTGGCTGGATATAAAATAATAACCTGCTCAATCGAGTGAGGTTACATATCCCGGGGAATGTTTAAAACAAAATTGATATTTTTAAGGGAAAATATGTGAAACTATGCAGTGTAAAAAAATTATTTCACTTACAAAAAAGGGGCAAAAGGTCGCAAAAAATTGAAAAAAGTTGCAAAATTAGACGAGTTAAAAAAAGTCGCACAATAAGTGTCAGATCGTCAAAAAGGTTGCAAATTGCAACTAAAGTCGCACAACGGTAACGCTGATTGTGTACCTCTGTTTGGTTGAAGTTGGCAAACAGTGAAACAAAAAAATGTCAAATTAAGTAGTGCTGGTTCACACACGTCAAGTTTGACTCGTCAAGTCTTGAGCTTTTAGCAAAGAGGGGAAAAGAAATGGCAATATCTCTTTCCTTCTCTCCTAAAAGCTGAAGACTTGACGATCCAAACTTGACGTGTGTGAACCGGCACGTAGCGCAATAAACTTGACGTTAAGGTGTGACTCACAATTAACATCATGGATTATGGTTTTACCACCCTTTATTATACAGGGTTCGCCAAATAACTTTTTTTTTGAAAATGCTATAAAAAAAACTACTGAATATTTTCTCAAATTTCTTTTTTTATTTGAATGTACAATCCTCCGGTTAATAATGGAAAATAATTTCATTCAAATGGCTGCCTCGGCTGGCCATGCAGTAGCCTACACGATCGGGCCAACTTTTAAGCACATTATCGATTGTGTGCAGCTGTATTTCACCAATGGCTTCACGAATATTGTCCTTTAAAGCGCCAAATTTCTCTGGCTTGTCTAATGGTGTCAAATCCCAGCTCCGAGGTGACCAAACTACATCAGCTCTGCGGCTGATAATGCGATCTTCAAAGACAGGGCGCAAAACATCGAGTGTAGTTTCGGCTGTGTGGCACGTAGCGCCGTCCTGTTGAAACCAAATGTTGCCAATATCCTCCTCCTCAATTTTTGTGAACAAAAATTCGTTCAACATGGCCCGATAACGACCGCCATTGACTGTAACGGCCACTCCTTGTCCATTTTCGAAGAAAAATAGCCCAATTACGCCTCTGGACCAAAATCCGCACCAAACAGTGACTCGTTTTGGGTGCAACGGCTTTTCAATGTATGCGTGCGGGTTTTCTGTGCCCCAAATGCGACAATTTTGCTTGTTTGCATATCCGCCAATATCAAAATGAGCTTCGTCTGAAAAGATGATTTTTTGGCAAAATTGGCATCTTCTGTAAGTCGATCGCGGCGTTGTTCAAGCGTATACACAACCATATTGGTTCAGCGGAAGGATACAACTAATTATCTGTCAAATCAGACATGAGCTAAGTGTTACCATTCATGAAATAAGCACTAGTTGAAAAAAAACGTTAGATGGCAGACCCGTTATATATATTTATCAATTTAAAAATAAAATATCACACATAAAAGAAATACAAAGTGACATTGTTGATTTTTGGAATAAAAGGTGAATGGAGGTTGTTATCCTGAGCGTTCTATAAAATTTTGTTTCCTAAGATAAAGAAGATTTTTTTAAAAGGAAATTGGTACTAGGTGGTAACTAAAAGTGGTCTAAATTTTTATCCTTTTCGTTTTGCACAAAAATACTAATCGGTCGTAGTTCTTACTGTATTGTATAGTAGTTAAACGCTAATAGGAACGTTTATAAATGCTGCTTGCTATTCTTTTATCATATAAACCGATACAAGTAAGTATCGATACTTTTTTTCGATACTGAGTAGGTATCGCTACTTTTCGAGCGATACCACATCTAGTAAAAGTATCGATTAGAGGTATCGTTTCATCCCTATGCATGGGACGCATTGAAACAAGTCATCGAAGACGTTTTAGGAAAGAACCGTGTACAGCGAGATGACATACATACACGAGTGGACAACTTGCTGTATGATTTCGAAAAAATCAATGCATCCATGACGATAAAATTACATTTCTAGCATTTCCACCTTGAAACCTTTTTGGCACAATTACCTCAGGAATCGTACGAACAAGGAGAGAGGTTCCACCAGGTGACCATGCCAATAAAAAAGCGATTCAAAGGCAAAAAAATGGAGGCATTGCTTGCGGAATGCAAAATAAAGAATCAATAAAAAAGTCATCAATGTTTTTTCCAGAGAATTTTGTGGATATCTCGAGCAATTTTTTGAAATTAATTCCTTTAATTAATTGTGAATAAAAGCGAAACGCGTTCATCGATTTTCATGATTTATGTGTCATTTTGTTCATAGGTTATGCGACTTTACTTGAAAGTAATAGGACTTGACACTTTTTTTTACCGTTTTAAATTTTTTATGAATTAAAAATAAAAATTTTAATTTTTTGTGCAAAAAATATTTTTTTTCTACATACATTTATTAATAACTGCGAAACTGTTGCTTATGTAGCGAATTGTAATTTTTAATTTTTTTTAAATTTGTTTTAGCTTATGCGGACTAGTGGTTCTCAAGTTATGACAAACAAAAGAGCCTAAAACATGACAAATTCCCCTATACGATACATTCTAACTACAAATTAATTGTTAAATTATTAACTGAGGTACCATGACCAAACTAATGATGCAGAAGTTCTTTTTTTTTGTCTACTTTCACCTGAATTGTAATCAATTGTGTAATCAATTATTTTGAAATAATTTAGAAACAAATATAATTAATATATTACTATTCATACTCAAGAAACAAATCAACATTTTATTTTTCTTTGTTTACCAATCATTTATTGGTGTTTTGAAAATTAGTTTCAGAAGTTGTGACATTGAAATAAGTGATAGCCAAAGCCGCACCTCGCTCTGCCATATTATTTACCACTTGTAAATGTTTAAGTATGTTTTTAAAAAGTCAATTGAACTATTGCAAACTTCCAAAAAATATAATACTGGTTTTGAAAAGGAGGCCCTTCATTTCTTTATTTTTAAAATGGATTTCTGTTGAAATTAACTATGTACATCGTTCTCTCTACTTGGCGTATATAGATTTTTGAATATTCAACGCAAAGTTTTGGTGTCGATATGTTCTTCGAAAAAACTACCTTAATTAATTTTTGGGTAATGTACCACTGATGACCTAGAAAAGTTTTTAACGTGGTGCGTGAAACTGCAACATTAATAATTTTGAAGTAATCCATCCGCTTGAATAGACTAAGATATATACATACATATTTATATTTATCCTTAAAATAATTGAACTAAATTCATTTGATTATTAATACGATTTCCGTATGACGTGCTAAATTCCCAGTTTTTCATATTTGATAAATACACTGAAATTTATTTTTTAGGGAAAGCTAGCTTCTATGCGCATTTCACTGGTTGCTTAGGCCAGCTCATCAGGAAACCTTTTCCAAAGATTTTAGAAATAAAATAAAACCCTAAAGCGAATAAGAATTATAAACACTCAAAGTCTTACTTGTAACAATATCAAAGCCAAAACAAAACACAAACAATAAACAGTGAGTTTATCTTTTCCTACATTCCCCTATAATTGGTTGGGTACTTTCCGACTCGAATTGTAGTTGTAAGTGGGTAAAAAGAAAAAACCAAATTAGAAAACAAACTGCTTCATTCTACTGTCTTCGTAAGAAAACAACAAATTGAATTGTTTATGTAACATTGCACCTGGTTTTGAAAAATTCATATTTTCAAAGAATATACAATTTTCTTACTCCAGCAAGCCTGATTAATATCTCCTGAAGCTTTTACTGTTGGATAGGGCTTAGATCTGTCAACCAAAAAGAATTGACTCAGATGAATCAATTCTTTAGAGTTGTCTCTTGGTTGCATGTCTTAAAGCTGGTCTTTAGTAAAATTGCTCTTATCTTCACGAATTGGTACATCAGTGTCACTAATTCTGAAACCAATTTTCAGAATTTATTGCAGGGCATAGAACTTCATCGTTATTAATGATGTTTAAACAAAGAAAAATAAAACATTTGATTTCAATTTGTATGCTGGATAAAAGTAATAATATCTTACACTGGGTACAAAGCTGAACATTATAAGAAAGAATTTATCTTTTAAACTGCTAGGTAGTGTTTTTCATATCTTCATAAACATTTTAAAAGTTATAAAGCGTTATCAAAGTTAATTTTATAAAATTTATTATTAATTTTCTATATTTGATAAATAGTACACTGAAATTTATTGTTGAGGGAAAGCTAGCTTCTACGGGCATTTCACTTATTGCTTAGGCCAGATCATCAGGAAACCTTTTCCAAAGATTTTAGAAAAGCTAAAAATATTATGCAAATACAACCTTAAAGAATAAGAATTTTAAACACTCAAAGCAAAGACTATAGATTTATAAAGATATTGCACGACCATACAAAGTTCATACATTTTTCTGTCTATATTAATTTTTCTGGTGGATTTAGCCGCTAAATCCACTTGTGAGAGTAAATTACAGTATTTATTATTACTCTCAGAGAGCTTTTCTCACTTATCAGTGTATATGTATGTGCACACGCGTGTGTCTGTGTATGTATGTGTATACATTGCATTTAAAAAAATACAAACAAACTAAAAGAAATCTCGTTTTCTCGTTGAAAACACATTTAAATAATAAAACATGTTTTGTTTGCAACCCATTTATGTGCAAATAACATAGGTACGTTAAACCAAATGTGACAGATTTTAATTGTAGGGCAATAATATGTGTTTTATTGTTGTACAGATGAAATTATATCGATTCGCACCGAAGTTCAAATGCTGTTATTGTCTAAATTTAAACAATTGTAGGCATATAAAAAATAATTTTTCTGAAAGAATAAACTGCTTTGTTCATAAAAGATATTTTATGTTTTCTAAAGCGACAAGGCCACACATTAACATGCCTCATCAAACTCACAATTTTGTAATTGTGTAAGTAATAAAAAACTCATGGTTCAATGTGAATTTGATGATAATCAAAATACTTTTAATTTTTATAAAAATATGCCACCAGTTTGATGTGTATGAACGTAATTTCTTTCAATTTTATTTATTTTTGTTTAAAAATTTTTTTTTATTAAAATTGTATTATTTGAAAAATTATTGAATCGTTTCCGCCGAAAAATCCAATTTTATTTATTATTACAACAAATTATTATCACAAATTATGCAACAGATTCAGGCTTTGGAAGTTTGTGTGCTCCTTCCGTCTTACTTTTTGAAGTTTGTAGAATTCTTTTAAAGGTCTGCAAAAATTTTTTTGTACAGGATAAAGAAATGAAAATAAAAAATTTATTGTTGAGCAATGCGTAAATTGTATCAAAATTTTAATTTATTCTTTTTGGTTTGCGTACGTATCTACATATGTATGTCCTAAACACAGTATGGAGATGTTAAATTTACTAGTCCAGATATATACATACATATGTATGTACAATGAAAATTAAGAATATTTTAATGAAGATGCCGATTGCTTTACATCCAACAATGTGCCAATAGAATTAACATCGAGTCGATATTTTGTTGGTTACATATCACAACGAATATCATGCGTTAAATGTCGTATGGATATAAGAAACCCGCGCAAATTTTGTCATATCCTTCAGAAATGTTTGTTCATGCAAAAAATTTGCAAAAAGAATCCGACTTTGGAGGTTTGTGTGCTCCCTCTGACTTATTTTTTGAAATTTGTAAAATTGATATAAAGGTCGTTGAAAAAATATTTTTACAAAATAAAGAAATGAAAAGCATAACAAAATTTATTGTTGAGCAATGCGTGAATTGTACCAAAAATTCAATTTATTCTTTTTGGTTTGAGGAGAATGACGTATGTTATAAACACAGGATGGAGATGCTCAATTTATTACTAGTTCTTATACCTATTATTACGGAAGCATTCCACATGGGAAACTTACAACTACAAATTATCAAATATTGAAAAAGTTAAAATCTTAAACCATTTAACTTGTAAAGAGCTCATAAGTAAAATTAATAAATACTCATAGTAAATTCGTTTGATACCTATATAAATAAATACACACATGGTAAGTGCATAATTAAATAATCTAAAAAATGGAATTATAATTCGGTGCAAATCGATGTAGTTTAAGTTTTACAAAAATAAAACAAATACTGTTGCCCTACAATTACACAATCGGTCGCATATGCTCTTACGTAGGTTATTTGCACATAAATTGTTTGAAAATAAAACGCAATCAATTAAAAAAAATACCAAAAACCGGTTTCAACCAAAAAAAAAGCACACACACACACTTTGGCTGGCAAAAACAGGTTCCCTGCAAATAATAGGACCAGTCCAAACACGCGTGTAAAGAGTAGTCCACAAAGGACCAGGACTAGTCCAAAAGTAACCCAAACGTATGGAAAAAACCTGGTCTATTTAACATTACGATGTCCTAGGAGAGGACCATATAACCCACCTTTGGACCACTAAGGAGTAGTTTTAAAACTACTCCATGGTATACTCAAGAGGATTAGTTTTGAAGTCGTTTAAAAACGAAAGCATGTCGTTAAAAAACGAAGACATGTCGTCTCACTACAAACACTTTTTAACAATGATATGGTCCATGCTTGCATTACATCGGACCAGTCCATGGAGTAGTCCATTTTATCAAAATGGATCAGGTGGTCCAATTTTTATTTGCAGGGGTTTCTTGCTCTCTTTAGTTCTCTGAATGTGAGCAAGAAGTTTTTGCTTTCTTGTTACTTCCCCCCCTCATCAGTAAGAAGAACAACATTTTTTAAAATTTCAAATGTACTAAGTGCAACATCTTTATAAATCTATAGTCTTTGCTCAAAGTCTTAAGCGGCCCATACACTTGCAATATTATTGTATTTGATATTCGCCATATTATTTCCATTTTGTCCTATATTATTCAATAGTCGCACTATGTTTTCACTCATTCAATAACAGTGCAGCCACACGATCAAGATTTTCTTGATAGTCTTTTACATATACTGATTGTCAAAATATGCAAAAGTTGACAGCTGTGACGTAGGCTGCACGCAAGTTGAAAGCAATTTACTTTTTCAATATGTCGTCGCCGAGAAAACAACTCAAAATGTTTGGCTCACTTAAAGTTTTGGAAGAAATAAATAACATCATTTTGCTTATTAATTTTATTAATAAACATATTTCACTATTTTGTTAGGTTTTTAGTTCAAATTTTACAACTCCCGCAACAATTTGTAAAAAAAAAGAACTTCAGCTTTTGCCTGCAAAATTTTTGTGAAAAAAACAAAAACAACTTCAAAAGAATTGTAATCTGCTATTTTCTTGAACTAAAATTGATACACTCACTGGCAAGATAATTTTAGAGGCAAGTTCGTATCAATTTTTAAAAGTATGAGTGTATTGGTAAAAAAGTGTGAGTGTATTAAAACTTGATAGGCAAAACTTGATCGTGTAACCCTCAAGTTAAAAGATGAACATAACCTAAAGACATATCATAAACAGCATTGTACAATGTTGCCAACACATTTCACTTTCTTTTCGTTGTGCAATAAACATCAAAAGTATTTTGATTGTTGCCAATATATTGTGCCATCATCGTATATCACATACACATTGGTGATATAATTGTTTTTATTGCAAGTGTATGAGCCGCTTTAAGACCTAACTATAATATGCATAGCATTGCTTAACCTACTGTAAAAAATTAACAAAAAGTCTCTCAAATGTATTTAAAAAAAACAAAATAAAAAAACATACGATTCTGTACTAGGGATGCCAATCCCGAAATCCCGGGATTATTCTTAAAATTTAAGTCTCATATCCCGGGAATTTTTATGTAAATTTTAGATTTAGTAAATATGAGGTATTTTTTTATAAAATACAACTATATTTAAATAAAAAATAATTTAATATTAAATCATACTGGCAATGAATCTATTTTTTAACTGGTTACAAAACGAAGTCGCAAGTGAATAAATGTTACATGCAATGCATTTTGTACCACAGAAAACAAAATCAGAAGATAAAGTTCGGTGTGGTCATTTTTCTAAGTGAATGATAATAGAACTGCGCACGCACAATGCAAGTTGTGTAAAAAGGTGTTAAAAACTTTAGGGGATTCTACCAAAGGTCTTTTGACACATTTGCTTAAGTTTATTTTATTATGTATATATTTGATAAAAAAAAATATTGTCATATACCACCCAGAAGTGTTTAATGCGAACATTGTTTTCGTGGGCATCATATATTTTCAACAAAATTAGGTATCGGTTATTTTTTAAAATATAAAATATAATTTTTAATACATAATTTTTCAATATTACTTTAAAAGAATATATTAAACTGTTTTATTTTTAATGAGTTTAATATTCTTCATGAATTTATTTGTTTTAATACTTATACATAAACATTCTACTATAAATATGTATATGAATTCTAAAAATTGTCCTTTATATATGAAATTTTGAACCGTCCCGGGATCCCGTTTTTTTGAATAAAAAATCCCGAATCCCGGGTTTCAAAAAACTTGGTCTCATTTGGCATCCCTATTCAGTAAGGAATGTGCGATTAGATTCGCACCTTTTTATTGGTTTGCCTCATATAACTAACAATTATTTGCACATTTGCTTAAGTCAACTTAAGCACATTATGGTAGGGCCTTTACTTGTAGCAATATTAAAGCTTAAGAAAAACACCAACAATGAACAGAAAGTTAATCATTTCTTACATTATTTACAAAATTTATCGAAAAATTGTAATGTGGGGTACCTAAATGAGCAAATTCATTGCAAAAACTTACAGTGAATGCACACAAAAATAAAGCTTGTAAATTTTTCTTTAAAATTGTTTCCTCGAAAGTGAAGAAAATCTTGGTTTTTGACAAATATATGAAGAACGCATAAAAATGGCCAGCAAACCCGATTTTTTGCAAAAATTCGACTTGTGCGACCTTAATGCCTTTTCCGAAAAATCTGAAAAAAGATCTCAAAAATTCTTTACCCTATAAGCTTTCAAAATATGCCTGAGCACCCATGGAAATGAAAAAAATTGTTTGGATACCCTAGTGTACATGTATGTAGGAAATGGTCACAAATATTTTTATTCACTTTCATAAATTGTCGCCAAAAATAAGACAGAGGCAACCGATTTGTAGAAATTTGTGTTTCAGCCAAATTTTACACTCTTGTTTTATTTTAAATGTAAGAGTGCGACTTTAAAAGGGAATTTAGTTATTTGTTGTACAAAAGTTCAATACTCTTGTTAACACTCAAACGTTTCTACATGTTTTGTGCACAGTCACATAGACCGTCACAGAAACATGCATCGCATCTAATCCTTTCGTTGGAGCAGAAAATAAAAACTTCCAATGTAAGCGAATATTTTGCACAGCGGCGAGTAGACGAAAATTTTTGAGAAGAACGAAATAAACGGTATTTTATGCTTTTGAAAATAAAAAAGAATAGAGAAAAAAATCTACAGGAAATAAATTACGTCGCCAGTGAAAATATTTAAATGATTTGAACATAAATTACAAAAAGAATTGTGACACATTTCGAGGGTATAAACGGACAAAATGTAAAAAGCACAAAATGGATTTGTATAAACAATTGCAGAGAAAAAAACCCTTAAATCTTTAAATTTAAAATCAGTACTTTTATACAAATTGTTTTATAAAATATTGTAACAATAACATTCTGAATTATTTTATTCGCAATTATCCTGCAGTCTTTAAAAATAAATTGTTAAATGCACGGAAAAAACAACTGATTTGACATTTTTTAATAGAAACAGATACATATTGCAATACTTACTCCTAAAAAAATTTTATTTAAAATGTTCGGACAGATTTTATGAAGTGTAATCCGCTTAAATTCATGATGGTGTGCAATTGAAAAACTAAATTTTAGAAAATAAAGTTAAATAAAAAACTAACTTCGTTGTTAACTTTATGTTCATTTTTTATTGAATATATTCAACAATGCTATGGATCAATGAAGCCTCGAAGTCTCACATACATAAGTTGTGATGTTTTCATTTCTAATGATGGATATATTCCCCATTGGAAATACTTGTCATGTTTAAGGGCTTAAAATTAATTTAGCCATTTTTTTAAATCTTTGTCTGAATTAGAGCATATTTCTTTTAGATTGTTTGCAATCCACCGAAATTATTTGAGCAGAGTCAAGTCAAGCAGAGCAACATTTAGCTCAGCTGAAATTGCTTTATCCATTGCTTTCCAAATGTGTTTTTTTTTTGACCCGTTACATTTAGTCGAGTAATAACTTCATGGATTGGGCTTTTCTATTAATTTGAATCAATTCAAACGAATTAAGGCTCTGTTAGCCGGGATTGATAGTAACGTTGCAAATCAGCTGTTCCATTTTGTTGTATGTAAATCAATTAGAACGGCGATTAGATTCGCACCTTGCTTAAGCAAATGACAGTTTCATTAAACTTAGCAAAAAGTTTCCTTAAGTTCAATATGGTTTTCCTAAAATAATTAAGAAGTATTCGCACATTTGCTAAAGCCAACTTAAGCACATTGTGGTTGGGCCTTTACTTGTAACAATATCAAATCTTAAACAAAACACCAAAAATAAACAGTGAGTTTACCTTTTCTTATATTCCCCTACAATTGGTTGGCTTTTTCCCGACTCGAATTGTACTTGTTAAGCCTGGTACTCTGTTCAAATTTGTGAAAAATGTTGAGCAACATTAATTATTTCACACGAAAATTTTGACAAGTATCAATGCTACCTTTCATGCGAGTTTGTACAATTTGACGTTTTTAGTCCTGCAAAGTTGCGACATTGTTTTGCGTATGTAAACAAACCGCACATGTATTTAACTAAAAATAATTTTTTTATTAAAAAATTTAATAAAAAAGAATATAAATATGGATAAAAAACTGTTACCGGTTGTGTTATTTTAATTTTTTATTTCTTATTTAATAATCAGTTGATACTTTTTTACTTTTGCTTAAAATTCCACGTGAAATAAGTGCAGCTTACATTATTTCGCAGTTGTAAAAAAATGTTGCCAGAAACATTTCCTAACTTTTTCACAAAATGAACAGAGTACAACTCTATCAACATTATTTCATAGATATTCCGCACAAGTTTTTTTCATATGCGTTTTGACAGCATTTCACGTGAAATGTTGAATACAGTACCAGGCTTTAGTGGGTAAAAGAAAATCCCGGGTCTGTACGTAGTAATATTTATTGCGGCAAACGTCAAATGTAATTGCTCCATTAAATTTGCGACGTATAGACCGCATATTGCCATAAGTGGCAATCCATTGCGCAATGATTGCTTCTCTGCTTGCTTGAGCAGCTATTGCTTAACAATCTGCTGTAAAATGAGTTGTCATTTATCTAACATTTCATTTCTCTGTACGTTTGTTTTTTGGTAAAGCAATTCCACATGTTCTCCAGCAATTATTGGGCCATTGTTGTGCCAACGTTTTTGCTAATGCTTATCAAAAAAATTGCTAATGCTTAGCAAAAAAATTGCTACGTGGAGACCCAGCGTAAGAAAACAACAAAAAAAAACAATTTGCCAGTTCAGTTTTTTGCACGGGCACTAGGGTTGCCATACGTACTGTTTTTTACAACACATGTACTGATTTTTTGCAATTGTACTGTTTTATGCAAAACTCCTAAACAGTACGCAAATGTACTGTTTTTTACACTTTGTTTTGAATTAAAGAAGGTATAATGGCCGAAGGAACGTGTTATATTTCTAGAAAATTCACTTTATTAATGTACAAAAATTATAAGTAGTTACAAAATATACAACTAATGTTTTAAGAATAGAATCTACAGGGTGTGTTTATTAATATGTATTAATAACCATAACATATAGACTGAAACAGAAGTGAATGTTATAATTTCAATACTCCTCCTCATTCACTTCAAATTGCATTTATTACAAAAATAATTATGTTTATTTGGCGCTAACGGCTTTGTTAAAATGTCAGCTATCATCTCTTCTGTGGGACAGTAGCTTGACGTTATGATACCTTTCTTCACCAGATCTTTTGTCATCTTATATTTGGTATCCATATGTTTTGTTTTAAAAGAGATTTTATCATCACTTAAAAACCGTAGGCAGCTTTGGTTGTCATTGAAGATTTGGGTTGGTTCATTAACTGTTTGTTGAAAATCTTCTAAAAGTTGCCTTAACCATTTAGCTTCCTTTGCAGCTTCTGATAATGATACGTATTCTGCTTCACATGTAGAAGATGCCACGAGTGTTTGCTTTTGACAGGGCCACGAAATTGTACCACCATTGTAGAAAAATATTCGACCACTATTGGATTTTCTTTCGATTCTTTCTTCAGCCCAATTTGCGTCAGCATAACCAATAAGTTGTTGTTTTTCGTTTTTGTTGCTTAGATTTAATTTTAAATTTGATGTTGATTTTAAATATTTTAAAATACGTTTACATTGCATCCAGTCTTCATTTGTAGGTTGTGAAACCTTTTGTGCCAAAATGCTTACAGGTGCTGAAATATCAGGTCTAGTATTAACTGAAATATACAAAAGATGACCAATTAATTTACGATATTTATTATTATTTTCAAGAAGAGTTGTATCTCCTCCTTTTCCATAACATAAATCCATAGGAGATCTGGTTGATTTTGGCTCTTGCATTCCAAATTCCAGAACAGTTTTATTGATGTAATTGGATTGACAAAGTTGAAAATTACCATATTCATCTTTTGATATTTCGATTCCTAAATAATGCTTTAATTCGCCTAAGTTTTCTATAGCAAAGTTGTTTGATAATGTGCTTTCAATGTACCTTATTTGTTTTTCTGTAGAACAGGCTAATATAAGATCATCAACATAAACGATGATGTAACATATTTTACCATAAATATTACCATAATACAATCAAGGGTCATTAAGACTTTGTGTAAATTTTGATTTAATAAGAATTTAATTTAATGTATGATTCCATGATCTTGCGGCCAGTTTTAAACCATATATGCTTTTCTTTAATAAACATACCAGTTCACCGTTTCCCTCTTGAAAACCTTGGGGTTGTTTCATAAAAATTGTTTCGGATAATTTACCATTTAAAAACGCTGTTTTAGCATCAATGTGATTTACAATCATATTTTTCTTTCCTGCAATCGATAATAAAATTCTAAATGTTGTGTGTGACACCACTGGGGCAAAAACCTCATCATAGTCGATCCCATACTTTAGTGAAAAACCTTGAGCCACGAGACGAGCTTTGAAACGACTTACATCACAATCAGAGTTACGTTTTATTTTGTAAACCAATTTACTTCCAATTGCTGATTTATCTTCAGGCAGTTCTACGAGTTCCCAAGTCTGATTCTTTTCCAAAGACTCCATTTCATCCTGCATCGCAGCTAACCACTGCACCTTCTCCTCACTCTCAAGAGCTTGCTGATATGTTTTGGGTTCTTTAAGTTCTTGTATTGACCACACTTCATCAATTAATCGTTTTGGCTCTTTACCTTTATTTTCACGATTGGAAACCCGTATAGTAGGTGTCTGTATTTCTAAATGTTTTTCAGAATCATTTTGTTCATCATTATCTGTGTGTTCATTACTATCATCCGAATCATTATTGATTGCTTTATTCTTAATTAAAGGTAATTCAATTTTCTCCTCCTCAATCAATAATGGCATATTTTTACGATCATCGTTTCTATGAAACTCAATAGAAACTTCTTTATCAACATTATTTGTCTGAAAATCTGTAAAACGAACATCACGACTAATGACTATCCTTTTGGTAACCGGATTGTAAAACCGAAAAGCTTTTGAATTATTATCATAACCCAGAAAAATCATTTCAATTGCTTTATTGTCTAATTTACGTCTCTTTTCAGATGGAACATGTACAAAACATTTTGATCCTAAAATATGAAATTGGCTTAGACTTGGCTTTGAACCATACCATAGATCATATGGGGTTGTATTAGTAGATCTCGTAAAAACTCTATTCTGAATATAATTTGCAGTTGTTACAGCTTCCCCCCAAAATGTGTATGGTAAACTTGCATCTATAAGTAAACATCTAGACATTTCAATTAGTGTCCTATTTTTTCTTTCCGCTTTACCATTTTGTTGAGGACTATAAGGGGCTGTCAATTGAATTTGAATACCTTCAGACTGTAAATAAGAAATAAAATTCTTTCCAGTATATTCCCCACCTCTATCGGAACGAATTACTTTAGGAACACGACCAAAACTTGTACGGCAAAATATAACAAAATCTTTAAACGCTTGTTCCACCTCTGATTTTCGTGATAATATTCGAATAATTGTAAAACTTGAATAATCATCAATAAAAGTAACAACATACCTTTTACCTGAAGGAGTAGTAGTTTGCATCGGGCCACAAACATCTGTGTGAATTAACTGCAACGTTTCCGTCGATTTATGTAATGATTGTTTTGGAAATGGCATTCTTGTCAATTTTCCTTTAGTGCACGTTTCACATATTTCTTTTATACCGCATTCAACAATCTTAAAATCTTCGGCTAAATTTTCTGAAAACATCTTCCTTATAGCTTTTGGATCACGATGCCCTAGCTTACGATGCCACTGGTGAATACAATTTTCATTATGTTGATACAAAGCATTAACATTATCATATTGACGTAAAATATACATATCCCCATCAATATCAGCTACGCCAACGTTGTTGTTGTTAAAATTTATATGACAAAGATTTTTCTTGAATGATATATCAAAACCAACTTTTGTTAATTGCCGAACTGAAAGAATATTTCCCACTAATCTAGGAGCATATAAAACCTCTTTTGCCAAAAATTTATGTTGATTACCATTTAGATCACATAGCATCAACTCACCTGAACCACTACCTTCAATAGAAACTGTTTCTCCATTAGCTAATTCAATTGAACTTTTATACGATTCATCCAATTTCTGAAAAAATTTACGATCATTTACAGCATGACGAGTTGCACCTGAATCAACCAGCCAACAAAACTTATTATTTTTACCAAATTTAAAAAGAAAATCTGATTTGAGTTTTTCCTCCACAGAATTGATTTTGTTAAAATTATTTCCTGGAACTTGTTTTAGTTTCCAATTTTTATATTTTAAACAATTTTTCTTTTGATGTCCAGGCTTTTTACAAAAATAGCAAACACTACCAGGCCTAGCAACAGCTTTCAACACAGCATCATTACCACCAGTGTGCAAACGTCTTTCGTATTCAGCGATAATTCTCTGTTGAACCAAAGCAAAATTTATTTCCTCTTCTTTACGAGACTCCAAAGCTGTAATTAACGTATCGTAACATTCCGGCAAACTACTCAAAAGCATGGCTGCACTCCATTTGTCGGACAAGGCTTCCTCACCAACATCTCGTAGTTTCGTAAATAGATCGTTCATCGTATTTATGTGAGCCACTGCATCACCGCCATCTTCTAATTTTAAGCTGCAAATGCTATTCATCAAAAAAACTTTATTTGTCAATGTGTTTCTTTCGTGGTAACTTTTAAGTTGAACCCATGTCTCCTTAGCAGTCTTCGAATTGCGAATGTGACACAGTTGATCGTCCATTACCAGTAACCCTATCGTACCCCTGGCTTCATCATCTTTATTATCCCATTCATCCAGTTGTGGTTTATTCTTCAGTACACCATTATCAAATATTGGTGTAGGTCGTGTGCCCACAATGACCGGCTTCCACAAATTCTGTTTGCGCAACAGTAGTTCCATCTTGAATTTCCAATTTGCGTAATTATCATTGGTTAACTTTGTAAATTTTGGTTTTGTGTCCGCCATTTTGTTCAATACAAAAAAAAATTTACTTTATAACCAAAAAATAAATAATTTTCTTTTCTTTAGTTGGCTTTATCTTTCTTTAAATGTCTTTAGTTTTATTTAAATTGACTTTATATCCTTATTCAATTTAATTTTATTTATCGTTAGTTAAGGCCCATAACCTTTTGAATTAAAGAAAGTATAATGGCCGAAGGAACGTGTTATATTTCTAGAAAATTCACTTTATTAATGTACAAAAATTATAAGTAGTTACAAAATATACAACTAATGTTTTAAGAATAGAATCTACAGGGTGTGTTTATTAATATTAATAACCATAACATATAGACTGAAACAGAAGTGAATGTTATAATTTCAATACTTTGTACAGTTTTTTTGTTCAGTCTACAAAAAACCAAGATATTAAGAAAACCCCTGCTAAAGTCATATTTTTATAATATCCTAATATTTTACAGTACAAAACTTAAAAAAATTTGGTTGTGTTCCAAACAAAAAAGTTCGGAAATAAAAAGAGTTTTTGCGCTGTGGTCATTGTTTTCTCATAAATACACAGTAGAAATCTGAATTATTATAGGTGGATCGCCCCAGTAGCATATTTTCATGTTGCTATTTTTAGACGTATGATTTTCTTCCTATGGTTTTTAACTTTCCTCACCTGAGAAAGACAAGAACAAAATCAATTTTTTTTAAATACTAAATAAATAATTATTCATTATCTTTAATTTTTAGAACTTTTTAATTTTAGAGCATGTTCTGGAAATCGAAATCACGTGAAAATAAAAACGAACATATTTGGAAAATTATCCATGCCCAAAATTAAAAAAAATACCTAATACCTTTGAGGACTGCTTTTCTCTACCTAGTAGTTTATCTTTTGAAATAAGAAAAACATAAGTAATTTATACAAAAATTTTATTGAAAATATTCATTGTTTTCAATTGCACTTGATTGTTTTACAGACAGACATTTTTTTTACATTTTATTTAAACTTGTTTTTTACTTTTTTCAGATTTTAAAATAATTTTCGCAGGAACACAATTTTTTTTTAAATTTACAAGATTTTGTTTGTCGTGCTTAATTTCCAATTCTTATTTTGTAAAATAAAAATTAACCAAAAAAAAACAAAAATTGGAAAATTTAAATTTTCAAAAGATTTTGTTATTCGTGCTTAATTCCCAGTTTTTATTATTGATAAAAACACTTGAAATTTATTGTTGATGGGATAAGCTATTATTTGGTTTAATATCTTTAGTTTTTCTAAAATCTTTATGGATGAAGTTTCCTGATGATCTGGCCTAATCAACCAGTGAAATGCGCATAGGAATAGCTTATCCCATCAACAATAAATTTAAAGTGTTTTTATCAATAATAAAAACTGGGAATTAAGCACGAATAACAAAATCTTTTGAAAATTTAAATTTTGTATTCCCAAAAATTGAAATTACTTTTTGATAATTGGAAAATTTATTTAGGAAGCAAACATTTTCTCAAATTCTATATGATTTGTGCAACTATGTGTGTGGTGAAAATTGCTTTAAAACGAATATGTTTAAAGAAAATCGTACTAACACAATCAATGAGTTAATTGTTTAAGCTAAGTTAGGCTTTTCTCCTTTCTTATATGACTTACAGCAATGTTATGGTTTTCCTGGCCAAATGCTTCGTTTGCAGTGTTTGCATTTTAAACGCAAATGGAGTAATTTCATGTATTTACGATATGCCATAAAATGGAAATCATTCCTTTGACGTTCCACAATTTTAGTGAATTTCTTTATATAATTGTTGTTGCATATTCAAATAAAAGTTTAAACAATTTACCCCCAATTTCACCAAATTCAGTTAAAATCACCGAATACACAGAACTGTCACGAGACGGAAGATTTTGCGTTTTCTTTTGTCTCCTTTTAAGAAAGATACCCTTTTTGCATTTCTCTTTGCACCATCTTTTTTGCCTCAATACAATGAACACAAATTTATTAAGTTGAAATAACCATGAAAAGCTGTTGTAAAAATATTGAAGTGAGTAAATAACATTATAAAACAAAACAATATAACTAAATGAATTTTTTTTCACTAAACACAACGTTTGTTAAACTAATGCATTTGTTTAACGTGGTTTGTGTTTTGTTATTTTTGTTTTGATCTCGCCATTTGCGTTGATGGTTGCGGCCTGTTTTTACACATTGTCACTTCACAACCAAAAAAAAGCTTTCTGTCTTTTGTTTTCGAAAGCTGCCTTCGCAACTGATTTGGGCCCTTTTCACACGTCACTTTTCACAGTTCTGTGGTTAAAACTAACAGCTATAACTGATAGTTAATTATAACTGAACTTGGTGAAATTGGGGGTTAATAATAATAGTTATATTTTCTCCAAAGAAATTTACTGTTTTTTTTCTTGATTGTACTATTTTTTTTTTGTATTCAACGTACTGTTTTTCCGAATTTAAAATTTGACTACCCTAACGGGGACATGCAAGCAAAGTTATTTTTGGGAATACAAAATTTATCATTAAAAGGTTTTTGTGTATGACGTGCTAATATCCCAATTTTTTATATATGATAAATACACTGAAATTTATTGTTGTTTTCTTACGAAAACAATAAAATGAAGCAATTTGCCTTTTAGTTTTGTTTTTTCTTTTACCCACTTACAACTACAATTCGAGTCGAAAGAAAGTTAACTAATTGAAGGGGAATGTTGAGCTTTAATATTGTTACAAGCAGTGTTGCCACGACCAAAAAAAATTTGTAACCAAAATTTTAAAATAAAGTAGCCAAATGCAAAAAAAGGATCCATAATATTTATGTATTAAAAATACTCTTTTATTTGCACTTCAGTTGAAAATTATTATGTCCATAAACCTCTGGATCGATTTTTGTAAGATATTGACAGTATGATACTGATTATTTTGAAGGTACAATAAGCTTGATAATTTTTCGAATTTTTTAGCGGAATAGGTGCAGGCAAAGCCCGGTATAGCCTATTAGGGTTGCCATTCAAACTGATTTTACCAGTTTTTTATTCAATGTACTGGTTTATGCATAACACCCAAATCAGTACGCAAACGTTTTTTTAATTTTGCATCCAAATAATTTTATTTGTTTAAAATTGGTTTACTTCCCTTATTACTTTTGATTTGTTATGAATCGCCCAGTTAAAATTCAATCTTTACTCTTAGCTTACCCCCCGTTTCCACATGCAAGTACAAGTTCGAAAAACTCAATACACTCACACTTTTTCACTAACATTCACATAATTTTTGTATTTGCAGCCAATCGGCTGTTTCCTCGATTTTTCGTTGATAATACGTATACACTACTTGCAAGTAATTACTTGCATGTGGAAACGCCGGGTTACCTTATGCTTTGTAGTTAAATAAATAGAAGTGCCATTAATGCTTTTCAAAAGAAAATGCTGCTTTTGCGAAAAAGCTTCGCCTGTTTTCGTTTTGAACAACTGCCAATGTTAACACTTCTTGGTTGTATTCTGTGATTCAAATAAAACGAAAAAGAACATAAAATATTTGTTTTGTTTTCCAATGTACTGTGTGTAAAACAGATATAAAACGGCACATGCAAACAGGTAGACATAACCCAGGGTTTACACATGAAAGAACTTTCTTGCAAGTAGAGTATACGTATTATCACCCTGCAAATATTAGTACTAGTCCAAACACGAGTGTAAAATGTAGCCCACAAGGGACTAGAACTAGTCCAGAAGTAACCCAAACGTATGGAAAAAAACATGGTCTATTTAAGATGTCCCTGGGCAGGGCCATATAACCCAGCTTTGGATTACAAAGGAGTAGTCTTAAAACTACTTCATTGTATACACAAGAGGATTAGTTTTAACTTCGTAGCGAAAACATGTCGTTAAAAAACGAGACATATTGTCTCACTACAAACAATTTTTGACAATGACATGGTCCATGCTTGCATTACATCGGACCAGTCCATGGAGTAGTCCATTTAATCAAAATGGATCAGGCGGTCCAATAATATTTGCAGGGCAACGAAAAATCGTAGAAACAGCCGATTGGCTGAAAGTACAAAAATTGTGTGAATGTTAGTGAAAAAGTGTAAGTGTATTGCAACTTTCAAGAAATTACTTTCATGTGTAAATGCTAGGTAAGCGAAATATATCAGGGAGTCATCAAAAAACAGTATCTTCATTTCATTCATGGCCACAGCGACGCTTCAACTGATTGTAGCAGAAAACTTTTCAAAGAAATCTTCCCTGAATCCAAAGTTGCTTCCAATTTTAGTTGTGAAAGAACAAAGTGTTTTAAAGTTGCAACCAAATTATTGGCATAGTATTTAGGGTATTCAAAAGGCTCCTATCCAGTCAAATTTTCATAAGTCATAATTTAAAAATTGCTCCAAACTATTGGTCTTGACGTTAAAAAATTTCTTAAAATAATAAATTTTTTTTTCCTAACTATTTTATTTTAAGGCATTTTTTCGTTTGTAATTCAAAAACAAAAAATTTCAAGGGGTTTTAATTTTATAGCCTATGACAATATGGCTAGATTGGAGACCTCGTGAATACCCTAATTATATTGACAATAATTTGTATGAATTTAGATTTTTTGTGCATTTACAACAAATGTGCCGATCAATGACATTAATTCTATCTATTTTTAATATTGTGACGTGATGTTTTTGTTGTATGTATTTTGTTAAGTTCTTGCTTTAAAAAATAGAAAAATTAATTATTTTTAATGTATAATTTTCATTTTGTTTTAATAATCGTTTAAAACTTATGAATTCAATAAAATTTTGGGTCAAAATTTGTGTACTGGTTTTTTTCCTAATGTACTGGTATTTTTCTTACGATGTACTGATTTTTCTAATTTCAAAAATGGCGACCCTATTGTTCTCTTACTTTGTAACAAACAAAAAAAAAAACATATATGTTTCCATTTTGACGTGTCTTGATTTTTGTACCACAATATGTAAAAAAAATTATATGAAGAAGTCAAATTTGTAAAAAGGGGTTTTATATACGCAAAGTAATGAAGACGCACTATATTCAGAAAAAAATTTTAGCAATCGACGCTAAGGATTTGTAGATATAAGCAAAAAATGGAAGTGGATTTTGACTTGCATTACAAAACTGAATAAGACTGCGAATTGAGGAAGATGTTTTGTATAAAACCTTTTTCAGTAAACTTTGGACTAATACAGATTTATTTTTCAAGCTATAAAATTTATAAATCTTTGCTCGTTTTAAGGTAAATATGGGCATTTTCAGCGAAAAGTCTACTTTTTTTAATGTAACGCCAGATTGCAAATAAGGTTGTATTTTCGGACCATGTTGTTCAATCGTTATCCATTTTGTCAATAAATGTAGAGCTAGTTGTGCTTTATACCAAAATATAAAAAAGTAAACTGTACATATAAAATGTTTTGGAGAAACAATTTAAAATACTTCTGGCGATACGTTACAAAAAGTAGACTTTTTGCTGGAAATGCCCATATCCAAACAAACTGTTTTGTAACGACTTTTTGGTTTTGCTTTGTTTAGCTTAACCATTCGATAAACCGGTAGCTAAAAAAGTTTATCGTTCGTTATATAAGGTAGCTAATGAAAAACCTTGCTCATTCGTTATATCGGATTTTCGTTAAAGTGAGTATTTGTTATATCGAGCTTTGCCTGTACCTCCTAGCACTTATTTTAGTCTATTTGCAAAACTGTATGATTTAGAGTTTTAACACTTTTGAAGAAACAACAGGTTTCATACTGTCTGGGTATGAGTAGAGAAAAGGATACCCCAGATAGTGATTATTATTTATAGTATATATAGCTAATACGGCTTAGTTGATAATCCTTTACATCAGAAATCCTTATAAAGTGAGGTCAAAATAGTATAAATGTTAAATGCATCGATACCATACACAATGTCCAGGCTACACGCAATTTTAAAGCAATTTATTTTCATGATGTCATCAAGAAAACAACGTGTGAATACAATCGTGTTATTACAAGAAATTCATTAAAATTGTAATTAGCTATTTTCTTGAACGAAAATTGAAACATTTAACTTGAAAGAGAAACTAAAAGCAAGGTTTGAGAGTATTAAAACTAGAAGTGCAAAACTTGATCGTCTAACACCCAAGTAAAACAATTGTGTACAGTACATATAACATATTGGATTTAGAACGAGTTCTATTTTCAACAAAACTGTTTGCGGCGGCAAAAATGAATTGAAATTTTAATAAATGGGATATGTAAATTACACTGTGTGTTATTTTTTAAGTCATGGAAAAATAACCATATACGGACAATAAATAACCATAAAGGACCAAAAAAAATACCCGTGTCTCCCAGTATTGCCCAAAGTCATGCACTTTGTTTTATGGGCCCTTAAAGATTTGGGGCCTCGGTGTAATTTTTGCAAAAAAGTGATCATGTTCTCAGGCTCATATCTTGCAAACCGTTCGGAATTTTGATTAACCCTCTGAGACAAAGTTGTGGCTGTTGCCATAAAGAACAAAAATTGTAAACATATAAAATCAAAAAAACGTAATTTTCAAGATCAAAATCGCAAAAAAATTTAAAAAATTCGATTTTTTTACCTTTTTCCCCTTTTCAGGTCCATAGGTAGCAAACCGTTCAAAATTCAAGAAAACAATCCACTGCAAAAATGTACCTAAGATCTTAGTAAACAACTTTTTAGAACATAGAATGATTCTTAGCACCGTTTAGGTAGCCGCAAAAGTAAAAAATTTCCCGAAAATTAAATTTTTTTTTACCTTTTCCACTGTTCAGGTACATAGAGCAAACCGTTAAAAATTTAAGGAAACAATCAACTGAAAAAATTACCTTAGGTCTCAGCATACAATTCATGCGATTACGCACCGACCGCAACATCACAGGCAAAACAGTAACCACAGCACACGCATCAAGGGACGCAGCCCACTATATAAAAGCAACACGACGCTCAAATCGAGGCATTACACAGCGCGAAGTCAACGAGAGCTCAGCGGTGAAAGTTATAATTCGCACACAACATTGGCAACTGACAATTTTAATATTCAGTGTGGAAAAATTGATTCGTTTTGCTACGTTTGCGGTTATCAGATCAGGAAAAAATTCTACAAGATTTCAAAAGGAAAATAATCTTTTAACTAGTGAATTCAATAGAGCATATAAGTTGTTTCTCGTCGAAGTAGACTTGAAACGCGAAAATAACACACCTAATACAGTGTGTCGCCAATGTTATAACAATCTCACGGCATGGTGAATCATGATGCAACCAGTTGCTATGCATGCGTAAATTGCACATCTCGTCTAAATCGACATGCTGAGAAGAACAAAATTTATAAAGCAACTGTAAAGCTAAGATCCCACTATCGGCTCAAATAGCACAATCTGTGACGATTTTTATCGTGCTATATCGGCGCACATTTAAAAACATTGCACAATTTATTCTTAGGTAGTCCCATTATTGTCGCACATTGTGACAATTGTTTTCGGTTCATATCGGCCAGAACTCAATTGCGACAATAATCGGTACAATGCGGTCACACTATCGTGCTATTTGGGCAAATGAAATCATATGTTGGTTTGTTGGCAGACATAATTTTGCTTTAGAAATTCGCAAAATTCTCCGTCTGAATATTCCACTATGTTTCCTAACAATTTTAAATAATACATTAATCAATAATAAAAAATGTATTCAATTTTATTTAAACTTACTACACTTTTTTTTTTTTTTGGAATTGTTGTTTTGTAAAAAGATGTTTGTTTACAAACCAGGGATGGCAACATCGATACAACTTCAATGTTTTGGTTAAAGCGAATTGTTTTCTTTCATTTAACAGTACAAATGTACTATTTACCGGCTTAAAGCATACATAATAGATAAAACAAATGTAATTTTGGTACAATTAAGTTCAAAAAAGTAAAATTTTAGTAGCCAGCGGTGCAATTTTAAAATTTCGTTTTGCCATCTCTTGTATCGGCGCTGATTGGCGACTGTGATCGGCGCACAAGTGGCCGATAAAAATCGGTACATATTAAACAATATGATTGCTCCACATTGTGCAAAAGTGTGTTCACATTATCGGCGCATCAAGGTTAATTTTTATTGCCCACAGTCAGCACAATTTCGGCACAGATTGTCGCATATTAAACAATTTTGACCGTTCACACTATCGGCTCATGAAATGCGGCAAAAATTGGTACATTGCGCCGATAGTGGGATCTTAGCTTAACAGCCACGCTACCAGTGCTTGCACCTGAACATTTTGTATCACCAAGGCCGCCAACTCCAGATCGTAGTACAGAATTTACAGGAATGACTGCAGCAAGTTGTGTTACTTATGAAGATCCTTTTGATACTGATTATCAACAGGGAAGAGATAGACCACAACTAATAACACAAAAGGATTTCATCGTGGCCATATTGGGGCTATCGCGGCGACTTGCCATACAGCGTTTTTAAAGAAAAGAAAACTCACACATGCTAATGTGAACTCTACGGCGTACCGCAAACGACAAGCTGAATTTAGAGCCTCTACATACCTATAACGACGGGGTGGCCACTGAGGCATATATCAAGAAAATAGTTTTTTGAGATCAATTTGGATAAAAAAACCTCCCCCCAAACCGTTTTTTCTAAAAGCTTTTAAAAAAATAATATTTGAATTTTTTTTTTTAAATACCATACATACAGTCATGTACTATATATTTACTTCAGATACTACAAATTATCTATTATTATATTTGTTGAAGGAAATAAACTATAAGTTCAAAATGCGTGTTGTTTTGCAATGTTGAAAAATATCTTTTAAAATTTACCAAAATTTTGGGTCCAGATTTCCGATTTTTCTGGTTACAAATTAGAGCACTTCTATTAAACATTTTATAAACTTACATGCCACTACGCACAGACACAAAAATCAACGAGTATATGGGATACAGAACCTCTCTGTCTTAGCGAAACTGTAAACAAATGAAAATAAAAGTAAACAATTGGGATTGTGAGGTTGGTTCCATTTTGTTCAAAAAAAGAGTTTCCGTGTTATTTTACCATAATTTTAACTGATTGGATGTAGTATAATTGGTGGTATAAGTCTTATTTGTGAAATAGTATTAAAATATAAATGAATGTTTTTTGTTTTTACAATAGGGAAATTGTATTTTTAATTAACAAAAAAAATCCAAATACTAAACTTCAAAGTAATTTGGGGGGGGGGGGAACTTTTTACGCCCGCGAAAAAGTGACCCCACTTTTTATCATAGGTTTGCATGGTCTATATGGCATGGATAGGTATTTTTTGATAATTAAAAAATTGTTCAAAAGTTATACCCCTACATTACACTCTTAATGATGCCAATTCGTTCGCTAACTGCAACGATATAACAGCTTTGGTGGTAAAAATTGGAATGAACTGCATCGCTAGTGAGTGGAGATAAATTATTGATGGTTCTGTTTCAAGCTTGAAAGCAGTGTTGTTGCATGTGTCGAACCGAAAACCTTCCATGCCGCTAGCAATGGGTATTAACATAAAAGAAAGCTATGAAACATTGAAAGATATACTGAAAAAAAACAAATACTACGAAAATAAAAGGAAGATTTGCTGTGTTTTGAAGGTCATCAACATTTTGCAAGGGATCATCGATAAGAGTGGCTTTCCAAAATTCGTTTGTTTTCTTTGTAATTAGGATTCGCGCTCCCCTTTGAATCAATTCTAATGTTATTCGTGGACAGGGCTGGGCAGTATTTGAAATACATGTATTTGAAATACGTATTTGAAATACAAATACGTATTTTGTATTTGTATTTTAAATACATGACGTGCAAGTATTTTGTATTTTAAATACGTGTCCAGCAAGTATTTTGTATTTTAAATACATACAATAAATAGAAGTAGTTTGTATTTTGTATTTTAAATACATAAAAATGGGAGTATTTTGTATTTTAAAAACATAGTTTACAATATATATTTTTCAGTTTATTGAAGATTGTTTGCATTATGATCTACCAAAAACTAGAATCGCTAAAGAGCGTATCGGTAGTAGAAGCACCAGTAAAGAAGACGATGATTTTGTTGTTTTCGTAGATAGGGATAATGGTGAATCTAGGACATCAAATTTGGAGCTGGAATTTGTCAGTTTCCTCAGTGACAAGAGCAAAGACATTATTACTCTTGACAGCTATCCAAATATAAAAAGAGTAAAATAGAATTTAATACAAGTTTGTGCTCATCAGGACCTGTAGAAAGATTTTTTTTTTCAGCAGGTTTTATTTTTTCTTCAACAAGAAACTGTTTTACATATGCTACATTCAAAAATCTGATATTTATGAAAGGAAACAATTGTTTTGTTAATTAGTTTTATCTAATTTATTTTTTGGTTTGAATAAAAATAGTTTATTTGGTATTTTAAATACCCTAGAGGGAAGCGAACTGACACTGAAGTATTCCCGTGATAGGTCTTTGGTGGTAGGGACCGGTTCCAGTTCTAACAGGAAGGTATGGTTTTTAATCCAAATTTATAATATTTTTAATCAGGCTTAAGTTCATCAAATTTAATTTTCATTAAATTATTTTTATGAAGAAAGGAATTTTACAACATGAAAATTAATTAAATTCTAATTATTGTTAAAGCTAAGGCACGAGCTCTATGTGAACATTTGTCCTTCAAGTTGTGCTGAAAAAGGTCAACAAGAAAAAGAAAGACAAAATGAAAAAACAAAAAAATGTACTTTGGACTTCAAGAAGAATTCTTGACATAAGTACGGAAAAATCAGAAGTTAGGAAAAACATGTAAAATCAATTAAAAAATGGATAATCATTCAAAAAAAGCAAATTTCGATCTACAAAAGGTTAAAAATACAATTTGGTTTAAGGATTGATATTTGACTATTGACGTCAGCAGTCGTCGATGGCTGCGAGTGTAAGACGGCAAATCCATGTGAGGAGATCGAGTGGTTGCGATCGAAACATGTCATGGTAACCAGCCGCCTGGGTTCGAGTCTCAGGTCAGTCAAGAATGAATGATTTTCAATAACAATTTTAATTAATTTTCATGTTGTAAAATTCCTTTCTTCATAAAAATAATTTAATGAAAATTAAATTTGATGAACTTAAGCCTGATTAAAAATACTAAAAATTTAAAATAAATTTACTTTAAAAAAATGGAGTTTATTGGAATTATTTTGATTTTCTATCTAATATATCGGGAAAAAGGTTTATGCAGCCGGTAAAAAAATATATTGATAACGACAATCAAATCTCTTGTTATGAACACCAAGTATGTGTTAATTCAGTTTTAACTATCATATGTTCGGCTATAAGCACAATTTTGTTTCTAATAATCATACTAACAACTAATAATATCAGTTGTTATGACTGATAGTGTACTAAAATTCAAATGTTGCTATCAAAAATATTGTGCTAAGCAACGAAATTTTCAGTAATTGTAACCGAATTGAGTGATAGTACATGCAACCGACGAAATTCGATTGGCGCCAAATTCGGTTGTGATCACGAATCTGTTTTCTCTGTGCACGAAATTAAAATTAAAAAAGGCTAATAATTGTTAAATGCATTGTTGAAAAAAGCCGAAAAAAGCTTAAAGCTAAATGAATTATGTTAAGCTAAACCGGAAAAAATAGAGCTAAATTTAGCTCGAAAAAAGCTAATACCCAGCGGGAAAAAGAAAGGGTACGGATGCCTTTTAAAAGGCCTGCTTGAAAATTGTATTGATATTTTTTTTGCAGAAGCAAAAGCAAAACAATTATTTTTTTCATCCCGTTGCCATTCTTATGTACCTGCTAAAGAAGCGAGAGCGGAAGGCCTTCTCCGCAATGACAACGTGTGTAAAAAAGATATGAGTATGGAATGGAGCGAGCAGGCCTTGTATATCACAAAGAAGGAGTACAGAGGCCTTCTAGAAGGCATCCGTACTCCTTATTTTTCCCGCTGTGGTATGGTCACACTGATACATACACAAAAAACAAAGTGCAAAAGAGCATAAAACCAACAAATGCAAACTCCCAACAAACACGGAGGTTTGATTTCAAATTGAAAGTGATTTGAAATCAAATGTTTTCTCAAACGACAAACGTTTGATAATGATTTGAAAATCATTTGTAAATCATAGCGTTCTCAACAAAAAGGGGAAATTATTTTCAAATTGAAAAATGCCTTTATTTTCAACTTGCTTTCAAACGTAATTCTCAAATGTTTTTCAAATGTGGATTATAATACAATGTGGAATATAAATAAAACTATGTATTTAATTTTTTTAATTTAAATTTATTATTTATTTAAATAAACTTTGAAATAAACATTCGGTACCATAGCAAAAAGATGAAATAGTGTTCTTTCCGTCTTCTAATTCTTGGAAAGACAAAATACTTGGCACCCTTTTATTTTGAGGATTGTAGCACCGTTCAACAATCTTTCTTCACTTTCCTGTTTTATTATATTTCTTTTTTTTCGTATTTTTAAATCATTGTAATTTCTCACAAATAATTTTTATTTTTCACTAGAAATATACTGTTCACTTTATATTAAAATTTATTTTTAATAGTAAAACACATGTAACCACAAGGAAAAATAATTTAACTTTAATCGCCATTTTTAATGCTTACATTTATTTTTCGCTTTAGTACTGCCAAGTTTATTTTTGATTTGATTTTAACTTTGACAAACATTTGACATCAAATTGAAAAAACATTTGATATCAAATGTTTATTTTCAAATCATTATCAATTTGAATTTAAATGTTAAATCAAACAATTAAAAAACGTTTGAGAATTGCGTTTGATGTCAAATGATAAAGTCATTTCATATCAAAGGTTTGACTTCGTGTTTGTTGGGCTTAAGTAAACCAATACAATGTCGCACATGCAAAGCTTTCAATGTAGTGGTGCCCATACCTACCCAACAAACACGAAGTCAAACCTTTGATATAAAATTACTTTATCATTTGACATCAAACGTAATTCTCAAACGTTTTTCAATTGTTTGATTTAAGATTTAAATTCAACTTGATAATGATTTGAAAATAAACATTTGATATCAAATGTTTTATCAATTTGATGTCAAATGTTAAAATCCAACAAACATAAACTTGGCAATACTAAAGCGAAAAATAAATGTAAGCATTAAAAATGGCGATTAAAGTTAATTTTTTTTACTTTGTGGTTACATGTGTTTTCTATTAAAAATAAATTTTAATATAAAGTGAACAGTTTATTTCTTGTGAAAAATAAAAATTATTTGTGAGAAATTACAATGATTAAAAATACGAAAAAAAGAAAAAGAATAAAACGGGAAAGTGAAGAAAGATTGTTGAACAATCGCGGTGCTACAATTCTCCAAATAAAAGGGAGCCAAGTATTTTGTTTTTCCTAGAATTAGAGAACGGAAAGAACACTATTTCATCTTTTAGCTATGGTACCGAATGTTTATCTCAAAGTTTATTTAAATAAATAATAGATTTAAATTAAAAAAATTAAGGCCCTAATTTTGTAAAACTCAACGCACGCCAAAGTATTATATGGAAAGCAAAACAAGTTCATAAATATTTTGTAATTTTGTTGTTGCTTTGTACAGAATTTTTTTTACCGTTTTAAAATTTTCAACGCCACAAGCAATGCGGCGTATGAAATCTTAAAAACCAATGTGAATTTCTGTTAGAGGCAACAACAAAATTACGAAATATATATGAATTTGTTTTTGCTTTCAAAGTAATTCTTTGTCGTTGCGTTGTGTTTTACAAAATTAGGGCCTAAATAGTTTTATTTATATTCCACATTGTATTATAATCCACATTTGAAAAACATTTGAGAATTACGTTTGAAAGCAAGTTGAAAATAAATTTGAAAATAATTTTCCTTTTTTGTTGAGAACGCTATGATCTTCAAATGATTTTCAAAACGAAAACGTTTGATTTCAAATCATTTTCAATTTGAAATCAAAGCTCCGTGTTTGTTGGGTTTTTATTACCGATATTTTAATATAAGAAGATAAATTATTTGATTTTTGTTCACTCGTCGTCTAGCCATCGGGCAGACAACATCAAAATAAATAAGGCTTATTAACTAAAAGATCAAAATTGTGTTTGAATAAAAAAAAATTAATAAATTATCTTAACCTTTTAGATAGTTAATTAATTAAGGAAAAATATAAAAATCAATTTCAGTCAACTAGGACATTTAACTGTCTGGTTTAGACTCTATTGCTTTTATATTTTCCCTCGAGTTACCGAGTCTCATCTCCTACAAAATGAATTTTTGTAATTTAACAATATGTAGTTCACTCTAAAGCGGCTCATACACTTGTAATAAAATTGTTCATTTTTACGTATTGTTATATCGCCAATGTGTATGTGATATTCGAAGATGTACATGTATCTAACCTCTTAAAAGAATTTTGTTTTAGTGGGTTTATAATTGCTCAAAGGTATACTCTCCAAAAATTTGTCTGTAAATACGGTGGCATGTCATAACGTCCAGTGTCATAGTGTCCATGGACTGACACTTTTAAAAGTGTCATAATATCCATCAGAAAAGTGACATAACATCCACGGACGTTATGACACTTGGCAAAGGGTCATAAAGTCCACAACTTAAGTTAAAACATAGCTGTGTGACTATATATACTTGTTATACCATAGAGGAGAATATCTTTAAGCGCGGCCGAAGGCCTGCTGTGCAGATAAGCTTTAGGTAGCGAAGCCGGTATTTGTTATACCATAGAGAAACAAATCCTTTAGCCCGGCCGAAGGCCGGCTATTTTTTAACTTAAGTTGTGGACTTTATGACACTTTGCAAAGTGTCATAACGTCCGTGGATGTGATGTCACTTTTCTGATGGACATTATTACACTTTTAAAAGTTTCATAAAGTCCATGGACACTGTGACACTTTTGAAAGTGTCCATGGATACTATGACACTGGACGTTATGACATACCACCGTAAATACTGTGGTTTAGGGCATCCATGTTAAATTCATACTTGAAACAAAGTATTATAAGGATTAATTTCGGTTGCTTTCGCTGGATGTTTTAATTAAAAAAAACTTAATGCCAAACATTAAATTCCTGTTAACTTAATTTCCAATTAGTCGTGACATTGATCCCAAGTCTGAATCGAATTTTATGCAAACAATGACGGCAAAAAAAATGAAAATAAGCAAATTAAGTTAAGTTATTGAAATTTTTTTAAAATTCGGCTTAGGTTCATTAAATTTAGTTTTCATTAAACTACTTTCACAAAGGATGGAAGTTTACAAAATTAAATGAAAAATTCATTTCTTAATTAAAATAATTTTATGAAAATTAAATTTAATGAAGCCAAATTAAAAAAAAAAATCATGTATTCCAATAAAAAACCACCAGTTCAATAAAATCGCAATTGTTATAAAAATAAATATTATTAGTTCCGCAAATTTATTTTTCTGACGACCAAGAAGGAGTCAACATGGAGTATGTTGTGCGACACTTAAGAGGAAACTCCAATCCACTAGAATCATCGTTTGTACTTTTCAATACATTTTCTTGATAAAACGCATATTTTTGTATTCTCAAAGATGCTAAGTTATTTAGAACAGACTCAAAAACTAAACACAAATTCATGGTCAACATTAATATCTCTACTGTTTTTAATATGTATGTAAATATGTATATACATTGATTCGATTTCATTTGTTGGACAAGTAAGTCAAATTCTTGTCAGGTGGTAATTTTATCCATTTTGTTAGCCAAGATCAGAAGTGAGTAGTCCACTTGCAAACACCGCTAAGACAAAAAAAAATATAAATTCTGTAAAAGCCGCCATTTTATTTGTTTTTTATAATGCCTCTATAGGCTCTTATCAATCTCGTTCAACACTCTGTATGTTAGTTACGCGTAAGTTCTGGTCAAATGTTCATTACTCCTGTAAAACTCGCTATATTGTTTAGCAGTTCTCATTAAAATAACTCTAAGTTACATATAAACTTTCAAAACTCGCCATGTTACGTAGTAACTTCTGTTCCAAATAATATAAAAAATATTATAATCATATATCCCATCGTAGGGCATTCATTTTTGCCTCCCGATATATTAAATGGGGAACACACCCTATAGATGTGATTGTAGAACCAGAAACCAATTTTGATATTTTCGAAAAATTTGGCACGGTACTGCGACTTGGCAGAGAGAGTAAAAGAGGCAAATCATCATCAACACATTGAACCCGATTTGATAAATATAAGGATGTAAGAAAAGAAGTCATGAATCATTTTGGAGAGGATTGGGCTACCTTTGATAGTCTAAAATATTATAGATTTCTCCAAGAAGACTAAGACGAGGCTGCACTAGAAGAAGCAACCGATAGCGATGATGAAGAAGAAACAAGAGTATAATATTTGTCTAAAGTGCTTTATTTGGAATTAACATTTACATACATATAAATAAACCGATTTAAAACTTGTTATGTTAATTTTATACAACTGCATATGGGCATTTCCAGCGAAAAGTCTACTTTTTGTAACGTAACGCCAGACGTTTACTTTTTTATATTTTGGTGTAAAGCGCAACTAGCTCTACAAATAGTAACAAAAGGAATAACGATTAAACAACATGGTCCGAAAATACAACCTTATTTGCAATCTGGCGTTACATTAAAAAAAGTAGACTTTTCGCTGAAAATGCCCATATTTACCTTAAAACGAGCACAGATTTATAAATTTTATAGCTTGAAAAATAAATCTGTATTAGTCCAAAGTTTACTGAAAAAGGTTTTATACAAAACATATTGCTCAATTCGCTGTCTTATTCAGTCTTGTAATGCAAGTCAAAATCCACTTCCGTTTTTCTAACGTCACGCCAGCGCCTGCATAGAGACCTATATGTTCCATTGGTAAAAGATGTGTTTTCAAAACATGTGACAACTAATATAAAAAAAACTTGAGGTACACCCAAATCCACAAGCACGCGATATCCTTGACTTTAGAGGTCACATTCGGCTGAGAAGGAGAGACACTCTTGCCCTCAACCGAACACGAAAGACGTAAAACAACCAAAGAAGCAACCGTTGAACTTAAAATTTTGTCTAGCATTGGCTGGACTTATTATAGACAATATTAGTTTTTAAGATTTCAATACTTATTGTTAGTTCAATTTAATTGAAGATTCCATAAATAAATTAAAAGTGAAAAAAAACGCCAGCGCAGATTTTTGCTTATATGTATGTATATGCAAATCCTTAGCGTCGATTACTGTAATTTTTTTCTGAATATAGTACTACTTCATTACTTTGTATATATAAAAACCCTTTTTACAAATTTGACTTCATTTAATTTTTTTACATTTTGTGGTACAAATATTACGACACGTCAAAATGGAAATGCCCATATGTATCTATGTTAGAAATAAATTTGCAAAACTGGCTATGTTTAAATTAAAAATACAAATTTAAAGATTTCAGTAATATAAATTGTCATAGCTCAATTTCAGGACTAGAAGTTTTAATCGATTTTCTCAAAATTCCTTTGTGTTAACATAGCGGTGTTTGCAAGTGGACTACTCAAATGCAATATCTGTGGTTTTCATGGGCAACCGCGTATGCCTTAAAATAAAATTTTTTTGGAGAGCCGAAAAATACATTATAGCTCAAACTATTGGCTAATTATTGCACCTTTTGAACTTTGTAATTGAGTTAAAAAATCGGAATAGGTCTATCTGTTTTCGAATATCTTTAGAACCATGTAAAGAGCGTTTAAAATTAAGCAATTTGTCATCAACATGAAAACCACAGATATTTCTTATGTTTAGCTTTTGGCTTCTTTTTTTACGGTTGCATAAATATTTATTATATGTCAACTGGCAACCCAACTAAAGTTCGCCTGCTTTTAAAAATCGACCTATTAAATTATAAACTATTGTAAATGTAGAACAATTAATTTAAATACTTTTTTAGTTCTTTCTCTTTTCCGTTGGGTGTAAAAATTACAAAATATTAATAGGGATGATTAAACAATCTCTTAATTTATGTACCTTTTTTTCGAAAAACCAAACGCTTCGTCGTTGCAATATGCTTCGGTGTAATATGGTTTGTAGACAACAAAAATATGAAATTATCATGGGATTTATGTGTCCAGTGATACACAGAGGATGCTTTGGAAGCCTGTGTAACCAGTTGAACAGTGATAAAAATGCGGCTTACAACAATGCCAGAAATCATAAAACCGACAGATTTTTTTACACTCAAAGAAAAACACAACACATTTTTTTATCGGTCTGTCTGTCTCGTTGGCTGGTTGGTAGGTTGTAACACGTATCACTTTAATCTTTCGTATTTTAATATTATGAGTAAGAGTGGTTGATAGTAATTATAACAGGATATTTAAAAAGTTAAAACAAAGATAATTCTCGCACATACACACTTTCCTCTACCTCTACCCACATGTGCACATTCTCGTGCATTAACATGCACAACACAATCACATTTGCAAACACAAGTAAATAGGCTCATTTAAATTTTTCCGACCGAGATAAAGTAGACTAGAGTTGAGAATAGAAATACGATAATGAAATGAAAATCACAAACACCCACAACAGTACAACACAACCAAAAACCGTCATATACAGCATTTACACACAGCCACAATTAATGTACATACATTGCATTCGTTTTTATTAAAATGACTCACAAAAATTAAATGGTCAAATAAATGGTTTAAAATTTTTTTATTTTCTCTACTTAAGTTTTTTTTGTTGGAGTTTTTTAATTGCTGTACAGAACAACAGAGAAGAAAATAAATCTTTAAATTTTGTCAAAGGTGTTTAATAATATCCCTGCAGTCGTTTAAACACTGCACCGTGCAACTGACAATATGAATGGTTCACTTGAACTCAGGTTGCAACCGTTGAGAACTTTAAGCTAGCACAATCTGTTTTTGACAACAGATTGTTGGTAACGAGCACAACACAAACGGTAACGACTACGATAAATACTCAATAATTGCGCTTGACTTTGAGATTTAGATTTATTAAATGGTCTACATTAGGTACGATAAATGACTTTAAAGGTTTGATGAAAATGACGGCTGTAGCGGAAATCGTGATGCAGAATTATTAAATGTACCGTTGTTACATTGCAAAACATATAATTCATCCGCATCCGGTACCGGCATCAACAAGATTCAATTCGCAACTAAGCATCTACGAAGAGCATCGGATACAGCATTAAAAGAACACTTTCGCATTCGTATGGTTTTGTTTACTAAAATCTTTCCACGCAAATCAACACAAAGTTAACGAACTCAATTTTTAGTTCATATTTTTCACTGGAAAGTTCACAGAAAAATAGTTCGGTTTTCTACGAACGAGTGCAATGCTCAGTTAAAAAGTGTCAAAAGCACCAAAAACAATTTCCAGATTTAAATAAAAAGCTTTTCACACACACTTAATTTTTCTCTTTCTTTCTCTTATCTATGTTAGCTTGCATAGAATTCTCTTTACTTGTTTCATTTTCATGTTGCCCATTTGCAACAATTTTGTAGCTGGTACTCAGTGATGTTAACAGTACAACGTAATCGGCAATTTTAAGAACAAAAATTACCACTTTTTGTAATTTAAAACACGGCAATTTAACAGGCCGTCTATATTAGACATCGCTTTGATAAAACAACAAACAATTTCTTGTGCACACATGAATTTGGATAGTGAAGACTGCTGTTGTCGGTGTTTTGTTCTTGTTTAAACAGCGTTGTTAAAACAATTGTTTGCACAACTATGTCTAACATCACTGCAGTATTGCCATATAAATAAACGCCATATTGATTGTTATTGTTGCTTTTTTGTTGTCTGTGTTTATTTTGTCGTTGTAGTCAAATTAAACTAATTTCTATTTTTGTCCACTACAAAACAGAAAAAGTGTTGCTTATATTAAAAAATATTTATGGAATAAGTACTTAAAAATATTTTTTTTTGTTCAACAGAAAAGAACACGCTTGAAATTTAAAAAATTATATAACTTCTTAGTATCCTTGAAAGAAGTTCTATAGGAAGATTTTTTCGTGCTTACGCTTTCCTAGTTTAGGAGTTTTAGGACGTAAAAGTTGTTAAATACTTTATCTATTTCTCGTTAGCTTTAAAAAGGATCTATTAAATATGAGAATTATTGGAAAATTATTCAAAGTATTTTTCACATGGCGCTTAAAGCATAACGATTAACCAATTTAGAGCCAATTTAATATCTATATTCGTACTCTGTGGCTGATTTTTTTTACAAAATTAGAATTTAAAAATAAATTATATCGAAATAGCAAGTATTATCTAACCCTTAGGTATTTGCTTAATAAAGTTTTTCTGTATTGCCGGTTTTCAGCCTTGCGGAACAATTATTAATTATGTACATATTACAATCATTAAATTTGTAACTAGTACATAAATTATTACCCCATATATATTTTTACTTAAACTTATATATATAGATATAATTTTTTAAACCTTAATAAATTTAAAATTTTACATGATGGAGTTACTAATAATATGTTTGATTAAATATATTGACAAAATTGTAAGTGTTGTTGAAAAATCTATCAAGAAATATTAATATTTGAAATTGGTTCTTAACGGGTTAATAAATCGGAATTTTTAATCCATCATGTGAAAGATATTTCGAAGTAGTTTCTTATAATACTAATACTTTTTTAGATCCAGTTTTTCCTATAAAGTTATTGATAAGGGAAATGTTCGTAGATGCAGTTGTTGGGTATCACTTGCGCAGAAATAAAGTTAAATGTTTGTAAAAGTATCACTTGTAAGAAACTGGGCATCACTCTCATATGTTAAAAGTTTTTTTGCAGTCATGTCGCAGCTCTGCAGCAAATTTTTTTTCTGATGCAATAAATTTTGATAATAAAAAAAATCGTTTTATTTTTCTTTTGTGATGCTTTTTCTTGTAATTTATAAGAACACTGTTACTTTTTGTTTCAATATTTTCAATAGAATTTGTCATCGTTATTGTTGATAACATTTTTATTATTATATTATGTTTGCCTATTAAACTTTTGAAATTTAGCTCGTGTTCAAAAATTCAAACTTTGCATTAAGGCCCAACCATAATGTGCTTAAGTTGGCTTAATCATATCTGCGAATACATGTAAATTAAATAAGGCAAACCATATTGAACTTAAGGAAACTTTTTGCTAAATTTAATGAAACTGACATTTGGTTAAGCAAGGTGCGAATCTAATCGCACATTCTGTACGGAATCAAATGTTTTTTTATTTTATTTTTGTTTTTTAAAGTACATTTGAGGGCAGTGTTGCCACTACCAAAAAAATTTTGTAACCAAAAAGTTACCAAATGAGAATAAAAATAACCAAAATTTTTTTGTTTAAATATATGTATTTACTTATATAAAATTAATTTATACTTCAGAGTTAACAAGAAAACAAAAATTAAATTACTTCACTTATAAAATACTTAATATCTAAAAAAAAACTTATATGTAATTTTATTACAAATAGAGATCAACAAATTACTTTCAGGTAGAATTCATCACTGTTATTTGACATAAAAAAATTTATCACTGTTATATGAAATAAAAAAATTATTGATAAAGTTAAAACATATCTTTGGCAGCCCACACATAGTGTGAATCATTTTGATATTTGCACAATTCCTTTGATTGCATAATATTATTAATAGTTTTAAAGTCAAGTTTATTTCGAAACTGGGTTTTTATTAAATTAAGCTGTGAAAATTTTCTTTCGGCAGCAGCTGAACTATGTGGCAATGTCAGTAAATTTTGAACAAAATAAATTAGTTCTTCAAAACATTTTTCATCCATTCCATTTTTATATTTGGATATTTGGTCCCAAAATTCGACTATATCCATGTCACTCTTTAATTCTGTTATGTTTGAAAATCTTAGTAATTTCCATGCGCTTAAAATTTTTTCTTCATTACCACCTGTTAAGTTTGGGAAAGATAACAATAAAGGCTCCAAAGAAATTTCTAAATTACTTAAAACTTGATTTGGTGTTATTATGGCAAGATGTTTTATATCTTTTTTTGAAAAGTCAAAGCGTTTTGAAATTTCTTTTAAAAGTTCTATATAAAAAGATTGTATATTTTTTTTAATTTCATATTTTTTTTAAGTTGGATAAGTTACTTTCCTGCATACATAGTTCAGCGTTACGGCCAATAAAAATACTTTCTACATTTAAGTAATTCGTTTCATCAAATAAATTTACCGTTTCTAACGAAATTAAACTTTTTACATAATTGCTTTTGGTAAAATTACTCAAAATTAATTTAAAATTTAATTCCAATTGGCTATACACATATGGAAGGCGCACTTTTTCCGATTGGAATTCTTTATTTAAGTTATTTATTACATTAAGGATATACGAAAGAAATAAAAAATAAATCTTTAAGCTAGTATCACACATTATTTCGCCTAGTTCACAAGCTTTTATACCGTTTACTTCAAAGTTGAACGATATAAAATATAAATGTAAAGCAGACCACTGCTCAATTATACGGTTAATAACATTTTCAAGTGCAAGCCAACGGGTTACAGAAATACCTAATATTTTATGTGGCTCTACTCTGCAATAATCTTGAAATTCTTTAAATTCAAGAATACGTTTCGGACTATGCGAAAAAAAGTTATAAATGCTCCGACAAAGAATTTCAATTTGTGCAGGAAGCTTCTTGCAAGCATAAGCAGAACATAAATGAAGTGAGTGGCAAGTACATTTTATATAAAACTAGCTTAACCCGGTGCGCTTCGCTACACTGCTTTAACCACTTTATCGGTTGAGAGATATTTAATATATGCATCCTATGGAAGGTAGTTCCCCCCTGCGCCTACCCGCTTTATTTTTATTTTCAAAGTGAAGTATACCATAAGAGTGACTTCTACAAAGTTTGAACTTTCTCACTATAACAGTTTTTAAGATATCCGATATTAAACATTGGCGTCCTATGGTGGGTAACACTTCCCCCGCTGCTATTTTATTTCAATTTTGGGGCTCAGAAGATTCTACTACCAAAAGTTCAACAAATTGCTTGCAGCGGCTCTTATTAATATTTCTATCTATGAGGGGTACTGCTCATCCTCTGGCTACCCCGCCCATTTCTATATTGAAATTTATAGTTTACCATAATACAGTAGTTTTGACTTAACTGCCTTTTGTTTACGTGCACTTTTGACTTAACTGCACAAAATTGATGATTTTTGGAATTATTCTTTCTAATTCCATACAAATTCCTTTTTTAAGTGCACTTTCTATACCTGCACATTTAAGATAAATGCACAAAATTTTTGGCATTTTAAAATTATTTTCATACAAAAAATCAAAGTTAGCTGCACTTTGACTTAACTGCCCAAAATAAATATTTTCTGGAATTATTCTTCAAAATCCTTGTTTACGTGCATTTTGTATACCTGCACATTTTTCATATTTTTGGGCAGCTTTAAAATATTTTCTTTCATACAAAACATCAAAGTTAGCTGCACACATAAAACTATATGTTGGCCACTTTTTCACATAAATATCCAATTTAAGCTGTTTATAAAAATATAAATCGCAATTATTTTGTTTTTTTATGTTTTATGTTCTTTGTGAATTCTCATTGTTATTGTTAATGCTTCTTTTATATTAAATAAACATACATACATGTTTAAAATGATCTGCTATTTCCCAGCTAGCATAGGCTGTTTGTTAGACGATTATGTTTAATATACAACTCCTAAAAGAATCTTCTGGTGATTATCTGACGTGTGACAAAAACATCTAAATCTTTTTTTAATTTATTTATTTTTTGACACCGTCGTTTTTAAATCTTGAAATGAACCTTTTGGGACTCTCTGTAAGAGTCGTATAACAATTACTGAGCTACCTAAATAAGACAGTTTTTGAAGTATGAAAATGCTATTGCCAATACAATTTTAATAAAACAAACCGGTCTAAGGATCTGCAAAAAAGGATTTTCCGACAGGATGGTATTGATTTCGCGACCTTAAGGTTTGTTTTATAGAAATTGTATGAAAATTAGAAGTTTTGGCATGAAAAATACGCCTGATGCCCTTATTTAGGTAGCTTAGTCATACGGCTGAGTATTTCACGGGTTGTAAAATAAAACCTACATGAGTCTTATACGACTCTTAGCATGCTTTTGAAAGACTCGTTAGATAAACTCAACATACATCATAAACGATTCCCATTACGAATAATATAAGCGTTTTTCGCTGCTTTATGGAAGAATCTCTGATACGAATCAGCACGTGTAACAGTTTCTCCCGTGCTAGGAATCGTCTACAATTAAAAAATGATCTCGTCGACGATCAAAAAGACTCTTTGTGAGATTCCTAGTAAGTTCCTGGGTTGAAATAAAATTTTAATAAAATATAAATTTATGTATTAAAAAATAATTTTTTTATTCTACTTTTAAATCAAACACTTTACTTTAGCTGCACTTTTGTGCAGGTAACCACAATTGTGTACCTGCACATTAAGGCAGGTAAATGCATTTAAGATAGCTGCATTTTTGATTTACCTGCACAAAAAATCGTGCAAAGGAGATTGTGCAGCTAAGTCAAAACTACTGTAGTAGCTTTAACTACGTTTGAAGACTCTCCCTTTAATAGTTCTTCAGTTGAGCGATATTTAATGTATGCATCCTATAGGAGGTATTTCCCCCCTGCGCCTATACGCTTTATTTTTATTTTCAAAAGTGTAGTATACCATAAGAGTGACTTCTAGAAAGTTTGAACATTCCCACTATAACAGTTCTTAAGATATGCGATATTAAACATTGGCGTCCTATGATTGGCATCACTTCCTCCGCTGCTATTTTATTCCAATTTTGAGGCTTAGAAGATCCTACTACCAAAAGTTCAACAAAATGCGTGCAGTTGCTCTTATTTATATGTCTTCTATGAGGAGTCCTGCTGCTCCCCTGTCTACCCCGCACATTTTTATATTGAAATTTATAGTTTACTATAATAGTGGCTTTAACCACGTTTGAAGACTCTCCCTTTAATAGTTCTTCAGTTGAGCGATATTTAATGTATGCTTCCTATGGGACGTATTTCCCCCCCTGCGCCTACCCGCTTTATTTTTATTTTCAAAACTGAAGTATACCATAAGAGTGACTTCTAGAAAGTTTGAACATTCTCACTATTACAGTTCTTAAGATATGCGATGGTAAACATTGGCGTCCTATGGGGAAAACCACTACCAAAGCTGCTACTTTATTTCAATTTCGGGGCTCAGAAGATCCTACTACCAAAAGTTCAACAAAATGCGTGCAGTGGCTCTTATTTATATTTCTATCTATGAGGGGTACTGCTCCTCCCCTGTTTACCCCGCCCATTTTTATACTGAAATTTATAGTTTGCCATAGTAGTAGCTTTAACCACGTTTGAAGACTCCCCCTTTAATAGTTCTTCAGTTAAGCGATATTTAATATATGCATCCTATGGGAGGTTTCCCCCCCCCCTCCCCTACCCGCTTTATTTTCAAAAGTGTAGTATACCATAAGAGTGACTTCCACAAAGTTTGAACATTCTCACTATAACAGTTCATAAGATATGCGATATTAAGCATTGGCGTCCTATGGGGGGAACCACTTCCCCCGCTGCTATTTTATTTCAATTTCGGGGCTCAGAAGATCCTACTACAAAAAGTTCAGCAAAATGCCGCCAGCGGCTCTTAAGATATGCGATAATAAATATTGGCATCCTATGGGGGGTACCAATTCCCCTGCCCCTATCGAAAAAATAAGTAGCCTATTTTATTTTTAGGGCTCACGTGATGTTACTGTAAAAATTTCAAGAAAATCGGTTCAGTAGTTTCGGAGTCTATAAGCCAACAAACAAACACACAAACACACAAACACACAAACATACAAACATTTTTCATTTTTATATATATAGATATATCAACATCATTTTTAAATCTTGCTTGTAACCGATTGGCCTCTCCAGCCATTACGTTGGCACCATCAGTTGCTAACCCAATAATGTTCTCGAGAGGAATATTATGTTATTTAAACCAATTTTTTATGGTGTCGTAAAGTGATTTGGCATCCGAGTTTACAACCTCTATAAGACTTAAAAACCTGTCATAAATATTTCGGGACAATCTGTCCATATATCGAACGACTAATACTAGGGATTTTTTTGTAGATACATCTGTAGTTTCGTCTAATATTAATGAAAATTTTGTAGTTTGCAATTTTGATACAATATCATTTTTGGATTTATTGCCCAACGTCTCTGCTAGCTGTGTTGCTTTTGTTCTGCCGCATTTAATATTCCGTGCTATTTTAGAGTCAGGACAACACACCCCTAGTAAGCCGGGTAAATAATCCATTAATATAAATGGCAAGTTGTGGCAAATTAGAAACATTACAAGTGCTAGTTCGGCTTGGTGTACTTGTTTAGCAAGATTTTCTTTTTCAGCGTTCACAAACGAATTTATTTTGATTTGATTTTTTTTTCCTTCCAACATTTTGTATGTGAATGCGTATTGATGCATGTTTCCTTAAATAACTTACATGATTGCACAATTTCTTATCACAAGCTGTACAAAAACCACTTCCATCTTTATGGATTAGCCAAGGAAATTCATCCAGCCATGCAGTCCGAAACTTTCTTTTAGGGTTATTTTTATTTTCACTGAATTAGAAATATTATTTTATAGCAAAAATGTATGAAAAATTATTATGTTTTTACCTGCTATCATTGTCGCTTTCAGATGATAATTCTTCGGTTTCATTACTGGGAGTCTTGTTCAATAAAAATCTAAAACGAAGTTAAAAAATATTATTAAATTTAAATAGATTTAAACATGAAAAAATAAAAATACTTACTTATCCATTGTGCATTTGTTTAATTTGATCTTTTTTTGCGTGTTTTTCCAACATTTGACAATTCAGAGAAATTTTTTTTCATTTATAAAACTTCGCCAAACAAAACAGAAATGTATATTTTGGTAACCCAGAGTTGATTATTAAGTACATATGTACATACTTTTGTAAAATTAAACAGTGTTGACCAAGCAACGTAATAAAATCGCGTTTATAACAACATTTATTTTTAAATAAAATTGAAAAGCAAAAAAAAAAAATGCAATTTTATCAAATTAAATAGATAACAAAACATTTATATTTTTGATTCCCTAAAAAGTTACCAAAATGAAAAAAAAGTTCACATCTCCACATTGAAAAAAAAAATAACCATTTTTGGTTAAAAATAACCAAAACGGCAACGCTGTTTGAGGGGCTTTTTGTTAATTTTTGACAGTAGGTTAAGCAAGGCTATGCATATTATGGTTGGGCCTTTAGCATTACAACTGCAACTGGTAACCACGCATCAGCAACAACATTTTGCATCACTGCAGCAGTGATGCATAGCTTTTATATATTAACGTACGTACCCAACGTGTTCTGAAACTTTTATGACGTGCTATGGCGGAACAAAATTTTTATTTTAAAAGCAGTATATATTTTTTTATTTAATCTGCTGTTAAAATTATATTGTTTATTAGTTCCAGAAAAAAAGCAAAATTGAAATATTTTAAATGATTTTTAATAAATTCATTTGTTTTTACGCTATAAAATGTATTATAAATAATTATTTATATATTTATTGGCTTAAATTTTACTAACCAAAATGCAATCTGGTTTCCGACCCAAACATAGTTGTACTACTGCACTTATTGGAGTGACGGAGGAAATTCGAAGCTATATAGATAACGGAAATGTTACCTTGTTGGTGCTTTTGGATCACTCCAAAGCATTTGATATGGTTGATCATGGCATGCTTCGTATTAAATAAACTAAGCTTTTCCATTTTACCTCCTCAGCGGCTGATCTCATTTCATCTCTTTTGCATAATATTATCTATACTGGCGAGCCACTTATCTATTTGAACGTGTTACTTTTACGCAGTCAAGAAGAAATAACAATCTGGTCCCGATAAGATTCAAGAAGTGAGTTTCTGAACGGCAGTTTTTCGTTCACAGTATCGTCTTTGGAACACACTACCAGCAAATGTTCAATTTACTAGTAATGCAACGCAGTTTAGGAAATGTATTTTTAATTTTTATTTCCGTACTTGAAAATGTGTAATCTGTTGTACGTTTTTGAATGTCTTGATGTTTAAAATTGTTTGATCTATTGCTTTAATGTATTAATTTATTTTATCTTAATGTTAATTGTTAAAATCTTTTATTGTGTGACACATAAGAAATTGCTTCGAATTGTTTATCCTGTACTATAATTAGCTCTGTTTCTTTACTCTACTTTGGGATCCCAATTTGCACGAAAAGCGTTCCCGTACTTTTAATTTGTGTATACATACATTTTATAAACAAAGAAAAATAAGAACAAAAGAAATGAGAGAGAATTTGAAGTTAGTGCCGGCTCACACACGTCAAGTTTGACTCGTCAAGTCTTGAGTTTTTAGGAGAGAAGGGATAAGAAATGGCATTCTCTTTACCCTTCTTTTCTAAAAGCTTAAGACTTGAGGAGAAAAACTTGACGTGTGTGAACCGGCTATTACTGCCGACGTTTTAATTATGGGCTTTAGAATTTTTGCCTGAAGTTGAAGACTCAATTCTGTTTCATCATTTAATTTCAAAGCTGTAAAAGGAAAGAACATTTGGTTATTTTGGTCGCAAAATGTTTTTAATGTTTACAAATTATTTTTATAGAAATATGAATGACATAGAAAATCGTTGCATAGCTATTGCTCTGGCATATGCAGGAAAAAAGAAAGAAGAAGACAATTCAAGCATACAATTTTTTTCCTCCATTTTTTATTTAACCACAAAATTTCTTCCGTACGGTGTTGTCGCTGCGAAAATTGAATAAAAATGCCATCCGACGTTTTTCGCAGCAAAGTTTACTTTGACAAAGTTTTTTGAATTCTCTTTTAAACTTTGTTCGGTGTTTACACACACAAAGTTTAATTTGACAAAGTATTGTTTTATTTGAATACGAGCTTAACACGGTGCGCTTCGCTACACTGCTTTAACCACTTTATCGGTAGAGAGATATTTAATATATGCATCCTATGGAAGGTAGTTCCCACCTGCGCCTACCCGCTTTATTTTTATTTTCTACAAAGTTTGATTTTTCTCACTATAACAGTTTTTAAGATATCCGATATTAAACATTGGCATCCTATTGGGGGTAACACTTCCCCCGCTGCTATTTTATTTCAGTTTTGGCTCTCAGACGATCCTACTACCAAAAGTTTAACAAATTGCTTGCAGCGGCTCTTATTAATATTTCTATCTATGGGGGTACTGCTCATCCCTTGTTTAACCCGCCCATTTTTATACTGAAATTTATAGTTTGCCATAGTAGTAGCTTTATTCACGTTTGAAGACTGCCTCTTTAATAGTTCCTCAGTTAAGAGATATTTAATATATGCATCCTTTGGAAGGTAGTTCCCCCCTGCCATAAGAGTGACTTCTACTAAGTTTGAACATTCTCACTATTACAGTTCTTAAGATATGCGATATTAAACATTGGCGTCCTATGGTGGACACCACTTCCCCCGCTGCTTTTTTATTTCAATTTTGGGGCTCAGAAGATCCTACTACCAAAACTTCAACAAAATGCATGCAGTGACTCTTATTTATATATCTATCTATGAGGGGTACTGCTCCTCCCATGTCTACCCCGCCCATTTGTATACTGAAATTTATAGTTAACCCTAATAGAAAACTAAATGTTTAAATTAAAGAAATCTAACTCAAATATTAATTTCAATTGCATAAAATATTTTACCCGTTTCAATCGTAAAAGAATTCATACCAAATTATAGTGAAATATTGCAGTTCATACATAAGAGTTGAATGGGAATATTGCATGTCATTTTATTAGTTATGAAAATTTTTTTATAAGGTATGTATGTATTTTAAATTCATTTAACTAAACAATAGTAGTAAAGAAATAATGAAAATATTCCATCTTCTTTTTTTTGCTTGGAAGAAGTATTTTTTTAATATAAAATTAATAATTTTTACTTCTTTCCCCTTGTTATAAACAATTTGTTAAAAAAAAATTTTTGTAGATTTTTTCTTCAAGAAAATCATATTTAAGCCAGATGATGATTTTTTACCAAACTTTCTGGTAACGCTATATATTAATATAAAGTTGCAGCCAACTTCAGGTAAAAACTACGAACGAAAAACAAAAGAAATTTGAGTGTACAGCAAAGTATGTACTCCCCGCTTTTCTGTTTTCCCCTCTCTTCTATAAACTCAAGACTTTGCAAAGTCTGAATTTACACGTTTCATCTTTTGATGCTCAACTTGTTTTCAATTCCCTTTTAATGATGCCAATATAATCACACGCAGCATTCGGTTTCAACTTTTTTCGGTTCAAAACAACAACAATTTTATCAACAGCGAATCCAAGAGAAAAAGAAAAGAAAAAAAATTACATGCAGCCATCGTTGTGCATATACCAACGAATAAAAACACAAAGCGTACTGACCGAGTACAGGCATCTCCGTACTAACCCTATTTCTTCTTTCTTCTCTCTCATAAAAACATAAGAGTTGAGCATCAAAAGATGAAACGTGTGAAAGCAGACAAAGTAAACTTTGCCTGTCTAAAAGGAGACATAGTAGCGGCGGCAGTGAAAATCTAAATTGTTTTGATATTGGTCAAGATCACACCAACATATACGTGTGAGATTTTTTTCACTAACACAATAAAAAAAAACTGATTTTGACAAACCAAAAAGTTTTTTTTTATTGTGTTAGTGAAAAAAATCTCACACGTATTTGGATTTGACAGTAAACAAGATTTTGTGACCAAAAATGATTTTATGTTTTATGTTGTATAAGAACCAAATTTTTTTTAAAGTTTTTTAAAGAAACTAATTTAACCATAATATAGTTGTCGGTTACAATAATATGGATAAATTAAACATATTATGGTAAATTTTTTTTTAAAAATGGTTTTGTTGCTTTTTCTCTGGGTGTATATATTAAATATATAACGAAAACACTTTTGGGCTAAAGGATTATTTTCTTTATGGTATAACAAATACTGGCTTCGCTAACTAAAGCTTATCTGCACAGCCGGCCATATAAGAAAATATCCTTGAGCCCGGCCGACGGCTCAGATTCTCGCTTGCAAGAATTTTAATTTTTTGGTTTTAAGTTAAGTTGTGGACATTATGACACTTTGCAAAGTTTCATAACGTCCGTGGATGTTATGTCACTTTTCTGACATGCCACCTAAAAATGCAACAACCACAAGGTATTTTTGGAAAAATTAGAGGTAGTCGTGATTTTTTGCTCATATCTCAGCCATTTGTGGACCGATCTTTTTGAATTTCAATAGCAAACAATTCCGGACCATATGTGACATAAATGTATAATAACCTGGCCTCCATCATATTTGCTCCTCATAAGGACCCAGAATATATATACTTTATAGGGTCTAACATCAATATTATAGAAATTACAAACGGAATGACAAACTTATATATACCCTATTCATCACCTGTGGTGAAGGGTATAAAATAGAAGTTGGTTGGACAAATACTTTTTCGCAACATGCCTAACGAAATTTCTTAAAGCATGCTGTGATTATTTAAACAAAATTATTCAACAAACACAGGTATTTTTTATGTTTGAAACTTTTTTTGCTTTTGCTACAAAATAATGACAAGTGAGTTGCCAAAAGATAGCCCTTATTTGTTGCAAGTTGAAGATATGAAGCAGTTTAACGGATAACAAAAAGCATTTCTGCACTTTTCGGATTATATTTTTTATTTATTGACGTCAGCAGTCGTCGATGGCTGCGAGTGTAAGACGGCAAATCCATGTGAGGAGATCGAGTGGTTGCGATCGAAACATGTCATGGTAACCAGCCGCCTGGGTTCGAATCTCAGGTCAGTCAAGAATGAATGATTTTCAATAACAATTTTTATTAATTTTCATGTTGTAAAATTCCATTCTTCATAAAAATAATTTAATGAAAATTGAATTAGATGAACTTAAGCCTGATTAAAATATTAAAAATTTGGATGAAAAACCATAAATAGTTCAACAAAATAACCACAATTCTAATGATTTTTCAATTTTTTTAATAGTTACTTCGTAAATTCAAAAACCCGTTCTTAGTTTCAATTATAGAATTTGTATAGATTTTAAAAGTTTTTTTTACATACATACATATTATATTTCTGTAATTTCTATTAAAAATTTTTTAATATTTGGGAAATTTTTTTTTATTGAGCCATTATTGTAATTGGCGCGCATAGTTAGAGCACCGTAAAATACCGCGAAAGTATTTTACTTAGGATAAAGTAATTATCCTCAAAGGAAAGCAAGTACTTTCCAAAATTATGTTGAATGGCTATGTTCATAAATAGAAGTTAGACTTAGGTCAAACTTCTAAAGCTTAAAAAAATAGCTGATAAATATTCAAGAGTTTATCATCGAAGCGGACGGACGTGTTTGTGCTCCACAGAATAAAAAATAAATTTTAAAAATACAATTAAAAACTGAAAAATATACCTATTTAAAAAAGAAATTTAATTTCAGCTAATGATTTGCTACAAATATATGTGTTTTTAATTTCTGCAAACGAAAATTGAGAGTCAAAATAAACATTGTTTTTAAAATAAACAAACAAATTAAAATCTTTGAACATAATTACCTGCATACACAACATTACAAAACAATACAATCAGTATTAAACAAAAAAAAAAATTAATCCAAAGGCAACAAAAATAAAAAAAAAGAACTCTTTCTAGAGTATACATAAATTAACGAACAGATACAAAAGTAGAAATTCAAAACAAAAATAATTACTTTACTAACAACAAAAAAAGTTAAAACAATAAATATGGAATCAAGAAGCGAATCGTCAGCTAAGAGAGCCAGAGATCAACAAGTCTCTTCGGTTGAAAACTATGCAAAAACACCGCGTTTATCACAACATGACAAACATTTTTTAAGAGATTTAATAAGAGAGAGTGAATATATCATGGGCAGTGATGCCAACTTTTTGAGAGAAAAAAGCACTTAAAAATTTAAAAAAAGCACTAAAAAGCACTATTTCGAACAAAAAACAAGCGTAAAAAAGCACTTAGCAATTTTTACAATTTAATTAAACACAAAACAAGTTGCATTGGGCTGTGCCGATTTTTCTATACCTCCAAAATTTAAAAAAAGGCGCCATCGTAACCATGAGTAACCATTTTTTATTATTATCTTTAATAAAAATAATATCATCCAAATCATTTCGATCGTCATCAGCTGAGTTTTAATTTTCCACAAAACAGTTGCAGGGTTGAAAGCTACTAAATAATGAGTGAAAGAAGCAAGTCATTTTAAAAAAGTAGGCGAAGTTTTTACTGGCCAGTTCGTAACTCGAAAAAAATCTGGCCTTTTGCCAATTTCGAAAATTTGCAATGATCGACCATTGTTTATTAAACTTAATCATAGTCCAAATTTTAGTAAACAAAACCTTCTATTTTGCCGTTTAAATAAATCTAAATTAAAATCGTGCAAAGTTTAATAAGACAATTGGCGTATCATGCAACTTTCTTAAAAAATAATGATATTATAAAATTATTTTACTACGCTTCTGAATAAAGCACACACATAAGGTGTTAATAGAAAAACATGTATGTTTGTATTCTGATACTTAGTCAAACCTTTTTGCAATAGCACTAGAGGCAGAAGTGCACAACACGCGGTTATTTGGAGACGAGTGTCGTGCGTTTGAAAACTAAAGCGCATGAAAAATGGCAGGTTACACAACGCTCGTTATAAAAGCATTTTCTGTCAGCTGATTTTAATTTATTTAACACTTTGCTTATACCAAGTAACGTTTTTTTTGCTTTCTTTTGTACGGTTTTCGACTGCATGTTTTTTAACTTTTCAATACGTTTTTTCTTCACGACTCAAAATCGTTGCTTATTTCCATTCACAATCGCTAATATTTTCCAAGCAATTTTCTGTTTTTGAAACCGTGTCTACATCTTTAAAAAAAATGTTTACTGAAAACAAATACATCGTTTTTATTACGATTACTAAATATGTTGTCAACGCTAAATAGTGCAACGTTTTGTAAAATTTTCAAATTGCTAGGAAGCCTAGCACTAACCACTAATAAACCACTAATAAAAATAACTAATAAAGTTTTTGGTAAAACGAATGCAAGTTTCTTTTATCACTTTTTTTTATCATTTGAAATCTTAAAATTTTTACAGGCCTTCTCAAAATTTTACCCGAAATAGCAAATCAAAGTTATTCTCTATATAAATGGTAAAAAAAAAAAAATAAAAATTGTAAAAAGCACTAAAGGCACTAACGAAGAATTTAAAAAGCACCAAGTTAGTGCTTTTTCTTAGTTTGGCACTATTGATATCATTTTGGCGTTTTGGGGCATCAAAAAGCACCATGAATAGTGCCAAAAGCACTTAGTTGGCATCGCTGATCATGGGTGAAGTTATAAAAAATTCATTAAGAGAAAGTGAAGAAAAACACTTTGATTATATGAAGAATCTTATAAAAGAAAGTGAGGAAAAAATACTCTCTGTTATTGAAAACAAAATTGAAAATATAAAAAGTGATCTAAGTACTATAACTGAGAGGGTAAAAAGCTTAGAAATAAAGAACACTGAAGTTGAACTTTTGAAAAAAGAAATTACAGAAATAAAGAGGAAAATGTTAAAACAAGAAAACACTGTAGTGGCTGGTAGTATCCGAATCTCTGGTGTACCTTATAATGATAATGAAAATCTTCATGGCATTTTTCAAAACATATGTAACAGTTTAAAAATAAATATGCCACAGTTAGAAAATATATATAGATTAAAAAAAATTTATAGAAACAATAAACCTTATAATCCTACGGATGATGTAATCGTTGCAAAATTACGTTCTCCATTTGAAAAAAATTATCTTTTGAAATGCATTTCAAAATTTCGCCGTGATAACAAGTCCAATTTATGCTTACGTCAAGCTGGCTTCGAAAGTGATGTTCCCATCTACATTAATGAGAATTTAACACCTTATAATCATAAAATATTCAAAGAAGCATTATTACTAAAAAAAGAATAAGAAAATTAAATCAACGTTTTCCTTGCGTGGACTTGTTTACGTGAAAAAGTTCGATGCAGACGACCCTGTCTTAATTGAATTTTCTGAGGATCTACAACGGCTTTTTCTTGAATAATGCTTGGACATTTGACATCTCTTTTACAAAATTTTCTCAACTGGAAACTTATTATTTTAAATTAGTAAACTGTTTAGTAGTTATTTATTAATTAATTTTTCAATTAAAATATTATCCCTTATATTATTTTTGCTTTCAAAATTGCATTATAATATTTAACATGCTTTTTCTTTCATATACTTATGAATCTTATTGCGTTGCACTCAGTAAATATGACAAATCTGTCTTTTAATCAAGTTGGTTCTAGAGACAATAATTATAACATGATTCGTATCTTGGCTAATCAGCATCACGGCTTTAACGTATGTCACATAAATGCCCAAAGCCTTTTGCCGAAACTTGATGAATTTCGTTTCCTATTTGAGAGTTCAGGTATTGATGCTATATGTGTTTCTGAAACATGGTTTATACCGGAAATAAACGACAGTATTTATAAAGTAGATGGTTATCGAATCTTTCGATCGGATAGGCAAAGTAATGGTGGAGGTGTAGCTATTTACATTAGGAATAATATCTCATGTAAACTTATCTGTTTACATAATGAACCCGGTGATATTGAATTAATTTTTATTGACGTAAATTTTCATGGTGAAAAAATGCTGCTTGGCTGTGTTTATAGACCGGATAGGTATATGAAATTGGACACACTTATCGACAAATTGGAACATTTTTCTGTAGCGTACTCGGAAGTTATTATGACTGGTGATTTCAATTGCAATTTGCTTGAAAATGAAACTCTGACCAACATTATGTATTCATTTAATTTATCTGCTGTAAACACTTCCAGGCCTACACATTTTTCAACCACAAACAGCACTTTACTTGACCTGGTTTTTGTAAGTAACTGGCGGAAATTATTACTCTATGATCAGTTAGCTGCATCCACCTTTTCAAAACACGATTTGATTTTTATATGCTATAAATTTAGAACGGAAAAGGGAATTCAAATGTACAGTTTCAGAGATTTCAACAGTATAAGTCCAATAAATTTGCAGCGAGATCTTGATAACTTTGATTGGGAACAAATTTTTTATTTGCCATCAGTGGATGAGAAGCTTACTTTTCTTAATAACTCAATACTGCAAATTTATAACAATCACGTGCCAATAAAAAATAAGATAATAAAAAATAGAATTAGGCCATGGTTTGGAAATGAAATTAAATTGTTAATAGAACAACGTGACCGTTTATACCACATGTGGAGAAGGTACAAGACACCTGATCTACAAACTGAGTATCGTTTGGCGAGGAAAAGGGTTGTTTCGAGGATAAGACATGATAAATCTTTGTATTATTAAAACAAATTTAACACAGCTGTTGATTGTAGAAGTAAATGGAAATATATACGAGAGATTGGCATTAATGACTCAGTTGACCGTTCATTGGAAGTTGATGTTAACTTGCTTAATGAAAATTTTACTAAAATTGATTATCCAACTGTTCAGTCTAGTTTTTATGAGGAATGTTTGCCTTTGATTTCATGTAGTGAATTTAATTTTCAATGCCTAACCACATGTGATGTAGTTAACGCTTTTAATGCAATGAAATCTAATTCAATTGGATTAGATAATATTAACCCAAAATTTGTTAAAATTATTCTACCCTGGATAATTCGTGTAACATCTTTTTAATACTATAATTATAACCTTTACATTTCCAATGCAGTGGAAACACGCTAAAATCGTTCCAGTACCAAAAGCAGGAAACGAATATCGTCCGATTGCGATTCTCCCATATTTTTCAAAAGTTTTTGAAAAGTTGTTAGATAAACAAATTTAAAACCATGTTAATATCAACAACCTGTTAACCGATCGTCAATCTGGATTCAGGCCTCAACGTGGCTGTACTTTAGCTCTTACCGATGTAATAGAGGAAATTCGTAGTAACCTAGATGAGAAAAAAATAACGTTTTTGGTATTATTGGACCACTCAAAGGCTTTTGATACAGTGCACCATTCAATCTTGTGCATGAAATTGTCCAAATTATTTAAATTTTCCACGTTTGCGGTGAAACTGTTGTCATCATACCTCTCAAGTAGATGCCAATCAGTTGCAAATGCCGAAACTTTATCGCGTTCTTTACAAGTAACTAGAGGTGTCCCACAGGGATCCATCCTTGGACCCCTGCTATACTCCTTATATGCGAACGACCTCCCAAACCAACTATCGTATTCTAGTATACAAATGTATGCTGATGACGTTCAGCTGTATCTCAGTAGTCCTAAAGAATCAGCTAATATGAAAATACGGGAGTTAAATCATGATCTTCAGAAAATACTTATATGGGCAGCGGCTAACGGTTTGCGACTTAATCCTCATAAATCCAAATGCATATTAATATGTAAAAGAGCCTCTCATATAAATTTTGAGGTAAATTTATTTCTTGGTGATTCGAGAATCGATGTTGTAGATTCAGCAAGAAACTTAGGAGTACTATTTAACAAAACTTTAACATGGTCGAATCACATTACACAAGTTTGTGGTAAAGTATATGGCATGTTGCGAAGTTTATGGGCTACTCAGCACTTTACACCTCTGCAAGTAAGAATATTACTTGCAAGAACATATCTTCTTCCGACACTTTTATACTCATCCGAAATTTTTACTGGTTGTAACTCGAATGATATGAGAAAGCTGACTGTTACATACAACAATATCATCCGTTACATTTTCTCTTTAAAAAGATTTGATCATATATCGCAGCACTCTTGTCGTTTATTTAATATGTCATTTTCAAACTATCTTCAATTCAAAAACTTAATATTACTTCACAAAATAATAACGACAAGGGAGCCAAAATATCTTTATGAACGTCTGCAGTTTTCTAGATCGTGTAGAGGTAAAAATTTAATACAATTTCGTCATCGTGACCATGCTTCTGAATGCCAATACATTATATTAAGCATACGTCTCTGGAATCAACTTCCAAATGATTTGCAAATCACTAGCAACGCTATAAGATTTAGAAAATTACTTTATTTATTTTACTCTATTTAAATTTAAATATAATCTAGTAGTTCTTAAAAAATATTTTTTATCAATGTATACTTTAACTTGTCTGATTCGAATGCTGTAATTTATAAGATATTGTGTCTTGTTGTATTAGAAAATCAAATTAATAAATACAAATACAAATACAAATAAACTGATAAAAGTTGAATTTAGGTTGAAAGATTTTAATTATTAATGGAAATGTCGACTTAGGTCACCTCTTTCTAAAGCTTGAACAAATAACTGGCAATTATAATCTAACAACATTGCGACTTTTCACTAGATGAAAGTCAATTTTTCCTATTAACTATTTAGTAGAGGGGTGCATGTGTGCGATTGATTTTTTTTTTTTTTCAGTATTTATTTATTGAATCTTCATATATTAAATATGAACTAACAATAATTAATCAAATCTTATTATAATGCTTTATTTTATGTCCTGCCAGTGCCAGACAAAAATTTCTTTATCACGGGTTCTGTTCACTTATCAAGGTGTTTATTGCTCATCTTAATAGGTAAGTGCTGCAGTGTCTCTTCTCCTTAAGCGAGAGTGGCCGCTATCATTTAAAATATTTCGAGCTAGTGGATTTGGGTGCAACTCTAGCCTTTTTAAATATTTTACCGCATACTTCGTAATAATAATCCTTACCAGTGGCACATTGAGATCCTTGTGGATATTTGAGTTTTTAACATATTTTAACATTTTTTCGATATTTGAGGCCGAGGCAGTGCCTTATAATTAAATACCGTAGCACCATATTGGCTTTAAAATAGCGTTGTAAAGTAGTAGTTTGCAATCGAGACTAAGAACAGAATTTCTTCCAATAAGCCAGTTAATTTGAATCTAGGTGAATACCGAGATATTTGACATGCGAATGTTGAGGCACTAGTTGATTATTGATTTTGATAGGGGGGCATGTTTCCCGACGCAAGGTGAATGTTATATGTACGCATTTTTTGCTCATTGACCTTTATTCTCCATTGTTTTAACCACAGTTCAAGTTGAAATATATGATCCTGCAGGTATCGAGATGCTTCACGACTGTTCTCGTGTACGCTTAGAAAAGCTGTATCATCAGCAAAAGTTGAGGTTAGGGTGTAATTGTTTGTTGGCATATCCGAGGTATATATAAGGTAAAAAAGTGGGCCCAGGATGCTTCCCTGAGGGACTCCAGCTTCAATTGGCTGAGGAGAACTTAAAAAATCACCTTCTTAAATAATGAATTTTCGACCGACCAGGTAGCTTTCTAACAGCTTGTGTGTATTAACCGGTAGGTTTAGCTTCAATTTATGTAACAAGCCTACATGGCAGACTTTGTCAAAAGCTTGAGAAACATCTATGAAGAGAGCGGAGCAATATTTTCTTTCTTCAAAGGCTTTTCTTATGGCGTTTATTATCCGATGGGTTTGTTCAATTGTGCTATGCTCTCTTCTGAAACCGAATTGATGATTAGGTATACACCCATTGCCATTTAAAATTGGGGTTAATTTTGACGCTAAGAGCTTCTCAAACAGCTTTGATATATTGCACGCAAAGAAAAAACATGATTGATACAATCACAATCGCAAACTATCATTAATGTTTGTGGTAATGATTGTGTCAAACACGTCTTAATTATTGTCTCAAACATATTAATTTGTTTAGAAGAAAAATGCAGTCGTTCATGGTATCAAACCATGCTTCTTTATTTCCAAACACCATTCAAAATGTCAATGACTACATGTTAATAATGTCATTTCAAAAATTAATTTTTTTTTAAGGAAACATATTTATGTATGTATCTATCTATATACAGTGATCGAAATAACTAAATGTGCATATGTCTTTTCTACATGTTTCGCTCTATATAATTTAATAATCCAACTAACGGTAAAATTGAGGTATACAAAAATGTTGATAGATTCTCTTCACATCATTTTGTGAAATTATTTTTAGAATTTGCTTCTCAATAGTACCGTTATCAGTATGTATTAATTGCTAATACTTCTTTGTCAATGGAAACAATTAGAAGTGCATTGATCTTTGAACGTGCGGGAGCAAGGTTTAAAAAATAAATAAATAGTTCTTTGAGGTGTCTAATCAGAGAAATAACAATAAGAGGTATAATAAAAAAAAAAATTTTGTTTATTAAATTAAGTTTTTAGAATTTTACTATTTTATTCAGTGAAATATGCCTCGTGGGTGTACATTGACTGAGCTCGAACAGAATCAAATTAAAATTTTGTTTGAAACTGGGTCAAGTATTAAAGAAATATCAACGAGGATAAAAAGACATAGAAATACTGTTTCAAACTATTTGAAAAATCCAAATAATTATGGTTGCATAAAACGAAATGGTCGCAAGCCAACTGTTGACGATAGGTGCAAACGGAAAATTAGACGCTTAGCTGCTTTAAAAGACATGAGTGCTGGACAGATAAAGCACCAATTGGGACTTAATGTCACAAAAAGAAGAGTTCAGCAAATATTAAGCACTTGTGAACATCTTAAATATCGAAAACGATTGCCCAAACCGAAGTTGTTGGAGAAGCACAAAGTTGCCAGAATGGGATTCGCAGAAACACATAAATTTTGGGACGATCAGTTATTTTTTCAGATGAGAAAAAATTTAATTTGGATGGCCCTGACGGTTATCAAATGAGTTGGCAAGACTTAAGGCTTCCCCGTCAAACGCGTTGTGCACGCAACTTTCAAGGGGGATCGCTGATGTTGTGGGCTGCATTTGGATATCTCGGAAAGAGCAATATTTGCTTTATTTCTAACAGAATGAATGCTGAACAATATGTAGAGCTTCTTGATTCCGAGCTTATTGAGTTTGCAGGTGAAAAATATGGCGATAACTGGATATTTCAGCAAGATAATGCACCCATACACAATGCCAGACACACAAGACAATTTTTTGAAGAAAGAAATATCCCCGTATTGAAGTGGCCTGCAGTCAGTCCGGATCTAAATCCGATTGAAAATTTATGGAGCATATTGTCAAATCAAGTTTATAAGAACGGAAGGCAATTTGACAATTTAAAATCACTTAAAACAGCCATTCAAGAAGAATGGGCCAAGTTGGATGAAGATATTCTCCACCGACTCGTTGATTCAATGCCACGGCGAATAACAAGTGTGCAAATTAACAGAGGTGGTCATACTAAATATTAGTTTACAAGCATAAATAAGTTTTTACCATATTTTATTGAAATAGATCTGAAATAAAACAAAATTGTAATCTTGCACTTATAATTGTTTCCATTGACAAAGAAGTATTAGCAATTAATACATGCTGATAACGGTACTATTGAGAAGCAAATTCTAAAAATAATTTCACAAAATGATGTGAAGAGAATCTATCAACATTTTTGTATACCTCAATTTTACCGTTAGTTGGATTATTAAATTATAGAGAGCGAAACATGTAGAAAAGACATATGCACATTTAAATAGTTATTTCGATCACTGTATATAAAAATTAAAAATGTTTGTATGTTTGTTTCTTTGTTTGTTGGCTTATAGACTCCTAAACTACTGAACCGATTTTCCTGAAATTTTTACAGTAGCATCACGTGAGCCCTAAAAATAAAATAGGCTACTTATTTTTCGATAGGGGCAGGGGAATTGGTACCCCCCATTGGATGCCAATAGTAAATATCGCATATCTTAAGAGCCGCTGCACGCATTTTGTTGAACTTTTGGTAGTAGGATATTTTGAGGCCCCAAATTGAAATAAAATAGCAGCGGGGGAAGTGGTTCCCCCATAGGACGCCAATGCTTAATATCGCATATCTTATGAACTGTTATAGTGAGAATGTTCAAACTTTGTGGAAGTCACTCTTATGGTATACTATACTTTTGAAAATAAAAATAAAGCGGGTAGGCGCAGGGGGGAAAACCTCCCATAGGATGCATATATTAAATATCGCTCAACTGAAGAACTATTAAAGGGGGCGTCTTCAAACGTGGTTAAAGCTACTACTATGGCAAACTATAAATTACAGTATAAAAATGGGCGGGGTAAACAGGGGAGGAGCAGTACCCCTCATAGATAGAAATATAAATAAGAGCCACTGCACGCATTTTGTTGAACTTTTGGTAGTAGGATCTTCTGAGCACAAAAATTGGAATAAAATAGCAGCGGGGGAAGTGGTGCCCATAATAGGACCCAATGTTTAATATCACATATCTTAAGAACTGTTATAGTGAGAATGTTCAAACTATGTGAAATCCACTCTTATGGTATACTACACTTTTGAAAATAAAAATAAAGCGGGTAGGCGCAGGGCGGAAATACCTCCCATAGAACACATATATTAAATATCGCTCAACTGAAGAACTATTCAAGGCAGAGTCTTCAAACGTGGTTAAAGCTACTATTAGGCTTAACTATAAATTTCAGTATACAAATGGGCGGGGTAGAAAAGGGAGGACCAGTACCCCTCATAGATAGATACATAAATAAGAGCCACTGCAAGCAATTTGTTGAACTTTTGGTAGTAGGATCTTCTGAGCCCCAAAACTGAAATAAAATAGCAGCGGGGGAAGTGTTACCCCCCATAGGACGCCAATGTTTAATATCGGATATCTTAAAAACTGTTATAGTAAGAAAGTTCAAACTTTGCAGATTTCACTCTTATGGTATACTACACTTTTGAAAATAAAAATAAGGCAGGTATGCGCAGGGCGGAAATACCTCTCATAGGATACATACATATATTAAATATCGCTCAACTGAAGAACTGTTCAAGGGAGAGTCTTCAAACGTGGTTAAAGCTACTATTAGGCTTAACTATAAATTTCAGTATACAAATGGGCGGGGTAGACAGGGGAGGAGCAGTACCCCTCATAGATAGATATATAAATAAGAGCCACTGCATGCATTTTGTTGAAGATTTTGTAGTAGGACCTTCTGAGCCCCAAAATTTAAATAAAAAAGCAGCGGGGGAAGTGGTGTTTACCATAGGACGCCAATGTTTAATATCGCATATATTAAGAACTGTTATAGTGAGAATGTTTAAACTTTGTAGAAGTCACTCTTATGGTATACTACACTTTTGATAATAAAAATAATGCGGGAAGGCGCAGGGGGGAAACCCTCCCATAGGATGCATATATTAAATATCGCTCAACTGAAGAACTATTAAAGGGGGAGTCTTCAAACGTGGTTAAAGCTACTACTATGGCAAACTACAAATTTCAATATACAAATCTGCGGGGTAGACAGGGTAGGAGCAGTACCCCTCATAGAAAGAAATATTAATAAGAGCCACTGCAAGCAATTTGTTGAACTTTTGGTAGTAGGATCTTCTGAGCCCCAAAATTGAAATAGAATAGCAGCGGGGGAAGTGTTACCCCCCATAGGACGCCAATGTTTAATATCGGATATCTTAAAAACTGTTATAGTAAGAAAGTTCAAACTTTGCAGAAGTCACTCTTATGGTATACTACACTTTTGAAAATAAAAATAAGGCAGGTATGCGCAGGGCGGAAATACCTCTCATAGGATACATATATTAAATATCGCTCAACTGAAGAACTGTTCAAGGGAGAGTCTTCAAACGTGGTTCAAGCTACTATTAGGCTTAACTATAAATTTCAGTATACAAATGGGCGGGGTAGACAGGGGAGGAGCAGTACCCCTCATAGATAGATATATAAATAAGAGCCACTGCATGTATTTTGTTGAAGATTTTGTAGTAGGCCCTTCTGAGCCCCAAAATTGAAATAAAATAGCAGCGGGGGAAGTGGTGCCCATAATAGGACCCAATGTTTAATATCACATATCTTAAGAACTGTTATAGTGAGAATGTTCAAACTATGTGAAATCCACTCTTATGGTATACTACACTTTTGAAAATAAAAATAAAGCGGGTAGGCGCAGGGCGGATATACCTCCCATAGAACACATATATTAAATATCGCTCAACTGAAGAACTATTCAAGGCAGAGTCTTCAAACGTGGTTAAAGCTACTATTAGGCTTAACTATAAATTTCAGTATACAAATGGGCGGGGTAGAAAAGGGAGGACCAGTACCCCTCATAGATAGATACATAAATAAGAGCCACTGCATGCATTTTGTTGAACTTTTGGTAGTAGGATCTTTTGAGCCACAAAATTGAAATAAGATAGCAGGGGGGGAAGTGGTGCCCACCATAAGGCGCCAGTGTTTAATATCGCATATCTTAAGAACTGTTATAGTGGGAATGTAGCGAAGCGCACCGGGTTAAGCTAGTTTAAAAATAAAATTAAATACATAAATAGTAATTGTGTTAAAATTTATATGCCGGTTTTAATGTTGTATGTGTTTTTGGCTGCAAGAAAGACAACAAAATTGGATATATACATGTTTGTATGTATTTTATAAATACCTTACCTGTTTCAATAAACGTATATGTATATAAAAATGAAAAATGTTTGTATGTTTGTTTGTTTGTTGGCTTATAGACTCCGAAACTACTGAACCAATTTTCCTGAAATTTTTACAGTAACATCACGTGAGCCCTAAAAATAAAATAGGCTACTTATTTTTTCGATAGGGGCAGGGAAATTGGTACTCCCCATAGGATGCCAATATTAATTATCGCATATCTTAAGAGCCGCTGGACGCATTTTGCTGAACTTTTTGTAGTAGGATTTTCTGAGCCCCAAAATTAAAATAAAAAAGCAGCGGGGGAAGTGGTTCCCCCCATAGGACGCCAATGCTTAATATCGCATATCTTATGAACTGTTATAGTGGGAATGTTCAAACTTTGTGGAAGTCACTCTTATGGTATACTACACTTTTGAAAATAAAAATAAAGCGGGTATGCGCAGGGGGGAAAACCTCCCATAGGATGCATATATTAAATATCGCTTAACTGAAGAGTTAGGAGTAGTAAAACCCCTTTGACCGCATTTAAAGCAGAATAAATTCCGGGTTTCTTCTGGGCAGTATATATAGGAATGTCCAAAAGATGAGCAATTCCAACAAAGAATTCGAGAATAATCTGATCTACGTTTTATTTGTAAAGCCTCAATTTGAGGGTCACTATCAATTTCTTCGGTGCCGCCTACTGCTTCAATTTCATTAACGTGACGCTGACTTGGTAACAAGGGAAATTGCTGTTTGTTTTCAAATAAAAGTTTTTCGGCTTTACGAGCAGCTTCACGGAAGTCCTCTAAATTGGTTTGGTTAGAGTTGAATAAGATATATTTCATCCCTGGATTTAGATTTTTCTTTAAGATATCAATTAATTGAATGTCAGACATGGGGTTTCCCAATCGAGAATTCATTGCTACAATTGAAGAATGAAACTCATCATAGGATTCCCTGGGACTTTGTTTCTTTAATGAAATTTTTATGACAATGTCATGATCTTTCTCGAGTGTACCAAATTCTTTAGTTATAGAAAATTTCAAAAGAGGGTAACTGGCAGAAGGGTTTTGTTTTATGAAGAACCAGTACCAAGTTTCAGCCCTTCCAGTGAGAAAAATATGAAAATTGTCCATTAATTGCTGATGGGAGCATTTGTTTCGAATGCAAAGTGTGTCAAGTTTAAATAAAAAGTCTGAAACACTTCCTACACCGTCGAATGTAACCTTCCATTCCTTAAAATGAACAGGTAGATTAGCCATGTAGTTATTATTATTCATGCTGTTGTTAAGAATATCAGATCGGTCATTTCTGTGTTCAGAGTTTTGTATATGCTGGTTTGAATTAATGCACATTGTGTCTATAGTACCCTTAATAGAAGTTATTTCACGTCTAAACTCATCCTGACTTGGGATAATTGTGCGCTGTAACATATCAATAATTTGACTGATATCTGTTGGTGCGCTTGTTATATTTGTGGACGGTAGCGGAGGGTTACTTTGAAGTTGCTGAGAGGACGGCCCTACAGTTTGTTGTATTGTTGGTGGTCCTTGATGTGCAAAGTTTGCAGCACCAGACGGAGCTGAACTGGTCTGCTGTTCAGTCCCCTTTGAGTTCATTTCGCCGCGATAATGGCAATCAAGGGATTCAAGAGCGGAGTCAGATTCAAATCTTAGATCAGTATATGAAAGTTCTAGAAGATTGCGATCAGAAGCGTCCAATAGTGACTGACTTAGAGAGGCAGTCTCAAGGATATTAAACTGATCCTCTTCTACTGAACCAGAAACTTTTGGTGGTGTTCTGGCTAAACTTGTCCTTGGTTGAAAAGGAGTGTTACTTAAATTACAAGAAGGATTCTTAATGGGAGTTTTACCGCGACCGCGAACAGAAGTCGGTCTAGAGTTTGCTTTATTTGGTGATTTATTATTTTGTTTCGTTAATCGAGTTATCATACTTTTAACATTAAACAAGTATGAAAAAAATAAGGTAGGCATATATTGGTATAGAAATAAAAGTTAGTAAATAATATGTTTTTTTTTTTTGGATTTAAATGTCAAAACAGAGGAATGTCAAAATAAACATCTAATGCAGAAAATAGTCAAAGGTTTGGATTGCAACAAAACGTGCGAAGTTTATTATTCGATAAACGAAATTCTGACTACCGTTTATAGCAACAAAACTATTTTTAATATGAATTATGAAATACTTTTCTGTTTTCATAAGCCATCCACATATTTCGCTTGAAAACTTTCGATGAATGAAATACATCTAAATCTAAATCACTATTGAATCTAGGACATTTCACAAAGAAAATTATTTTATTTTTAATAGAAAATTTAAATTTTGCTACAGTATTTAACATCTTTATTCATTTTTTTTTTCGCCTATCAAATATGGTCTAAAATTCTAAAAATTCATCACGCAATAATGGTTATGCGAAATTTGGATGGCTTGCATAGTGAAGCGACGTAAGAAAAATATTGCGCTTTCAGTTTTAAACAATAATCGATGCTTTTTTTAAGCTGAGACTTCGATATTTGCTCTTAACAGCTAAGATCAGCGTATTTTTCAGATCTAGTATGCAAAACAGAAAATTTAAAACCACTTAGCGTTCACCTGACCAGATTGGCCAAATCGTTGGGCGCCATTCTTTGTTGCGTGTTTAAGGGAAAATTAAAGAAACTATTTTGTAAGTGATCTGGATGGAGAGGCATGGTGGTTAGGTCTTCCGGCTATCATCAGTCTGGCTGGATTCTTTCAATCCAGGGTTCACTTATAGACGCAACAAAAGAAAAAAAAATACTTCATGCCTCCATATTTCTGTGCCAGAAAATTGCATTACACATTGTTATGTGCAAGTGAGCGCTAATTGGAAAATGGTTCAATAGATGACCTTGAACATATGAGCACACTTTTCCCACCCATATTGTCAACACCTATGGCAATTTAGTGCTCGCAGTTTAAATAAATTGCCCCTTTTATTAAAACCTTTTAAATTAGATTAACTGCATGATATCAATTTTAACATTCCTCAATTTTATTCACTCTAGAAGTTCATATTAATTTAGTAATAATTCATATAAAAAAAAGTAGTAATGTAATAAATATAAATGATATATACTAATTAAGATGTTGTTAACATAAAATTTTTTTAATATAAACTCGTAAGCTTTGGGTTAGGTGTGCATTTACAATTCATTTTAAGTAAATAACAAAATGACAAAACAAAAAAAAAAGAAACTTAGGTATTCATTGAACTCAAGTTCATGTAAAAAAAATAGAAAAAAGCAAAAGAAAATATGAGAAGATTTCGGACTCGAATTCGCCGCGATCAAATTAAAATGTTGGAAAAATACTTTGTTATGCAACAACAAGACTTAAATATGATATAAATCAATGCATATGAAACAATTAAATACACTTACGGTTTTGTTGGGAATTATTTAATCCGGTGATGCTGTCGTAAAAAGGCCTTTTTTGGACTGCAACTGGAGTTCTGGATTCATGTATTTATGGGTACAATTATTGTGGTTGGATGCAAATTTAGTTTTTGCACTTAACAAGGAATTTAAAATTTTCACATACATATAATACTTATCATATTTTCACTTTTGTTAACTCTATGTATAATTTTTTTCTTATTATTGTCTTTTTTTTTGTTATTTTCGATTTAATATTTATTATTTCTAAATTATTGTTTTTTTTTCAAGAGGACCTACTTACAATAATGCACAAGAATATCAACGAAATACTAATAAAAGAAATTGAAGAACTTAAATAAAATGCAATATGTAATTACTACTAATATTTTTATCAGCAATTAGCAATCAATATGCAAGAATGCGATAAATATATACCTTCATAAATATAACAAAAATAAGAGAACATCAAAAGTAAAATAAAGAACGAAATAATAAGAAATGTAGTTAGCAAAAATGATGAATGAAATTAAATGAGAATTAATATTTTGAAGGTCATTAAGAGAAATTAAGTTATGAATGAATTTTAATAGATTACGATTAGATATTGCATAGTAAAAGTATCTTTAGGCAAAAGTTAAACAACGTTATTAAAAAAAAAGTCGTAGTATAAAAATTAATGAAAATAGTTTTAAAATTTTTTTTTTTTTTTTAGGGGTACTAATTTTATAACTCCAACTTTCTTTGTGCAGCATATAAGCTTGTTCTTTTTTTTTCATATACGAGTAGGTTTGGGAAAAAATCAATTTATACAAAGGTACAAAATGTGGAGATCAAATATATATTTTGATACATAATATTAAAATTATTTATATTGAATTTCAACTGAATATAAATATTGTCCCTAAAAGTGACTGGATAATTCCGGATTATGTTTTGGTCCAGGTGTAAAGACAGCCTGTTAAGTGCCTCGTGGTCTAAAAAAAATAGTTGTCAGATTGAAGTGATAATCTTTCAAACTTTTCCTGTTCACAACTTACCCACTTTTTCTTTTCAACATATGCATATAAATAATGCAAAATTAGCAACGTATAGTACTTGATGACGACAGAAATATAAATTAAGTTTTAAGTTTTTTTTTTTCTCTTATTAGTATTAATTTCGACTTTTTACCTTATAAGTCTTTTTGCGAAAAAGGAAGTGGGTGAAGCAGCATTATTTAATGATGGATATACTAAAGAATAAAGTAACCGGGTATTAAATACCACGATACTAACAGAAGTAACTACATAGGTACTATCAGTGATGGTAGAAGGGAATTTTTTTACTAATGATTTTCATTTACTTTTATTTCAATCCATTCAAAAATCGTTACACTACTACTATGGCAAACTATAAATTTCAGTATAAAAATCGGCGGGGTAAACAGGGGAGGAGCAGTACCCCTCATAGATAGAAATATAAATAAGAGCCACTGCACGCATTTTGTTGAACTTTTGGTAGTAGGATGTTCTGAGCACCAAAATTGGAATAAAATTGCAGCGGGGGAAGTGGTGCCCATCATAGGACGCCAATGTTTAATATCGCATATCTTTAGAACTGTTATAGTGAGAATGTTCAAACTATGTGAAAGCCACTCTTATGGTATACTACACTTTTGAAAATAAAAATAAAGCGGATAGGCGCAGGGCGGAAATACCTCCCATAGGATACATATATTAAATATCGCTCAACTGAAGAACCATTAAAGCGAGAGTCTTCAAAAGTGGTTAAAGCTACTATTAGGGTTAACTATAAATTTCGGTATACAAATGGGCGGGGTAGACAGGGGAGGAGACGTACCCCTCATAGATAGATATATTAATAAGAGCCACTGCATGCATTTTGTTGAAGTTTTGGTAGTAGGATCTTCTGAGCCCCAAAATTTAAATAAAAAAGCAGCGGGGGAAGTGGTGTCCACCAGGGGACGCCAATGTTTAATATCGCATATCTTAAGAACTGTTATAGTGAGAATGTTCAAACTTAGTAGAAGTCACTCTTATGGCAGGGGGGAACTACCTTCAAAAGGATGCATATATTAAATATCGCTTAACTGAAGAACTATTAAAGAGGGATTCTTCAAACGTGAATAAAGCTACTACTATTACAAACTATAAATTTCAGTATAAAAATGGGCGGGGTAAACAGGGGAGGAGCAGTACCCCCCATAGATAGAAATATTAATAAGAGCCGCTGCAAGCAATTTGTTAAACTTTTGGTAGTAGGATCGTCTGAGAGCCAAAACTGAAATAAAATAGCAGCGGGGGAAGTGTTACCCCCATAGGATGCCAATGTTTAATATCGGATAACTTAAAAACTGTTATAGTGAGAAAAATCAAACTTTGTAGAAAATAAAAATAAAGCGGGTAGGCGCAGGTGGGAACTACCTTCCATAGGATGCATATATTAAATATCTCTCTACCGATAAAGTGGTTAAAGCAGTGTAGCGAAGCGCACCGGGTTAAGCTAGTAAACGTATAAAAATTTATTTCGTTAATTTTGCGAGGCAGCATGGCCTTTTTCTACCCGAAAAACGTTTTAATTATTTTATTATAATTCAAGTTTCTCGATTGACGGGCGCTCGCATATTGTTTGTTTTGACAAAAAATGTTTGCTCATTGAGAGAATGTGTTTTACAACAAACTTTAATTTTGGTATTAACCCCTGGTTTCCATTTCTTTGACTTGTGCATACCACTACAAACACATATTTTTATGCTCTTCAATTCAGTCGTCGGGGTGACTTCGACAAGTTTACATGTTTAGCGGATGCTATATTATTTTGTTTCAGCTTATACTCAAAAATATTGTGCGGTGAAAAATGCTTTTGGTAACATCCAATGCCTTGCGTGCAATATTTAGAGTCTAAATTTTTAGAACTTAAATGCAGAGTAATATAACATTTCTATTTAATTTTAACATAATTTATATTAGATATTTCATTTTCTTAATCGCACAAGTCATTCTGAATATCGTCTACAGATGTTGATGGAAATTCTTCATCCATTGCGAAATATAAATGTAATTACAAACAAAAATGAATTTTCTTACCCTACGGCCACATGTGCAATTTGTGATGTCTTAACACAAGCAATAACGCCGGCAGAATAACTTCGTCAAATTGCCAATGTGTTTTATGTGGAGAACACGTAAATATCTTACAACATAAGTTTAAAAACAAGCTAAAGACAGGTTTTGTGATATATTCATAGCGAAGGAAAAGTTTAGCGCTTAAACATAGTATACATCGCTAAAAATAGCAATATTAAATATTAACGTGCTTGTTATATTTTTTTTGCGCTTTAATTTTAATTATTTATCAGCCACGCGCGTATTTTTGACAAGTTGTATAAAAAAGTAAATAAAAAGCAACAAAAAAAAAGCTGTCTGTCAAACTTAAACGTCAAGGTATTTTATAAAATAGCTTTCAAGACAGATTGCTTAACAACGCTGTTAAAACACAAACAAAACACTAACATGAGGAGGCTATACCTAACACTAACATGATGTTAGTGTTAATGTTAAACTTAAGCCTGATTAAAATATTCAAAATTTGGATTAAAAACCATAAATAGTTCAACAAAATAACCACAGTACTAATTATTGTTAAAGCTAGGGCACGAGCTCTATGTGTACATTTGTCCTTCAAGTTGTGCTGAAAAAGGTCAACAAGAAAAATAAAGACAATAGCAAAAAAACAAAAAAAATGTACTTTGGACTTCAAGAAGAATTCTTGACATAAGTACGGAAAAACAGAAGTTAGGAAAAACATGTAAAATCAATTAAAAATTGATAATCATTAAAAAAAAGCAAATTTCGATCTACCAAAGGTTAAAATACAATTTGGTTTAAGGATTGATGTTTGACTATTGACGTCAGCAGTCGTCGATGGCTGCGAGTGTAAGACGGCAAATCCATTTGAGGAGATCGAGTGGTTGCGATCGAAACATGGCATGGTAACCGCCTGGGTTCGTATCTCAGGTCAGTCAAAAATTAATTATTATCAATAACAATTTTAATTAAATTTCATGTTGTAAAATTCCTTTCTTCATTAAAATAATTTAATGAAAATTAAATTTGATGAACTTAAGCCTGATTAAAATATTAAAAATTTGGATTAAAAACCAAAAATAGTTCAACAAAATAACCACAATTCTTTCAATTTTTGTTAATTTACTTGTTCTTTGTTTAAAGGTTGTCTCTAGAGTGAGTTTTAATGATTGTAAAAATGATCTTGCAAGTTAAATTAAGTACAAGAAAAATAATGTAATGACAAAATGTGAAAAAAATAAATAAAATTTAAGGACCGTCAGTATTTTACAGGGTGCTGTGTTTGAAACGAGTTATCATTAAAAATTCCGGCCCCCATGACTTGGTGCAGTTTACCATCGGTCTACAAAACATGTTACATTGTAGCAAGGTGTTGTGATGAATTTGACAGATATGGCATCAAGGATCTCAATTGGATTTAAGGTTGCAGGTCGTGTGAAGTTGTATATGTTGACGGCAATCAAATCTGATGATGAGAAACTTAGAATTGTTTTGTGGGATGCCATACCTGTAAGTAGGAATTCAATGCAAATTAATTTTGAAAAATTAAAAAAAATGTTAAGTATATTTTAAAACAATACCACAATTTTTGTAATAGGTCTGGTAACGATCCCATTTTTTGTCTGGATGTCAACCACTCGACAGTTTTGATCAGTTCCAATATGAGTCTTCGTGATTCGGCCCATTTGCCATTCATTGGACGGCAAATTGTTGTTTTTGATACCAACAAGTCGTAGTATTCCTCCAGATTCGTAGGACATAAGCTAATACTCCATACGCGCCTGACAAATTGGAGAAACGGTTCAATGGGTCCTCCTTAGTAGTAGTAGTTAACGTCTGTACAGTTGTTGCTTCTAAATTGGTGTCATCTGGACTTCTGGATTTTGGCCATTTATCTTTGGGTAATTTTAGCCATTAAGGTCCGAAGCACCATAAGTTGTGGGTTTGTAATTTTTGGGGCGTACATTCCCGGCTGGTTATATCTGCAGGGGTTTCTTTTGATTCGACATGTTGCCAAGGACAATTGCCGACTTTATCTACAATTTCTGAGATACGATTTCCAACGAAGGTATTCCACGAGCAGGGGGGTTTCTTTAACCATGCCAGTACTATTGTTGAGTCGGTCCAAAAATATGTGTCGATTTGCGTAGCTCGAAGATTTGGCAGACTTCCTGAGGCTAAATTTGCCAGTAAAACGGATCCACAAAGCTCCAAACGAGGTAGCGATATTTGTTTAATGGGAGCAACACGAGTCTTAGAGGCCAGTAAATATGTAAATATAGAATTTTCAGACTGTATTCGGACGTAGAGTCGCAGAATACGCTTATCCTGAGGCGTCACTAAAGCCATGTATTTCCACTTTGTAATTTGGGTTGTACTGGATCCAGCGAGGAATTTTCAGGGCAGTTTTTAACGAATTTCTGCCATTTGAGGCAAGTCAAGGGTTTTAGGCCATGTCACAAAATCAGCTAAAAACGTATCTATGTCGCAAGGTGGCAGCCGAATAGGCAGAAAGCGCCAGAATTTTCGCGTTAAGCGAGACCAAAAAAGTTTTGTATGCAGCCAGGGCCTTTTTGTACCGATCGCGAAGTTTCTGCCTGTCTACCGGTTGTTCGCCCGATTCCGGGTTTCTTGTCCCTACACTCTTCATAAGTCCTTTTGATTTGCTGCCAAAGTGAGTTTAGTTCTACACGAAGAACTTCTAAACTATGAATGCCCTCACCTGCCTTTGATTCTGTTTTTGCTTTTGTTTTTTGTGTCACTGCTTGTTGATTTGGTCTTCTTTGTTGTTGTTGTGTGTCTGCTGATGCTAACGCTACTGCGCCAAAGAATTTGGGTCCCGTTAGCTTGTTCACTATTAAGCTTTGCAAATTTGTTTTTTGGAAACACTTTTAATTTAATTAATATTTATTTTTAATAAAAACTGTACTTTTGTTTTTTTTATAACTATTGTTCACTACACTTTTTGCTTCGGTTCGAAGTGGCCAAATGTTTGGGGGTTGATTTTTTATGGTTCTTTTTTCTTTTAATAAAAAACACCTTTTTTATTTTTCGTTTTTATATTTTTTAGTTTTATTTAATTTTTAGTTGGTTTTGTTTTATTAAATCTTTTGGTTCATAATTTTCTGTTTCTAAACTTTGTTTTTGTTAATTTACTTATTCGTTGTTTAAAGGTTGTAACTAGAGTGAGTTTTAATGATTGTAAAAATGATCTTGCAAGTTAAATTAAGTACAAGAAAAATAATGTAATGACAAAATGTGAAATAAATACATAACAATTTTAGGACCGTTAGTATTTTACAGGGTGCTGAGTTTGAAACGAGTCATCATTAAACAGAGGAAAAAAATCATTGCGCCCGGCTGAAGGCCGGCTATTAAGAGAAGCTTTACTGAGTGAAGCCGGTGTTCGTTATACCATAGAAAGAAAATTCTTGCGCCTGGCCGGAGACCGGCTATGTAGTTAAGCTTTAGTGAGCGAAACCAGTATTCGTTATACTATAGAGAAGAAAATCCTTGCACCCGGACGATGGAAGGCTAAATAGAGAAGCTTTAGTTAGAGAATCCAGCGTTCGTTATACCATAGAGAAGAAGATAGGAGACCATTTGATTAAAATGGATCATTTGCAGTGAATCATCCAACTCGCACATGCACAAATAAATTGTTTCAGAAACGATGTCAATATTACTTTGTTTTGTAGGAATAGAATTGATGTTAAGTTAAGAGTATGAGTAAACCAAGAAAAATAGTGATTTTTGCAGTTCTCTGACTGTTACAATATATAATTAATAATAACTGATTTATTAGCAGAATTATTTGATATATGTATTTTATATAAACAATTTTGGCCAGAAAAAAATGGATTATTAACCAACGTGCAATGCATTAATTTTCCCAGTTTATTATTTTTTTTATTTTTACTTGGCAACTAGGGTTGCCAGTGCAATTCAATTAACTGGACAATGCAAGAAGCAATTCACCTGGATCTTGTCAAAATAACTGGACAAGTTAAAAAGTTAAAAAATTGTTTTTACAAAAACAAGAAACAGTAACAATTAAAACTCTGTCTAAAACTCAAAAGGGCATAAGTAGCAAAGAAATTCAAAATCGTTATTTTTGTAAACTGATCTTAAGCGCCAAAACACGAATTTTAAATTCGAAAACAAGTTCTTAATTAGCATCGGGAATTTGATTTCTGTCTACATATGTGACAGCGCATAGAGAAAGGGACCTAAGGGTAAAACAAATCAATGTACACTTTTTTTTTTTGATGTGGACAACATCTGAGCATCGAATGAGACCGATTCCATGCCCCAAAAGTGTTCCCTCCCAGAGATATGCGCGTTTCAAGAAGTGATGGTACACCAAAGATACACGTATTTAAATCTTTAAAATGGCTCTTCTGAACAAAACCGGTTTTTACCCTTAGGTCCCTTTCTATTTTGCGCGTCACTTATACATATATGACTTTTGAATTTAAAACATTTATTTCCTAGGGTAAGGAAAACTGATTTTACTATTGGGCAACTTGTCCTACGAAGACTGACAGGCCCGAGCTAACCCCTAATTTTACGCGCACATGGGCAAATCGGTGGTCTCATGTAGAAAGGCTCGTAAGTTTGAAAATTTTACGGAAGGTAATAACACATTTATAACTGCAATTGACAAAAAATAACGTTTTTTTAATGCAGGTTATTATTAAATGAAGGACGAATTTGGTTTTCAAACCTTTTTGTTTTTTTTTAATATATAAAAAAACTAAATTGATATAGGGCTTTTTGTAGCCTCATTTCAGAGCATAAATGTAACATAAATTTGTGCGAGAATTCCCGGGATTTTTTGTTTATTTAATTATGTCAACTTTACTGATGATATAATTGTAAATATGTTGTGTTAGTTTTGTGCTTTGTTGTGATACAGACGCGTATTCTTAACCCCGCATTAAAATTTTAATTATTAATAACATTTAAATATAACAATTTAGCGAATATACGCATTATTTAAATAAATTTTTAAAATAAAAGTGAACAATTATCAAAAACGAAAAATTTAATAAACAAAAATTAAAAAAAAATATATGTATAAATGTATGTTTACATATACTGAACAAAAACATTTAGTTTAAAATTCTTATTTTTGGTGGAATACAATAAATAATAAAAATAAAAAAGCACAGCAAAACAGCTAAAGAGTGCAATACTGAAACAAATAAAACAAAACAAAACAATATTAACTACCTAACGGCTAAACCAATTGTTCCTACACGTTCCCTTTCGCCCTCTGTTTTTACAAAGACGGTTGATGCTGAAACATTAAAAAATATTAATCTCTCGCTAGTGCCTGCAAGTGTTGCCGCTTCGGCAAAAACAATTTTAGTAACAAATGTTACCATGAATTTAAACACAGACGCAATGGAAAAATCACAAGCAAAAAGTTGTCAAAAGCCTCAAGTACAAGTTGGTATGGACAGGTACATTACAGTGCTTAAACGGGGTTTCTGAAACTCATTTGACTTCAAGAAATAGTATTAAAATTAATGGTTATATACTATATGATACCAAGGACCCTCGAGATAGAGCTTGTGGAGGTTCTGCCATTTTGATAAAAACTCGAGTCAAACACTACTTAATGTGTGATCATCGTGAGGACTATCTGCAAGCAACAAACGTTTGTGTTGAAGAGCTAAATCGAAACATAGTAATTTCATCTTTATACTCTCCACCTAGATTTTCAATATCAGAAAGCCAATATTGTGAATATTATAAATCACTAGGACCCTGTTTTCTGGCCGCTGGTGATTATAATGCTAAACATACCTTCTGGGGGTCACGACTTATAACACCAAAGGGTCGTGTTTTGTTTAATGCAATCTCTAAAATGGATTTAAATGTGGTCGCGAGCGGACAACCAACATATTGGCCTACTGATCAGCAAAAAATTCCAGATGTTATAGATTTTGGCGTGATTAAAAACATCCCCACAGAAACTATTCATGTTGAAGCTTCCTTAGAATTATCCTCCGACCACACACCTACAGTTATTACTATAATGAACCCCAATAGAATTGTATTACCTGAAACTAGCTGTTCAACATTCTAGTACTGCCCTCAAAAAAACAAAAAAATATTAAAATATATTCCACAGATGTCGAAGAGAGTGGCAACTTTACAGATCCCCGCAACTTAAGAATTTATTAAAAGAGTGCACAAAAAGGCTTAGAAACTTACTGCAGACCCAGAAAACGGCTTCTCTAGAAAAATATCTTAAGGAACTTGATGCAACTCCACAATCTGACTACTCATTATGGCGTGCAGCTAGAAATCTAAAAAGGCCAGTTATATCAAAGCCACCATTAAGAAACTTGAATGGTAGTTGGGCAAGAAACGATATTGAAAAAGGAAATCTGTTTGTGAGTCACTTGAAAAACGTATTTACACCAAATTTATCTAACGATATTGCGGTCGAGTTACCACCTATTGCTGCCAGAGCATCTATTCCCATAAGATTTGAAATAAGAGAAATCGAAAAGGCTATTTGTGCCTTAAACACTAAGAAGGCACCTGGTATTGATAAGATCAGTAATAAAATGCTTTTAGGGCTACCTCGCTTAGCAAAGAAAATTATACTTTTTATTTTTAATGCTATTTTACGGCTTGAATACTACCCGCAAGAATGGAAGGTTTCCTTAGTTACCATGATACCAAAGCCAGGGAAAGATCATACAAAAGTTGAGTCATATAGGCCTATTAGCTTATTATCAAATATGTCAAAGCTGTTTGAGAAATTATTAGTTTCAAAATTAACAATTTTAAATGACAATAGATGTATTCCAAACCATCAGTTTGGATTTAGAAGAAAACACTGCACAATTGAACAAACTCATCGAATAGTAAATGTTATAAGAAAAGCATTTGAAGAAAAAAAATATTGCTCAGCACTCTTCATCGATGTTTCGCAAGATTTTGATAAAGTCTGGCATGATGGCTTACTACATAAATTGAAGCAAAATTTACCAGCAAACACTCACAAACTGTTAGAAAGCTACTTAGTCGGCCGTCAATTTATTATTAAAGAAGGAGATTTCTTAAGTTCACCTCAGCCAATTGGCGCTGGAGTTCCACAAGGCAGTATCCTTGGCGCTCTTTTATACTAAATTTATACTTCGGACATGCCAACAAACAACTACACACAAACTTCAACATTTGCAGACGATACAGCTTTTCTAAGCGTACACGAAAACAGTTATGAAGCATCTCGTTATTTACAGGATCATATATTTCAACTAGAAATATGGCTAAGACAATGGAGGATAATGGTAAATGAGCAAAAATGCGTACATATAACATTCACCTTGCGCCGGGAATCTTGCCCCCCTATTACAATCCATAATCAAATAATTCCTCAACATTCGCATGTAAAATATCTCGGTTTACATCTGGATAGGCGATTAACGTGGAAATGCCATATAGAGGCAAAATTAACTCAAATGAAACTAAAAGCCATTCAAATTCATTGGCTTATTGGAAGAAATTCTGTCCTTAGTCTCGATTGCAAGCTTCTACTTTATAACTCTATCTTAAAGCCTATCTGGTGCTACGGTATTCAACTATGGGGCACCGCCTCGGCCTCTAATATCGAAAAAATTCAAAGGCGTCAAAATAAACTTCTTCGAATAATCACAGCAGCTCCCTGGTACGTTAAAAACTCAAACATTCATAAGGATCTCAATGTGCCATTAGTAAAAACTATGATTACAAAATATGCAGTAAAATATTTAAAAAGGCTTGAACAACACCCAAATCCACTAGCTCGAAATATTTTAAATCATGGCGGCCACACTCGATTAAGAAGAAGAGACACTGCAGCACTTACCCAACTAGAAGAGCGATAAGCACCTATATATGTGAACAGAACCCGTGATAAAGAAAATTTTTGTCTGGCACTGGCAGGACATAAATAAAGTATTAGGATAAGATTTGATTAATTATTGTTAGTTCATATTTAATATATGAAGATTCAATAAATAAACAATGAACAAAAAAAAAAAAAATGTGTCATGAAATGTACCTTTGCCGTTAGGCAAAAAGGTCTTAAGTAAAAAAAAAGCATTTCGATTTTTTGATTGGCTTTGATTAAATTTTTTTTAATTTTGTTTGATTAAAACTACTTCCCAGTAAAAAAAATTTGGGTTTTTTGAAGCACTTAAGAGAAAAAGCGCATAATCGAGCGCTTCAATAAGAGAGCTTATATATAGCAGTAAATGATAAAGAATAAAATATAGAAAAAAGCTGCTATTTTAGTGCTGACAACAATGAGGTTTTAAAGCGAAAAAAACATAAAAATATGTAATGGTTTACGAAAATTATTGAAACAATGCATTTAAGCAATTAAAAGCAAAACTTCAATGAATATGGAAATATAGTTATCCCTTAAAAAAGCGCTTTAGGAGTGCTTTGTTTCCATGTTAAAAAAAGCGCTTTAGGAGTGCTTTGTTTCCATGTTAAAAAAAGCGCTTATTGTCAGAAGTAAATAGTCCTCCAAACCGGGAACACTCCATACAAAATTCAGGCATCTTATCAGTAGGTTTGAGGCGATTTGAAGTATGCATTCATACATAAAACCTGCTTCTTTGGGAGCACATTTTTTACTGGGTTTAGTCTAGCACAACAGCTTCTTCATCTGCTCTTAAGAAATAAGTCTAAAATAGAAAAACTACAATTTCTGAATTAATTAAATAATTAATTTCTGATAAGTAAGGCAATATTTAATGCTCTGAAGTTTCAAAAAATGTGCAGAATTTTTAATTTGTTTAAAACCCCAGATTTATTTTATAAAAACGAAAAAAAATTTTCCCACTTGCTTAAAAAATTAATTGATTTTATATGCAGGGCAGCTGCATTAAAAATTTTTCGGATTAGATTCTGTAACATACGTTGACAAAAGTTAACAATATAGAAAACGCTTTTTCGATTCGAAGAAAATATTTTTTTTAAAGAGGAATTACAAGTTTTGAAAGAAGTGCTAAGAAAACTGCAATTGTCAAGAGATTATATAATGTTCCTTTGAGTATAAAGAGAAATAACCGTAGAAAGGAAACGTGTTTTTTCATTGAAATCTTCTTGATAAAAATTAGGAATATGCTCCGAAACGATTCTGTAAATGCTTATGCTGTCGGCTTTGAATTAATTCTGTGGCAATACTTTAGAACATGCAGCACTTTTTCTTTTTTGCCACAGATATAAAAAAATTGAATACATATATAAACTTATTTAATTGATCTCAGGAAATGTTATTTGTTCAAATAAATTAAATAATATTTTGCATCTATTTGTATTAAGCGGGATTTCCCGGGATCCCGGGAAATTGAAAAATAAATCCCGCTTTCCCGGGAAATGAAAAAGTCCGGGAAAAGAAAAACTCTAGTAGCGATTAAAACAAATTATATTAAGGAAAATTCATGATTTAAATTTCCAGAAAATGTTGTCATTGCTTAAAAGTATTAAGTTCGAAAAAATAAATAGGGTTTATAATTTATTTTTCGGAATTGCTTATAACGCTGGAATGATGCTTTCTATGGAAGCTTTTGTTCTAAGTGCAAAAAGCTTTTATTAATTCCTAGAAAGTTAATATGCTTTAGAAAGTTGTTTATTGAGATCTTAGGTAAATTTTGTGTAATTGATTGTTTCCTTGAATTTTTAACGGTTTACTACCTATGGACATGAACAGAGGAAACAAGTTTAAAAAAATCTAATTTTCGGGAAGTTTTTCACTCTTGCGGCTACATAACCGCTACCTAAACGGTGTTAAGAATCATTCCTAGGAAGTTCGTATGCTCTAGAAAGTTGTTAACGGACATCTAAGGTGCATTTTTATAATTGTTCCTTGAATTTTTAACGGCTTGCTGATAAGGGGGAAAAAGGTAAAAATCGAATTTTTTTAAAGTTTTACATGTTTCGATTGCAACCAATCAATCTCTTCAGAGGGGTTTTATTACTCATTTATCCTGGTCAATGTATATTTTAATGTGAGTGATTATGTTTGTGTCGATCAACATTACATTGTTTTTATGTTAATTGTATTCTTATTGTATTTATGTATTGTTGTTTTATTGTTAAATTTTAGTACTCATTCCCTGATGATGATATTCAAAGAATATCGAAATATCGGAAATAAATAAAGAAAATTCTTACATACAACAGACCTCGAGCTTAAGCATTTTAACTTAATATAGAAAAAAAATAATATATAAAAAATAAAAATTCTTTAAAATTAATTAACTTTTTAAAACAACAAAAACTAAAAAAATTAATTTCTTTTTTCTTTTTCAGCCTTTAAAAATAATCAGTCAAATAATACAAGAGAAAAATATATTAAGATATTAGCCATATTTAATGCATGAGACACAAAGTTCAATTTTATGTTCACAACAGATGCTTTTCTGGCATATACTTATAACAAGTACAAATTCTACGCTCTTTTGCCAACATTTTCGGCGTATTCTTTCCGATAAGGTATTTTATTTTGAATTTTTCTCTTAATCAAGGCCTGCAAGGAAGGTGTCTCGAATCTGCCTCTTAAATAGGGAGCCACGATAGATTAATGAAGATTTTTCAGATACTGTCGTCGGTTTTTGTGGTTTTGATCTCTATGGAACATATTGTGAGTATACATGACGTAGCTGTTGACAAAGGAATATTTAAAATTCCAAAAAAAAGACGCTAAAATTTACACTTCGTCGTTGCGACGAGTACACACCTCTGAATTTTAACTTACAAAAAATGAGGATCCAGCGTACGTCCACTCACTACAAGTTTACGGCATCAGCTAACGTTGTTGAAAAAATAGCGTAATTTGAATGCATATAAAAAAGTGATATGATAAAATGTAAATGAGCTTCGTCGATTCGAAGGGTAACCGTGCAGGGTTAAAGTTTATACAAACACATTATTAAAAATTAATCAAATTAAAGAAATAAAACTGAAATTGTCACCCGGGTTGTAATTAAATTGAAGTAATTAAAATGTTGAAAAAAGTGTGAGACTTAAATTTGAAAAATCGACTTTTTGGTTTAAAAACGTTTCCTGCCGTTTCATCACATACAAAATCGTCCGATTGGTGTATTAGAAGATTGTAAATTTGTAATTTTGTAGTTTCATTTCGCCCCGAATTGGCATTTAATTGTGGTTCTAATTTTAATGCTTGTATGTCCATACAAAACACCGCACACAGCCCCATTTTAGCTTTATCTATATCTGTATGTGTTTCTTCCAGCGTCTTTTCTATTTTATCCCTATGTTGTTCGTACGAAAATTATGACACATTTCTGTTTCTGATTGAAACACAAACATCACACTCATCTTTTTTAGGTTTGAAAATAGAGTAGTTTAACTTTTTTATTGTTTCGAATACAACAGAATAAGACAATTCATATCCTTGTTTTCTACGTTTGTCTCACACTCATTTAGGTAAAACTCATATATTGGTCAGTATGAAGAAAAACCTGTTTCGATGTACAGTTTTGTTGAATCGCGTTTGCAATAATGAGATTTTACCTTTGGTAACCTTGTTTTTCTAATCCAATTTCGCAATATCTTTTCCTTTAATCCTAATGTCGAAGGGAACATACGACAACATACTTGCAGTCGGTTCGAAATTTTGTTTAAAATGTATGCAATTGACTGCGTCCATCTATAACTTTCAGAAGAAATGCTTTTGCGCGCATATATATATATTTATTTTCTTATAAACTAGTTAAATAATGAGCAATATCTCAACATACTTATTTCGCAGTACTTTGATTGAAACGGCGACCCTAGACGTCTTTGAGAAATTTGTGAGGAAGAACCATTTGAAGTGTTTGCATGTGCTTCTCCTCTCATTAATTTTTTTTTTTATTTATATTTATTTTGCTTCTGGTTTGGTAGCACTCGAAACCACTATTGTTTAAATATTCCTCGTAAGATTGACAATTTTCATCTACATTTTCCAATTTGACTTGCTTTTTAATTTAATTTTCTTATTTATTTAAAAATGATAAAAACTAAATATTTCAAGCAAAATACACTGATTTGCACAATAAAAAGAAAACTTTTCTTCTGATGGAGTGGTTTACAAAAATCAATTCCAACAACATTTATTAAATTCTTATTTCAGTTCTTTCCCTACAATATTGTTCTTTCCCTTAAATATTTGGCCTTATCCGTTATATATCAAACAAGTTAGAGTGCTATATTCGGCTGTGCCGAATCTTTGATACCCTCCACCGACAGCTCAGTGTGCTTTATATGGGGCCTATAGTAAATTATGAACCGAGCATTACGAAATTTATTAGTGTGAGTAGTGAAGTATTTAATTTTATTTTGATAGCATTATTTATTACGGCTTTAGGCGTACTAAACTGTTTTCCGAGAGTAGGGTTTAGATGGGGCCTAAGGTAATTTATGGACCGATCTTCACGAAATTTCACAGTGTAATTTCATGTACTATAAAACTGTAACGTACCAAATTTTGTTATGATAGCATTATTAATTACGGTCTTAGGCGTACTAAACTGTTTTTCGTTAGCAGGGTTTTTATGGGGCCTAAGGTAATTTATGGACCGATCTTCACGAAATTTCACAGTGTTATTTCTAGTCCTAAAACACAGTGACGTACCAAATTTTGTTATGATAGCATTATTTTTATCGGTTTTTTCGGGAGTAGTGTTTATATGGGGCCTAGGGTTAATTATGGACGGATCTTCACGAAATTTTCAGTCGAATAAAACAAATTTTTGCAAAATCTTATCTCATTCCGTGCCTTGTTCCACCATTTATGTTATTTTTTGTAACAAAATTATTATTATTTTTAGGTGGTGGTTCAACATTTTGATTCATAGCTCTGGTCCTAATGCACCGATTTTGCTGAATTTCAATCCCAAACTGCTTAGGATAACTACAAGCAATTTGACACCAAGTTTGTTCATTTCTTTTGAGTTGTTCGAAAGTGAGCTTGTTTTCAACAGACGGACATGGCTAAATCGACTTAGAATTACTCAAGGACCCAAAATATATATACTTTATGGGGTCTGAGATGAATAAAAAAAAATTTTCACACGGAATGACAAACTTAATATACCCTCTTCACAACTACAGTACGATACGCATATAAGAAAGCCTAAAAATGCACCGATTTTCTTTCTTATATCTGTAACACCCATATAAGAATGATATATTCGTATATACATCAGTAACCGAATTTAAAAAATGTCCTATAGAAATATATTGTACCCAACAAACACGAAGTCAAACCTTTGTAATGAAATGACTTTAACATTTGACATCAAACGCAATTCTCAAACGTTTTTCAATTGTTTGATTTAACATTTAAATTTAAATTCATAATGATTTGAAAATAAACATTTGATATCAAATGTTTTATCAATTTGATGTCAAATGTTTTATCAATTTGATGTCAAATGTTAAAATCAAATCAAAAATAAACTTGGCAATGCTAAAGCGAAAAATAAATGTAAGCATTAAAAATGGCGATTAAAGTAACATTTTTTTACTTTGTGGTTACATGTGTTTTACCATTAAAAATAAATTTTAATATAATGTAAACAGTTTATTTCTTGTGAAAAATAAAAATTATTTGTGAGAAATTACAATGATTAAAAATACGAAAAAAAAGAAAAATAATAAAACGGGAAAGTGAAAAAAGTTTGTTGAACGATCGCGGTGCTACAATCCTCAAAATAAAAGGGAGCCAAGTATTTTGTCTTTCCATGAATTAGAGGACGGAAAGAACACTATTTCATCTTTTAGCTATGGTACCAAATGTTTATCTCAAAGTTTATTTAAATAAATAATAAATTTAAATTAAAAAAATTAAATAGTTTTACATATTTATATTCCACATTTTATTATAATCCACATTTGAAAAACATTTGAGAATTACGTTTGAAAGCAAGTTGAAAATAAAGGCATTTTTCAATTCGAAAATAATTTCCCCTTTTTGTTGAGAACGCTATGATTTTCAAATCATTATCAAACGTTTGTCGTTTGAGAAAACGTTTGATTTCAAATCATTTTCAATTTGAAATCAAACCTCCGTGTTTGTTGGGTAATTGAAATAAAACTGTTTAATACTTATACATACTACACATAATTTTGTTCTAAATTTCCTTTATTTGTCGTACAAATATAAATACATATATAAGTACAAAACTAACTGTCAGACCCACGATGTGGACAAGAACATTTTTTTCGCATATTTATATTAAAAACAATGATAAAAAACTTAAATTTGTTTTTGCTTTCAATACAAATATACGAAAGATATGTTCTTGTCGACATCGCACTATGCTTTGTCCCATATACAAAAATCAAAAAAAAATTTTTTGTCTCAAATTGTTTTTAAATACAGATTTTTTGAAAGATAATAAGGTATCTCAAATAAATGTTAACAAAAAAAAATTTTCTGATTGCTTTTGCCACCACGAGAGGGCGTTTAAAGCAGATAATTTCTTTCAAAAATTACTTAACAGAAAAATGAGTTTTAGTTGTTTCACAAAAATAATTCTGAAAAATTCATTTTTTTAAAAAGTCGATCGAAATTTGGTATTCAAGTACTTTGATATATTTGCAGTTAAATTAAAATTTATAATTTTTTTTATATTTACAAAATAACTTTTTTTATTGCTCTGAAAAACACATTTTTTTTGTTGAAAATTCAAAAATTACTTAAGTTTGATGGAGTATAAAAAAAAATTGTATAAAATTAGATATTTTTTTTTTCTGTTTTTGTATGTTTATACTCTTAGCTAACAGGGTATTCAAAAATTAGTTACTATTTTTTACCACAACTTAAAAAAAATGCGTTTTTTGAAATGCCTAATTTTATGATTTTTACTCAAATATCAGGCATTTAAGAGTGTTTAATATCATTGCGCAACACGATTTTATATTTTGAATGTTAAAAAATAAAAAAATTTAATTATATCATTAGTAGACCAAAACCACAGAAGTATTTTCAAAATTTAGCTCGAGTTCTTTTTTTATGGCCCACTGAAGTTTTTAATTTTTTTTAAAGGCGTTTTGAGTAAGTCAAAAAAAATGTACTAAATCTAATTCTGAGCTAAATAAGGTTAATAGATGATTTTAATAAAATTTAATGACGGTTCTTTTCATAGGACTAATTAACCCTCTATCTGCCATTTTTAGGGGTGATTTCGGTCCCTCCTCATGGAACATATGGACATATATGGACTTTCTACGCTTCATTGTTGGATAAGATTTTTTGAATGTTTACTGCATATTGCTTACCGGATCCCCATTAAAATTTGGCGGGTAGATAAAGAAAACAACAAACAGTTTTTGGAAAACAAAAAAAGAATTCAAAATGAATTCAAAAAAAGAACAGGATTAATAATAGACCAAGTTAAGTCTGGATTTGGCAATACAAACGACGGAAATACTTCTCGCCGATTTTTTTCGAACAGTGAAGTAGCGGCCGAAATTACAGGAATTGATAAGCGGCTTATTGATAATTTTGCCATTATATTGAGAGTGCTATCTTGTGGATCGCCAATTAATGTACAAACCTTCAAGGAGCTACTTATAATTACTAGAAATATGTATTTAATACACTATGGATGGTATTATATGCCTAGCACAGTTCATAAGGTTTTAGTTCATGGTTGTGATGTTATCGACTTTTTCAATTTACCAATTGGTATTTACACATTTTATTTTAGCGACAAAAAATTAAATAAAAAACTAATTAGCTTTTTTTCATTCAAGGATGTTTGTCTGAAGAAGCATTGGAAGCCAACCATAAAAATGTGAGGAAAGTGCGATTGTCTCACACTAGAAAAACGTCTCGAGAAAACACAAATAAAGATTTAATGACACATTTGTTGTTGTCTTCAGATCCCGTATTATCATCAAAGAGAAACATTAAGATTAAAAATAAAATAATAGATGCTGAAATTGGGAAATATATTCTTGGAGAAAATGTTGAAATCGAAGATGAGATAACAGAAGACGAGATGAGTTCTTCGTTAAGCGAAAATTGGTTTTGGGAAGAATTAAGTAGCGATGATTCTTTGTTATAAGTTTGTCTTTATATGTTTTTTTTAACGTTTTTTATTAACAGTGATAAAATATAATTATTTAGTTAAACTATTATAATTTTTGTTTAAAAATCCAAAATTTTAATTTTTTTAACAAAATACATATATCGCACTTAATCAACAGGAGGGTATTAACTCAAAATGTTCAGTAGAAGCAAAACAATTTTAAATTTAATATTAAAGGCACATGAAAAAGAATTTTTAAACCAACCATTTCATTATAAAAAAGTAGGCAAAATAGCACGATATTTTTACAGCGGATATGAATACTACTCGTCGATTTTTTTCTAAAAGTGGAAAAATAAAAATTTTGATGGATCAAGTGCGATATGATTTTTTCATAATTTTTTAATGACGTTTACATTGCTAGTTTTCCTCTTTTATTTTTTCATTTATGTTATCTTTCAAATATCCTTATAGTTTTATTTTTGCAAGAGCATTTTAACCGGTTTATCCTATTTTTCAATAAATGATGTTTTTGTATTTTCCACATTGATAATCCGATTCTACCCAAATTTGGCACAATATCTTGCAAATATCAATTTACATACCAAAATTTATTACGATCGGACAATTTTTGTAGGAGTGATAGCGTTTTTAAGAAAGAGGACATATGGCAGGACCTTGAGTCCTTAGCCCGATTTAAAAAAAAATTTACACACACATTGCAAGTTGCATTTGTATCAGCATGACCACATTTTGTAATTTTGTGGGCATTATTGAAGCTAAAATTACATTTTTCAATTTCAGGACACATGGGAGGTAGGCGTGTCCTTGGGCCGATTTTTCCAAAAATTCTAATTTTTCTTAACTAAGCTTTTTTATGCTAGTGTACCAAATTTCAAAAATATCTGACAACTCCTTCTATTTTTGTCCCTTCGTTATATGGGAACGAAGCATAGTGCATCGTGGGCCTGGCAGTAGAAACATAACAAAAACAAAACAGGTGATTGAACTTCACTTAAAATCACATTTGATAAAAAGAAGTAATTTGGTAAAAAAAATATTAATAAAAAATATAAAAAAAAAATATTAAAAACATGTGTTTACTTTAAAAATACTAAATATGAAGTAACACTGAACAGATGTAAATTGTAAATTATACACAAAAAAAATCTATTATATAAATATATATGTACTACTTTCTTATACACGTACTATTTTCTATGGAATGAGCATAATTTTTCTTCAGAATTTGTTTCTTATAGAAGAGTTTTTCTTATAAGCGAGTTTCTTATATGAGGATTATTTAGCACGCAGATATATCCAAATGTGCATGGTGTCTGAAGATGTCTTTCTTATAACCGAGTTTTTCTTATAAGCGAGTTTCTTATATGCGTATTGTACTGTAATTGTGGTGGAGGGTATACAAACATTTATCTTGATGTTTTTGTTGTAATGTAATGTAGTATGTAATACAAAGCTCAAAGTAACGTTATAACCAGGAATGTTGAGTTGTCAAGAAAAAGTAATAACTCCTACTCCATCTGATGAAATTTTTTTAGTACGATTCCTACTCCAACTCCTTTGGTCCCTTTTTGACTTAAAACTCTTTTTCTAATGAAGTACCTTTTAAATAAGATTCTATGAAAATTTCAAATCGGTATTTCAAATTTAACATGAGCCGCATTGAGCTTTAATATAGTTATTTATGTACATAAACATACAACACCCGATTAAATGGACCAAATTAGTTGAACTATTTTGATTCTGAAGTGTTATGCCATTCTTGATAAATAATTCAACAGTTAAAATGTTTTACGGCTGAAATATATTACTGTGGCCGAGTTTCGGATATTTTTAAATTTCATGTGGTGAACCGTTTTCAGGTTATTTCATAAAGGTAGATTTCGAAAAATAGATCTCATAGAGAAAAAATGGAGATTAGATTTGAAATCAGCGACCTCAAATTCGAAAAAAAAATTGCAATAAAATTCGAGACCGCTAAATGACTGTTGCAGTGTTATTAGTATCAGAAATAATGTCAAATAAATTTAAAAAAAATTAACTTTAGAGCGAATCGTTCGTCTATTAGTTCAATTAATTTGACCACAAAGATCGTAAGATTTATATGCAGTTCTTACATCATAAGCCACGTATTTCGTAAAATGTTCTAAATTCCCTTTAACATTCGAAACATGCGTTATTATTAAATTACAAATATTGAATTTTTAGCATTGTCGTTTCAGTTAAAAAAATCTCAAGTAATTTGCGTACTTCTTTTGTTTTTGTATGTTTACATACATACGTCGAATTAAGATAAAATTTAGATAAATTAGAAATTCCTATTATTCTCAATTTAATCCATATCTTCAAAAAAGCTTTATAAATAACAGCGATATTTATTTGTTGGAAGAGTAAAATACTTTTTGATTGTTTTAAGAAAGAGGCCTTCAAAAAGATAATATGTGTTCTACCACAAATATTTATCCATTTAATACGCGTTACCAATTTACACCTACTGACTCACTTAAAACCCAGCGGGAAAAGAAGGAGTACGAAGACCTTCTAGAAGCCCTCTGTACTTCTTTTGGATGTTCAAGGCCTGTATTAACAGTAAGACATTTTTAAACAGTAAGATAAGAATGTGAAAGCAGGCCTTTAACAAGGCCTGAAGTAAGAAGGGCTTCTGAGTTTTTCCGCTGGGAATTACCTACAAATAAATAGACTCTTTTATACACAGAACTTTCCACTTGGTTGCGTATTTTACTTACTTACATTTCTATGTATGAATAATGATTCCATGAGTTGTACATCTACATATAACACTGGATTCGTTGGAATGTGTGCTTGTGTGTGCTTCTAGCAATTGAAATTTTGAATTTGTGACTCACGTCGCATTACAAATTCAATTACATGCTTAGGTTCATTTTCAATAAAGCAAATTTTTTTCTCTCTTCTCTTTTTTAATTTTTTTTTTTGTCAGTTCACAATTGTAAAATGAACAAAAAAGGAAATATGTATTACATTTTGTGAAAATAATCTAAAATTTAATGATAAAATAACAAAATGCCACATCCGTTTATATATGTACATGTTAGATACAGTTGAGGTCATAAAAATGCATTTCATACTTCAAACCAAAAAAATCGGGACTTTTGTTCTAGAAGAAAACATCGTCATACATATTTTGCATTGCTGGATTATTTTTCTTATATAATGGATTCTTTCCATACAAAAAAAAAAATTAATCACCCCTATCGTGAATAAAAATTCCTTGGGAATTTTATCCCTGTTCCCTCTTTTACAATTAAACTAACGTAAGAAAAATGGAAAAAGGGAAAAAACTCCCAAGGAATTTTTATTCACGAAAGGGGTAAATATGTCGTTATTTTTACTGTAATTGCATGATGGGAAAAAACTCCCAAGGAATTTTTATTCACGATAGGGGTAAATATGTCGTTATTTTTACTGTAATTGCATGATGGTATAGGAAACCCAATACAAACACTCATAAATTCAATTGTTTTAAATTAAAACTTTCTGGCAATATTCCACAGAATTTCAAAAAAAAGCAATTAAAGTGTAATTATACACAGAAAAAATTATTGCCGAATTATTTTCAAGCAAACGATTGTTTGAAATTTTTTTTAATTTCTACAAATTTTTTTACTGATTCAATTAATATTTTTGTTTGATTTTTATTTAACCAACAAAAATGTTGACAACTTTTCAATAATATAATATACGCGCTATTGGTTTCAATTTTTCATAATTTTGTATAAAATATTTAACGCTCTTTAATGTTGTCGTTTTTTGCATTTTTTATTTGATCGTAAGCAACACTTCTTTATGTGAAATATAAGAACAACAACACAAAACACATACAGTTTATTTTTGGACGCTTTAAAAAAGTACAACGAGAAGAAAGATGATAAAATAGCGCGACGAGGTTATTAGTAAAAAAACAAAAAAATAGCAGGTACTAAAAAGGTTTCATTCTTTTTTAAACAACAGAAACAATAACAACATTATAAGAAACAAAATAAATTTTTGGTTGGTTTCAAAGTTGGAAAAAAAAGAATGAACAACAAAATCCCGTATTAAATTTTTGAAAACCGTTTACTTAAATACATCAAATACAAAAATAAAACGATGACGAAAAACATATCGAGTCGGTCTGCTGCCGTTGTTAGTTACATTTCTTCTTCTTTAGCCAAGGAAAGGATACAGCAACAGTGAGTGATGAAGAAAAACATTGTGTGTATAAACAAGACTTCGTTCAAAAATTATTCCAACAAAACATGTGTCTCAAAGCCAGCCGCCGCTCTGCTTCTGCCTTCATCTTCTTCTTCAGTGATAGCTTGGGTGCGCGTCATTGCTTGTGCAAAAAATTTTTGTTTGATTCAGCAAAATTATTTGTTTGAAATTTATATGAATTTCAGTAAACTTTTTGTTTGATTCTGTAAATTATTTGTTTGAAAAAATCAGTGTTTTTTTTTTAGTAAACAAAATGCAAATAAATTGTTTGAATATGTGAATTTAGTTGTAGGACCGATTTCAGACAAAAAATGTTTTGATACTACAAATTTTTTGTTTGAATTCGAAAAATAATTTTTTCTGTGTATGGAGCTGGTTGAGACATTTGTCGACCTTTTTAAAAATTAGAATTTAGTTCCAGAATTTTTAATATAAATATTTAAGATTAAACTTTTCTTTAAAGAAATATTTACCAGCTATTCAATGGGGATGATGGAAATGTGTTTATTCTCGAAACATGTAAATTTGAGCCGACTTCGAGCCAGTGTTAAATCAAGAATAAAAATTATCAACAAATTTTAATTAATTTCGTGTTTTAAAATTCCTTCCCTCTTAAAAATAATTTAATGAAAATTAAAATTTGATGAACTTAAGCCTTATTTATATATCAAAAATTTCGATTAAAAACCAACTGTTCAATAAAATCACAATTGTTATAAAAAGTAGCAATGGCACAAGCTCTATATCTGGGTTCACACTATGAAAGTTTTCTTTCAGAAAGCCTGAGTTTATGGATGAGAGAGGAGAAAAGAAAAGCATGTTCTCTTCACCTCTCACCAATAAACTCAGACTTTCTGAAAGAAAACTATCATAGAAAATTTTATAGTTAAAATCAAGTTTGTTTTCCTGCACAAGTAAATTTCGCGACAAGCTTTTATATCATTTAAATTGTGTAATGACGTTATAAGTTGATGGTAAAAGTTTAAAAGCAAATAATTATTTTTTTCTTTTTAGCGCATTTAAATAAAAGCTTGTTTTTTAAAAGGCTTTTTACTTATAATTTATTATTATTTCTATTTATTTACTTAACTTTATTCCTAAGATGATAATTGTATAAAGTTATTTACAAACTGTTAAATATTGTTTGCTCTAGCCAAACGTTTTGCAAAAGCTAACAAATCTTTAAGAAAACTAGTAGTTACGTGTAGAACGTCAAATATTTAATAGGTGCAAACATAGATTTAGAATTTTTGAAAAACTTTGGTTTTAAAAATTAAAGGAAATTATTAAATTTATTATTTGAAATATTCTCCCAAATTTATTTTAAATGAGTTTTATTTTGTTGGTGGTTAAACATGTCAATTTGAATCAGTAGACTTCAACCATATTTTTCAAAGTTGCAAACAAAACCTCTTCACCAGGATTATATGTATATTTCAATTTATTTTGTTTCAGCATTTTAGAAACGAATAGTAATATGAACTTGTATTTTGTATGAAATATCTGTCAACTCGTCGATCAAAATTTGAAACCTTCTATTATGGCCAAGGCGAATTCATAAAGGTGACCGCATCATGAGGTAGAGCTATGCTAGATATCCCTTTTTTGAAAAAAATACTATGTATTTTTTTTTTGTAAAAAACTCGTGTGGAACTACTTGAAATCGCTTAAAAAACACAAGTTGTCAAAATATATGTATGTATATAAAAAATTTTTTTTTAAAAAATAGCGAAAATTCGCGAAATTGTTTAATATTTCGAACAAACTATAAAATTGATTTGAAGTCACTAAAACTTTAAGGAATGGCAAAAATTCGGTAAAAATTGCTTAATTAGGAGAAATTCGCATTAATTTGATAACAGCGACATGATGGCAAAGTCTACTATTATTTAACCCTAGAAAGATAATCTGCGTAAATTTACCGCATGCACTTTTGCACAATATTTCATTTATTTTTATTAGCTTGAATAAGTTGCTGTGCATGTCGGACATAATATATGTAAACTTATTTTAAATTGTGATATTTTTTTTTAATATAAATGTAAAAATCAAATCCATATAAGTTTGTTCTTAATTATTAAAAAAATACAACAATATAGCAAGTTTAAAAAATGGTAAAATTTTACTATTTATACGATTTCCGTATGACGTGCTAAATTCCCAGTTTTTCATATTTGATAAATACACTGAAATTTATTGTTTAGGGAAAGCTAGCTTCTTTGCGCATTTCACTGGTTGCTTAGGCCAGCTCTTTAGGAAACCTTTTCCAAAGATTTTAGAAAGGCCAAAAATATTATACAAATAAAACCCTAAAGCGAATAAGAATTATAAACACTAAAAGTCTTACTTGTAACAATATCAAAGCCAAAATAAAACACCAACAATAAACAGTGAGTTTATCTTTTCTTACATTCCCCTACAATTGGTTGGGTTATTTCCGACTCGAATTGTAGTTGTAAGTGGGTAAAAAGAAAAAACAAAATTAAAAAACAAACTGCTTCATTCTACTGTCTTCGTAAGAAAACAACAAAAAAAAAACCAATTTGCCAATTCAGTTCTTTTGCACGGGCACATGCAAGTATGTATATTATCAAAGTTATTTTCGGGAATACAAAATTTATTATTTATACGATTTCCGTATGACGTGCTAAATTTTACGTTGATATGATTATCTTTTAAGGGTTAAAATCGTTAAAGCTTAACACGCGAAAGTGGCCATAATTCGCAAAATTGCAAGTTTGGAGAGAAGCACTAAAATTTATTTGAAATCGCTAAACCGGTTAAAAAAACAAAATGTGGGAAAATTACAACAACAAAAAAATAGCGAAAATTCGCGAAATTTTTTAATACTTCTAGCAAGCCATAAAATTGATTTGAAGCAACTTAATCTCTAAGAAATGCCAAAAAATTTGCTAACATCGGCATGTTAGGAAAGTCTACCACTTGTTTTTTGTGTAGAAAAGAAAACAATATTAGTGATTTCCATAAACTGCATCTTTAATGTAATATTTTTAATGATAGAAACTGGGAATTATTTCCTTTAGAAGGTTACTTTATATTATATTCAACATTTTTTATTTTTCGAATTTATTCGATGAGCTAAATTTCAGTTATGTATTTTATAAACCTTTTTTGTAATAGTCCTATTCCTTAAATTTTTAGAAATGACTTTTTCATTGCTGTCCAAAGGAAAGCTAAGGTAAAATGTAACAAGAAGATAAATATAATCGTCTAGTAAGGTATAAAAAAGTCATTTCTGAACACAATTCTAACTGGGCACAGCTAAAAAACTGTGCTTATAAAAATATTATAAAAAGTAATGCTTTCTTTTAGAAAAGTGGGAAATAATTGAATTAAAAATACAAATAAGAAATGGTTCATATATTATATTATATTGTAGTTCACATTTATTTTAAATTGCTTTAATTTTTATAATTCACAAAAAATACAGAATAATTCACTCTACAGCTATTCATATTCGTGAATATCCCAATCATCTTCCAATTGTACTTCACCTTCAACGTGCAAGTTATTGTAAAAATTATGAAACTCTGCATTTATAAATGTCAGAACGGACTAAAAATCACGTTTTTTATTAGAAGATATTGGCAAAGGAGCAGAATAATATTTATTGAATTCAAAATTTGTTATTTTTCATCGCCGCTGTGTTATGTCTAGTTCCTTACGCTAGGTCACCACGTAGCAATTTTTTTTGCTAAGCACAAGCAATAACGTCGGCAGAACCATGGCGCAATAATTGCTGACTATATTGCTGGAGAACACGTGAAATTGCTTTGCCATAAAAAAACGTACAGGGAAATTAAATGTCAGATAAATAACAGCTGATTTTACAGCAGATACAGCAATCATTGCGCAATGGATTGCCACTCATGGCAATATGCGGTCTATACGTCGCAAATTTTTATTGAGCAATCGAATTTGACGTTTGCCGCAATAAATACCTATTGCTACGTGGAGACCCAGGGTTAAAGTCCGCGTCCGGCTGTAAAGATAGCTTGTGCTGTAAAATTCCAGACTTAGATTTCTCATATCGCATCCAACATATTAGCTTCCAATCAAATTTGTCACCTTTACAAACCAACAAATAAAAATTAAACTAAAAATATACAAACATAAGAAGTGTTACACGCACCTAATGTATTAGTATTTCTCCACGTGTAATTGTTCTTTAATAGGCTACCGAAGTCAAAGTATTGATCTTGAACCATCTCGATTGCATTGTATTTGTGATTTGTAGTTGCTATTAAAGTTGCCCAGTCATTTGGGTGATGCATGGAATTCACACATTTTATCTTCTTATTTTCTATTTGGGAATGAACATTCCATATGCGTGTGCCCAACAACTTGTGATCAATTAATTCTATAGTTTGATGATCTTCTAAAACCTTTTCAAATAAGGCGGATATATAATATAATATATATATATATATTACGGGTTTGCCCTGGACAGGAGTCCCTGTACAAAATAACATGCTTCACATGTATCGGTAATTCCATAATACATTTGAAGATACAGGAACTAATCTCGTTTGCTCCACGCTTTGCAATGGTATCATTCCATATACAGGCAACCCTCCTACAAGACGGCTTCCTACAAAACGATTTCGATCTAGCACGAAAAAAAATTTGCGGAAATTTCCTCATCGACAACACGGTTTCATTCTAAAGGCCCAGTTAGGCGAACGTTGGTGACCCCGTAATGTACCGCACCGTACTGTAAGCACGTTGGTGCACTTATAGAACATTTAAAAACGTGGCATATGTTTATCCCATACATAAACAAAAAGCATTAGTATACATAAAACAATACACACAGTGATGGCTATCAAAAATGTTTAAATGGTGACCGCTGTGGAGAAAAAGTACCAAGTGATTTAAATGGTATTAAACAGTATTTTAATATTTATATTATAGATTTACCATAAACAAATTTGTATTTTAGCATATATATTTTAGGCATAAGTACTTTTATTGCAAATGTGCATACACCAAACAAAGTTTTGATACCATTTAAAGCCGTTTATATGTTTCTCATTTCCATTGTGTGTGTGTATGCATTTATTAATTTTATACATCCCCTGCAAATAATAGGACTAGTCCAAACACGCGTGTAAAATGTAGCCCACAACGTATGTAAACAACATGGTCTATCAAAAATAACGATGTCCTAGGGCAGGACCATATGACCCAGCTTTGGATTACAAAGGAGTAGTCTTAAAACTACTCCATTGTATACACAAGAGAATTGGTTTTAACATCGTTTAAACACGAAAACATGTCGTAAAAAAACGAAGACATGTCGTCTCACTACAAACACTTTTTAATAATTACATGGTCCATGCTTGCATTACATTGGACCAGTCCATGGAGTAGTCCATTTAATAAAAATGGATCAGGTAGTCCAATATTATTTGCAGGGTCTTAACATATATATATTTGTAAATAAGAAAAAATTTTGTACTGTAAGTTGTTTTGTCACAATTCCATAGCTTTACTGGAAAAAGTACCAAAAAAAAAGAGCAAAAATACCCGCATTCCAAGAAACATACAAGCCGCCCATCACTGTTTTACAAATGTCACGTAACAACGGTATAAAATTCTATTTAATACAGAATGGTACGTTGCAACTACGTTACATTACATTTCGGTAAACTTTTGTATTGCTTTTCATATAACAAAAAGCGAACAGCTGATTGATACAGTACAGATACGGTACAGCAACGTTCGCCTAACTGGGCCTTAATACGATGAAATGAAAATGCAACTTTATCATGATTGCGTTGTTAAAATTGTACAAAAGTACTAATTTTTGCATCCCTGTTACGATTTAGTTAGATTAGAATAAAAATCCCCACATTTTCTTAACACGAAAATGAAAAATGTGACTACTCGCTCATTCATTGCTTGTAGGGATGCAACTCTTGTTTATGTTTGTCTATGTATTTTTTTGTATGTATGTACATAATTCTAATAAAAACAATGGATCTAAAGAAAATATTAAATTAAAAAAAAATTATATTTTACACTGTCTCCTAGCCTCATATTACACGTTTACCTACAACACGGCGTTTTCTAGGAACCTATCTACCGTGTTGTAGGAGGGTTACCTGTATAACAATTCGCTCTGTTTGTTGCTCCGTCATGCATCGTAAAATTAAATGTCCACAGTGGTCGTTTGAGAGGAACATCGCCGCATTTAAAGCTAGAGGTCCACACCACGCGTTACTCGCTTTTTCGCAGCATACGCAGTTGTCAAAAAAGTAGAATCTGTGTAGTTATACGTAGTAAGTTACAGGAACAAAAGCGCTGATGCCTTGAAGCGAAAAGTAGGTTTACTTTCTACTTTTGTAAGCGTCACAAGCAGCGTTCCAACAAATCAGCTGATTTTGACAGATTAAATTTTTTGTTTACTTGTGTTGCTGCTGCATAAAAAGCGTTGCATGTAACTTGAAACAAAGAACGCAAGTAAGGTTAGAAAAGCATGCACTGCGTTGAGGCGAAAACGCGTGATATGGACCTCCAGCTTAAGTGTGGTGTTGGCAAACATTGCTGCAGATCAAAAGTATACATTTTGATAGATTTGTCCTTCGAAGCCAGTTCTTTATCATGTTTCTTAGATTCATATGCCATGCCTGCCTCTTCGTGATGATTTTGTTGTTTTGTAATAATCTTGTTTCGAAGATTATATGAGCTGTTCATTTAATTGAAAAAATAGACGATCAAAAACGCAAACGTTTTATTAACTAGTACTTTTCTTCAAGAACTTCAAAAAATTTACAACTCGTCCGGTAAACTAGTACTAAACAAAGTTGTTGTTATTCATGCATTTGGGGCTGCTTTTATACTAATTTTTAACATGAGTGGAAAAATTAGTACTTAATGATAAACATAAACAAAGTTGTATAAAAAGGTATTAATAATATTTGACAGGGTTGTATTTAACTAAAATACGTTGCATTTCCGTTAAGCTTAAAAAAGAATTTAAAACAGTTGAATTCAAAACAAACACTATATAATAAAGAAAAGGAAAAGTAAATGTGTAAATAAATAAAAAATTAAATAATGAACTGCTTCAGTCTCCCCCTTTGATGTCGAAATCGTCCCGATGAGACATCAAAATATTCATATTTTTGGTCGACCTCTAGTTCTTCACGTTCAATTGTAGAAAAATTCCGTTCTGCATCGGATAATAGTATGCTTGCGTATTCTATTGGATGTTCATTGTGGCCCTCCCCCTTGAGCAAAACTGCCCCTAGTGCGTAACCACATTGTAGATCAATTGTTGACATATAAATAGTAACTTTAGCCTCATGCAATATGTCATCCACCCGTGGTAAGGGGTAACGATCTGGTTTTGTGATTGCGTAAAGTTCACAGTAGTCTATGCACACACGAAATCCACCAGATTTCTTGGGTACTATAACTACGGGAGCAGCCCATGGAGATTGGCATTCAACAATTACTAAGGAATTTAACATTTTATTAACTTCGCTTTTGAGAACAGTTTTCCTAGCTGGAGACAAACGATAAAAAGGTATTGCAATAGGATCATGATCCTCAGTGAGTATACGATAGATAGCATACGGTGTAATGCTGTAATGTAATATTGGTTGAATGTATTGTGGGGAGTAATCGGATATAACTGGCGATTTCTGTTGAGTAATTAAACCACTTGCCTTAAATTTTTTCCTGCAATAATTTCTCAATAGCATATGTTCGGTCATCTTGGTAACAAAAAGTTGGAGTCTTGGTAAGGGTGGGGAATATATCCTTGGTTTGTTGAATTTTGGAGTCCCATGGATAGGTGAAAAAACGTTTTTACCTTCGGCGAATGCTGTGAATGCCGACATCTTTTTTACCGCCTTTGTACATGGAGAAGCCTCTTCGTTAACCTGCATTGAACAAATTGGTGTTGAATTTGAATTAACGAATGCGAACTTTTGTTTAGGTTGATCCTCAAAATACCAATATTTCTGAGCCATGTTGAGCACAATACCAGCTTGTTCGAGGAAATCGGCACCAAGAAGTGTTCTGTTTTTGGTAGCATTTTACCAATTGATACATCGCAAATTGTGGACATCACTTTGTTCGTAGGAACGGAGCCATCGGCCGGGGTGACTTCAGCATTAACATCCTGAAAAATGCACATATTCAAAGTTCCAAGCTGGCCACGCTGGTTTTAGCTCCACTATCAAATATAACTTCCCCTTTAAGACCGTAGAACTCCACATAAGCTGCTGGTAGTGGATGCCCAATAATAGTAGACGAAATTGAGTTAAAGGACAAATACTGCGGGCTCTCCTTACCATCAGAATTACAAGAAGGGCAGTTTGACCTTTATACACCAGGTCATCCACATCCGTAGCAAGAAAATGTAGGTTTTCTCATCAAATCAGGTTTTGGTTGTTGTTGTTGGATATTTGAAAATACTTTATCCTTTTGTTGTGTTGTCCGTTGAACATTTTGTCGCTCATCGCGATTTGTCTTTTTGAAACACGTTTCTATGGAATGACCCTTAATTCGGCAAAAACTACAGCGGTTTGCTTGAACTTCCTTCTCATCTTCGTTAATACTCGTTTTCAAAGGTCGGGCTTCGGCAAAAAACATTTCTGCTTCACGGCTGGCAGAAATAAGAGCTTCAAATGTTGTCATATTTTCACGCCGTACTCCTTTATATTAAGATTAAGAAGTCCATACAACAAGTTTAATTGTATGTTTTCGCTCAGAGGCGTTTTAAGCTGGGCGAGAAGGAGTCTCTTCTTGCATATAAAACTGTCGGTTGGCTCATTTCATTGTTGTTTTGTTTCAAACAAATTGGAAAATATGTGCCAGTCGGGAACAGGAGGAGTAAACGTACTTCAAATGAGTGCGGTAGCCTGTTCAAATGTATTTAGAGTATCTTTAACTCCAATCCACCACGATGCAGCATAATCCTCTAATAGAAGTGGCACTCCACGTTAGGAATCAGCGTCAGAAATCCTCTCAATGTCTTTAAAGATACTAATTGCTGCTAAAAATTCCTCTACTGCGGCGGGATCTCTCTGCCCCTTAAAACGAGCGGTGCAACTGGTAAATGAACCACCTCTGGCATTTCCACCCATTGCAGCTAGTATTTTCTGGAACTGTTCAGCAGAAAAAGTAGCCATTTCTTCAACGTTTATGTCCACAGGTAGGCTGAAGCTTCAATTTTAAATTCTGGCGGCGCACATTGGTTGAAAAGTGGCCAAAATTCATTTTTTTCATGTTCGCCGATTTGGATAATTTTTTTGGCATTTTGTTGGCAGATATCTAAATATTATGATTCCGTAATATTAGGCTGATATATTTATTATTTGCCTGGATAGACACGCTCGAAGTTTAATATGTTCGCTTGTTTAAAATGGCATGCAAATTTACTGTATATTCAATCTCTTGGTACAATAACACTAAAATTTATAATTCGACTTTGTTGTATATTTACGTAAATGACAATTGTCAAAGATGAGATTTGCAATAAAAAAAGTTGGAAAAAGTGCCATATAAAAAATTTCGTAGAACAAAATATAAACAACATCAAAATTTCAATGTTCATCAACTTCAATAGGCTGCATCTTTTTAGCGCTGTGGAGCTCTGTTTAACGAATGATGTCAAATTACAGCTTGAAGTCTCAGCTAAAAGTTAAAAAAAATTTAGCTGCACATATTTGCACTTTTCCAAAAAAAACAGTAAAAACTATAAAGTGATCAAGTGATAAAGTAACAAAACATGAATTTTCGTTCATGCTTGTTGTTGTTATCCATAAATTATTACAAAATGTAATTTACATACTAGTCAATAGGTATGTCTCTATCTAATGGCCCTTATTCAATGATTTGATATTGATTTTTTACATTTTAATTAATTATTTGTATCAGGTATGCTGTCCGAAGAAGCTCAGGAAGCAAGGAATAAGGACTATAGAGCCTATAGATTACATCACTCGCGAAGAACTGGACGTGTAGCCACTAATGCATAATCTTTTATTGTCTTCAGACCCATTTATAAACACATTTCGCTCAAAGCTGCAAATCAAAAAATTGGAGTAATTAATTATTAAAAGACTATGCTTAAAATTCATATTCATGTTTTTTTGTGGGAGGAGGGCGTAAAAGTGGGCGGATCAGGTATATATTTTCAGGAGCCCATTTTACAAGTATAATATTTATTTTTAGTGAAAATTGAGTTGATACAATCAAAATCAAAGGAGTTATGCCACTTTTTCAATACAAGTTGTATGTGAGGTGGGCGTAAAAGTGGGCGGGTCAGGTATATATTTTTAGGAGCCCATTCAACAATTATAATATTTATTTTAAGTGAAAATTGAGTTGATGCAATCAAAATCAAGGGAGTTATGCCACTTTTTCAATACAAGTTGTATGGGAGGTGGGCGTAAAAGTGGGCGGATCAGGTATATATTTTCAGGAGCCCATTCTACAATTATACTTTTTATTTTTAGTGAAAATTTAGTTGATACAATCAAAATCAAGGGAGTTATGCCACTTTTTCAATACAAGTTGTATGGGAGGTAGGCGTAAAAGTGGGCGGATCAGGTATATATTTCCAGGAGCCCATTCTACAATTATAATATTTATTTTTAGTGAAAAATGAAATGATACAATCAAAATCAAGGGAGTTATTCCACTTTTTCAATACAAGTTGTATGGGAGGTGGGCGTAAAAGTGGGCGGATCATTTTGATTTTTCCATTTTTTCTTGATTCAAACAAAAAATTCCTATGTGCCAAGTTTCATTGTCCTTCAACAACTTCTTCTATTTTTAGCCGCTCGTTATATGAACTTCAACCAATGTGCGGTGTTAAGTTTTCTTCGTAAACTCGGTTGTCTTTTGGTGTGGTTTTTTGCGTAGCCACTAAGTTGGGCGACAATGTAATAATCTTGCTTCGAAGATTATATGAGCTATTCATTTAATTGAACAAATCGACGATCAAAAACGCAAACGTTTTATTTACTAATACTTTTCTTCAAGAACTTCAAAAAATTTACAACTCGTCCGGTAAACTAGTACTAAACCAAATTGTTGTTATTCATGCATTTGGTGCTGCTTTTATACTTATTTCTAACATGAGTGTAAAAATAAGTACTTAATGGTAAACATAAACAAAGCTGTAAAAAAAGGTATTATTAATATTTGACAGGGTTGTATTTAACTACAATACGTTGAATTTCCGTTTGTAATAACAATTGTGCTGGAAAACGATTTTGCCAAAAAAAAAATAAACCTTTTGCTCCACGATGGACATTGGCACGCTGGTGTATTCGGCTGTAGCTCGCCGGGAATGGGAGGTTCGTGTCCATCTAGGTTTGCACAATTATCCACTTTACTCTTCCGTGCCAATATGGAAAATTTATTAAAAAAAAAGAAGCAATAAAAAAAAACGAGAAACGATGCACCCAAATACCTAATGAAAGGAGTGAAAACCTATAATAAACGGACAGACATTTCGATGACAGAAACTTTCACACTGAATTTGTTTGGCCAGACTCGAATCCTCGGGACAAGGTGTTATGATCCCGGTCAGGCTGCCCACCCCATATGACAGATTAATGTCAACCGTGACATTACTTGTCGCCTGAATAAAAAAAAATGTTTAAGTAATGTCCCTAAACTTTACTTAGCACTTTTATTTCACTTTATCTACCGTTCAACCATTTCTATATTAATTTAAACATGTTTTCATTTTCAATATTCAACGTTATATACAAGAAAATTTATTAGCAATATTCTGAGGGGGTGCAATAAATGGATATAATACAAGAGCAAGTTCTATCTAGAGCTTAAGTACAAGAGAAATTTAACTTTTCAATTTGTTTGTTTTTCTTTCAACCTTATCGAACATTTGTTCATATATATATACATTTAATATTTGTTAGATTATATATCTACAATATTGGTTCGAATATTTGTTTATACACAAATTCGAATAGATTTCATATTTGTTTGGACACATATGAAGTTATTACTTTTTATTCGAATATTCAACTGAACATTTGTTGGTTCGTATACAGGTATTCAGATTTTTGTTCGAAACTTCATTTGAATATCAGTTTGTATATTCAATCGAATATTTGCTTGTAGATTTATATAATATTGGCTTGAATATCTAATATAATTCTATATTCGTTTAAAAATATATTAAAATTGTTAATCGAATTTTTGTTTGTATAGTAATTAAAATTTTCTTTGCGAATATCCAATACGATATTTATTTGTATCTATACTTAATATATGTTTAATCAATTTTCAATTTCCATTCAATAAAAAATTCGCTTGGTTATTTCTTCGAATTTTTATTCGAATATTTAACTAAATATATGTATTTGAATTTTTATTTGAATCCATAATCAAACCTTTGCTTGAATAGGGTTTCGAATTTTTATTCGAATATTTAACTAAATATATGTATTTGAATTTTTATTTGAATCCAATTAAATATTTGCCTGAGTATATATATATTCAAATTTTTATTCGAATATTCAATCACATATTAGTGATAATGTAAATTCTAATTTTCATTCGAATAACATATGGAATATTATTTGAATACATATGTGAATTTTTATTCGAATATTTAATTAAATATTTGTTTGAATATGTATTCGAATATTTAATCACATATTCGTGAGAATGTACATTCAAATTTTCATTCGAATAACATATGGAATAATTGTTTGAATACATACGCGAATTGTTATTCGAATATTTAATAAAATATTTGTTTGAATATGTATTCGAATATTCAATCACATATTCGTGAGAATGTACATTCAAATTTTCATTCGAATAACATATGGAATAATTGTTTGAATACATACGCGAATTTTTATTCGAATATTTAATAAAATATTTGATTGTATATTTGATATCTATTCATAAAAAATTTCTACCCGTTTTTCTATTTTATTCTTGGATTTTACGCAGTAAATCTTTTAATTTATAGATTTACTTATTCTTTAATTACTATATTTACTAGGTTATTTGGTTATATATAGTAATTCATGTAGTTAGTTTTAGTTTCTTACTTAGTTACTTTTAGTTGTTTACTTAGTTAGGGTTAGTTATTTACTAAGTTAATTTTAGTTACTTACTAAGTTACTTCTAGTTGTCTACTTATCTAATTATTTAGTAATCTAGTTATCAAACTATTTATTAAATTTTCTTTGTTTTTTTTTAAATTTATTTCTGAAATTATTTATAAAATGATTTATTAAATTCTTTTTTTTTTAAATTATGTACTTATTAAATCCTTTATGTCCTTATTTTTCAATTTCTATATCACTCGGATTGGATTACTTATTCCATTACAATTTATTTTTTTTTATTTTCAAATTTAGTCTAGATATTGAACTTTCGAGTTTATTTCCAATGGTTAACTTTCGTATTTAAATTTGAATTTAAATATGTAGATAGCATTTTGATTTTTTTTTTTTTTAATCAAATCTAGTAAAGCGAGTTGGATTTTAGATTTTTATCCGGTATTGACATTTAAATTTGGAATCTAACTCGAGGTACGGAAATCAAATTCAAATTCAGAATTGGCTTTGCAATTTATTTTACCAATTGAAAATAAGTTTCAGGTGTTTAAATGTAAATCATGTTTATTCATATAACTTCAAACTAAGACTAGATATTTAAATTTTGGATTTAGGTAGGTCAATTAAACAGCAATATAGAATTTAAGTTAAAAATAAATTTTCGGTTTCAAAATATTTATGAATCCCTTAATTCAGTTTAAGGAATTTCAATTTAGTTTCCGTGTTTGAATTTAATTTGATATTGGTTTGGTTAAATATACGAAACATGAAAAAAAACTATAGTGTACATATGTATGTAGATTTAGGCAAAAACGAAATGATTCATAAAATGACAGGTGTTATATATACATATACGTGTAGTATGGCATCCCCATTTAAAATAGGATGAATTGTCAATTACTTGTTTATTTAAATAAAGAGAGCCAGTCATTAACTGAGCGACAAACGAATAACACATGGCGCAGCCGGTATAAATGGTTAAAAAAAGAGCAACAGCGAAAAAGGAAGATTCTGCTAAAGTTGGGTTTGAAGTAAAGAAAGAACAAACGGAGGAATCAAGTGGTAGTGACAGTGAATACGACATGGCTACAAGTGGTAATATATTTAACTCTATTGATGCTCGCAGGCCAGACCCATTGTGCTTTGATGGAAATGTTTCGGAAAACTGGCGAGTTTTTAAACAAAACTTTGACGTTTACTCAATAGCTATTGAACTGGATGATCGAAAGGAATCACAAAAAATTGGTATTTTTCTCAATGCGTGTGGCCCGGAAGTAGGGTGATCGATCGAATAGTATTCGACCGGTTTTAACCGGTTATTTTAGTTTTGCCCAAGTCGAATATTTTAAAATGTCTATTTTTCGAATATCGAATAAACCGGTTATTTTAGTAAAATAAACCGGTTATTTAAGTAATGTGTAATTTATATACGTTTTCCTTACTTTTGTTATAAATGTACCCGTAATTTAAGAATTTTTCTAATTGAATATTTGGCAAACTTAAACTTTTTATAAAAAATGTCAAAACAAAATGAAATAATGGCCAAAAAACGTTATGAGCAATGTAAATACAAATCGCTTATATAAGCGTGTGTTCTTGTAACAAAAACCAAAAACAATTTAAAGTACGTCAAAAAAGTTCAGCTTAAAAAGTAGTTAGCAATTTGACAGTATTCTAAATACTATATAAAGCTTTATAAAGAAACCATCTCTGGGGATATTTCGAACTGACTTAAAAGAAAATTGTGCTTAAACGGCCCTAAAATAATAAGTTGTAAAGATTCTTTAACGTCACGACTTATTAATCATTTTTAATTAGTCTACAAGACATAAATATACGCCAAGTAAAACTTCACCCTGTTCTAAGTAGTTTTTAAGAGACTGCAGATAATACTTTACTAAAATATGCTGACAATAATGAATGAAAAACTCTTAAGTAGTTCTTGCATATCTTCATGCTTAAAACAAGAAAATACCGGCGGAATAAACGTTGTGGGAAAATTCATCAGTTTTATTTATTAAAACACTAAGAACAAAATTGAAGGAATCAAAAATGTCCTGGAAGGGTTTAAATTGTGTGATCGACGAATTGAAAGATATTTCATACAAAAAGTATGTTCATATTACTATTGTTTCTATAATGCTGAAAAATCCTGGATAAGAGGTTTTGTTTGCCACTTTTCAAAAATATGGCTGAAGTTTAATGCTTCATATAGTAATGCTTAACCAGCAACAAATTAAAAGTCATTTACAATAATTTTGGGAAAATATACCAAATAATAAGTTTATTAAATCCCAATATTTTTAAAACCAAAGTTTTTCAAAAATTCTAAAGCTATGTTCACACCTATTTAATATTTGACTCCTAACGTAACCACCAGTTTTCTTAAAGAATTGCTTGCTTTTGCAAAACGTTTGGCTAGAGCAAACATTATTTAACGGTTTCTTAGCTTCATTATACATAAATGCAATTATCATCTTAGACATAAAGTTAAGCAAATAACTAGAAATTGTTAAAAATAATGCTTAAGTTTAATCAATTTACTGGTCACGATTTTTTTTGATTTTATCGTCAAATATTTGTGGTCTGAACATACCTTAAGTCTTATCTATGCATTGAGGCCCTTTGCTCCTTATAGGATCGACGGGAACATACATGTATATATACATATATATATGTACTTTGTTGGTTCCTTACCTTCGTGAATTGTTTTGTTTTTATTCTAATTAACTTTTAATTACAAAAATTAATTTGATTTTTTTTTATGTATTCGAATTAAAACCGGTTAACCGAAAACCGGTTTTTTTAAAATAGCAACTATTCGGACTATTCGAAAACCGGTTATTGAAAAAAGTCGAATAATCGATCACCCTACCCGGAAGCAATCGAAATATATAACACACTTAGTTTAACCGGTGAGCAAAAGAAAAATTTTAAGACAGTATTAGAAGTTTTTGAGACTTATTGTACCCCAGAGAAAAACGAAGTATATGAGGCATTTAAATTTAATTCAAGAAAACAGCAAGAAGGTGAGTCTTTTGATTCTTATTTCTTGGATTTAAGAAAACTTGTTTAAAGTTGTGGTTATAAAGACTCAGATCGTATGATGCGGGATAACATTGTTATTGGTACAAATTATGGTAAATTAAGGAAAAAATTATTAGAAGCATCTGATTTAACATTAACCAAAACTATAGAGATTGCTCGTGCTTCAGAATTAGCAGACAAACACGCAAACGATATGCAAAAACAACATTTCATTTCAAATTCAGTGAATGTTGTTCAATACAAAACGAATAACGGAGTAGAATAGAGAACAAATATTTCTTCCAATAATAATTTAAGCACAAAATCATTTAACAATATTGCAGCTAGGCAAACAAGAAATAACAACAAAAACAATTGTAAATTTTGTAAAGGAATACATGAATATAAGAAATGCCCAGCATTTGGAAGAAAATGTAATAATTGTGGGAGACTTAATCATTTTAGTGTAGCTTGTTTATCTCAGAATGTTCGGGATATAAGAGAAAATTGTGTGGAAAGAGAAAACGACTTGGAAGAAAAAAGTGATGATTTTGTTTTACACAATATTAGTACAAACAGCATAAGAAAGAGATGGTATGAAAAAATTCGTGTCAATAATTGTTTAATAAATTTTAAATTGGATACTGGGGCAGATGTAAATGTGTTGTCAATAAGATTTTTGATATATATAAAAGATGTGCATTTAGAGAAAAATGCAATACCTCCCAAAAGCTATAGTGGTACGGACTTAAATTTTAAAGGAATTTTGACTTGTGTGGTAATGTGTAGAAATGAGATTGCTATATTAAAATTTTACGTGGTAGATACTCCCTTTGAACCGTTATTGGGATTAGAAGCTTGTGAGAAATTAGAATTGATTCAACGAATTCATACAGTACAACAATCGGAAAAAGAAATTTTTATAAAAGGTAATATGGATGTTTTTGAAGGCTTGGGTTGCTTTGTTGAAAATCTGGAAATAAAAGTTAAATCTGACTCCATTCCAGTTGTTAAGCCAGCAAGAAGAATTCCCCTATCATTATGTAGTCGCGTTAAGGATGAGTTGCAATAAATGGTGGAAAAGGGTATTGTTGAAAGAGTAGATGGACCGGTAGAAAGGGCTTCAAATTTGGTTATAGTTGAGAAAAAATCCGGCCAGCTTCGTTTATGCATTGATCCACAAGATTTAAACGCTGACATACTGTTGGAAAATCACACAATACCATCTTTTGAATCAATTGCGGCACGGATTGCTAACAAAAGGTATTTTACGGTATTGGACCTTAAAGAAGGATTTTGGCAAGTTGGACTGAGCCCAAAGGCCAGTGAACTTTGTGTCTTTAATACACCATTTGGGTGTTACCGATTTAAGCGTCTGCCATATGGTATTGAAATTGGACCTGAAGTGTTTCAAAAATACAATGAACGAAATTTTGAGGACATTTCAAACGTAGTGGTGTTCATTGATGACATACTAATTGCCGCTGATACAGCTGAACAGCATGACACAATTTTGCAACAAGTATTAGAGCGCGCACGTAAGTTAAATATAAAATTTAACATTGATAAAATTCAATATAAGGTAACACAAGTTAAATATTTAGGCAAAATAATATCATATGAAGGTATAAGGTGCGACCCAGATCGAGTAAATGCCATAACAAAAATAGAAAAACCTAAAACTAAAAAAGATTTACAAAAACTACTCGGTATGATTAATTACATTCGTGACTACGTACCAAAACTTTCAGAAATTTCTAAGCCACTACGAGATTTATTAAAGCATAATTCTATTTTTAAATGGCAAGAGCCACACGAGAAATGTCTTAATCAAATCAAAACAATAATTTCAAATACACCTACTCTGGCAATTTTTGATGAAACTAAAGAAATTACTATTGAAACCGATGCTTCTAAATTTGGAATCGGTTGCTGTTTAATGCAAAATGGAAGACCAGTCTCGTTTGCATCAAGAAGTCTAACCGATGCAGAAGTAAATTACGCGCAAATAGAAAATGAGTTTCTAGCAATTGTTTTTGCATGTCGTAAATTCCACTACTACATATACGGTCGTGAGGTAACTATAAGAACCGATCATAAGCCTTTGATAGAAATTATGAAAAAACAGTTTTGCAACATACCTTCTGCTAGACTTCAAAGAATGAAATTATCAGTATTAAAATATAGTTTAAAATTGCTGTACATCCCTGGTAAATATTTATATGTTGCAGACTTGCTCTCCCGTTATTTTAATAAAGACGACAAATCAGCTGAAATAGAAGATTTAAACGAATTTGTGCACACCATAAACGTTACAGATGAGAGACTGGAAATAATAAAGAACACATTAGATAACGATAAGTGTCTGGTTGAGCTAAAACATATGGTATTGAACGGGTGGCCAAAAAATATTTGCAATATTCAAGACGATTTAAGATTTTATTGGAAAATACGAAACAACATATATATAGATAATGATTTATTGTTTTTAAATAACAGAATAATTGTGCCACAAGAGCTACGGCAAGATGTTTTAAATCAATTGCACTCCGCACACTTAGGTGTTGAAACAACCAAAAAAAGGGCTCGGAATCTAGTATACTGGCCTCGTATAGATGCTGAAATCGAAAATATAATTTCAAAGTGCCCAACCTGTCAGAAAAATCGTAATTCCAATACTAAAGAGCCAATGATTTCTCACGAAGTTCCGCCATTGCCATTTTGCAAAATTGGAATAGATATATGCGAGTACTCTTCAAAATCATACCTTAAAAATTTTTGCAAGCAAATTGGTACGAGACTTACGACGACGAGTCCTGGATATTCTCAAGCAAATGGGTTCGCAGAGAGATTCGTAGGTATTGCAAAGAACCTCATCAAAAAAACGTCTGAAAGCAATGATGATCTATGGCTTGGCCTTCTTGAGTATAGAAACACACCTCTTAAAGAGTTAAATGCTTCACCAGCAGAGCTTCTCATGAGTAGAAAAACTCGTACATTACTACCAACTAAAACCGAATTACTTCAACCAAAAGTGATTCCCAATATTTCCAAGAACATAACAAAAAAGCAGTTACAATCTAAAAAATATTATGATAAATCAGCTAAATTTAAAGAGAATTTCGCAAAAGGAGAGATGATATGGTATCAAGACAAACAAGGTTGGACCAAAGCTGTTATAGTCGACATTCATGGCAGTCCTAGGTCCTACTGGATACAACTGGAAGACGGTGCTATTCTTCGTAGAAACTCTAAGTGGATTCGAAAAAGAACAGCTTAATCTAATTCAGTATAATGCTTATTCAATGAATTTAACTTATATATATATGTATATATATATGTATATGAATTCCATACTAAATTTCAAATATTTTACAAATATCTTTACTTTATTTAAATTTATTTTAAAGGGGAGATGTTATATATACATATACGTGTAGTATGGCATCCCCATTTAAAATAGGATGAATTGTCAATTACTTGTTTATTTAAATAAAGAGAGCCAGTCATTAACTGAGCGACAAACGAATAACTTGATTAACTTGAAAAAATAGACTTGATCCTCAAACTTCAAACTTTTTTTTTACTAGTTTACCTGTTGTCTTCCTTTAGGTACTTTTATTTGGTCACCTTGTTGCCATGATGTGACCGGTCATTCTATATTCCCCAACCGGGCTGTTATTATGATAAAATTTGTTACAGGTAATCATTGAGTCAGATGTTAGCCGTATAGTTCCAGGTGAGTATTGATATTTAAGAATTTGAAGTGGGATGTAGATGATGAAGTTCCAGGTAAGTGTTGAGGTTAGGTTGAAATTCGTATTTGGCGTTGGCGGTGTAGTATGATGAAATTTTGCAAATTTTGACGTAAGGTGTTGATGGTAGGGTTGTAGGTAGGTTTGTGAGGTTATGTTGAAATTACGTTGTATAGTTGCAGGCGAGTGAAATGGTGTTAAAGTTGACGTACCTATGTGCGTTTGTTAAACACATGGCGGTTGCTTGGGCACATGCCGTGTGTTTAAGCACATGACGTATTGTTGAAGCACATGGCGCTGGCTAAAGCACATGGTTTGCTTTCTACGTTAAGAAATTTCTATTCCTAGTCACGACACGCTTTCTTATTCGCTTTATGTAGGCTTCAAATGTATGTAGTTTTTTCACTCACTGCCTTCAGTGCAACTACACTCCTCCTATGGGTTTAAATTTTACACGTCTGCGGCCTAGTGAGGTTGTGTGTCTCAAAGGTGGTTTCCAAACACGAGGCAACTACTCTCTTTCGTATTTTAAATAAATCGGACACGTTCTAGAAAGATTTGCGTTTAAGATTACACGTGCCTAAATCATTGCCTTTTATTAAAATTTTAATTTATAGGTTCCACTTACTCACTTGTTGTTTTTTTGTATTACGGTGATTTTATAGATGTTCTTTTTTTGCTATCGCCACTGAAAATTATCCACAACGAGCCACGTTTTTTCCCAGGAAAGTCCTTTACCAACTTCCTTTTCTGCACTTAGTGGGCAAACACAAAAAAAAACTTATTTAAAGAAAAACTTCAGCACTTATCCGATTTAAACTTTTCACGGTTACTGCCACTTGATGAATGAGCTTTTCGATTTTTATCTATACCCACGCCAAGTCTACAAACAAGGCGAATTCAAGTACAATCTTGCATTCTCGCCAATTCGCTCTGGCAGAGTGGTATTTATTCCGTATGTTGGAGGGTTGTATTTGTTTGTCATTTTAGTAGTGATGGCACTCAGGGATGGCATTACTTTATTGATTTAAAAAAAAAACGCCAACTTAAAAACAACCAGGTGTCCGTCACAAAGCCAGCTCCTTTCCCGCCACTTGTGGAGTGAAAAGAGTTGGGAAACCGGACGATCTGACATTTTCCTGACCATTTATCCTGTTTCATCCAGACAATATTTCTTCATATGCCTCGCATCATCTACTGCTTTAAGTGTTGAGCGTGTATTACACCAATGAATTGTCCTCGAAGATTCTCAATCTCATATTGGCTGTTTCCTACTGCCTTCCTGATCCTGCACCTTAGCCAAGGTCGGCAAAGTTTTGCGTTAATCCCCTTCGAAAATTTACTTTGTATAAAGTTTTTTCGGTAGACCTCTTGTCCGGGCATATATTTCACAATCCTGCTTTTAAGGTTATAGGATTTAACATTTCGCAAATAAGCGTCATGCAGCTTTTCGCCAACTTTTTGATGGATCAGTTGCATTTGTGAGGATTTCGGCAGTATTAACATTTCGCCTTCTTCGGCTGATTTTAGTTTTCTTAAAATTTCATACGCATCTGCGTGAGTAACCATATTGTAACCAGTAAGTGAAACGTAGGGCGTTACGCCAGTAGACGAATGAACCGTAGACCTAAGAGAGCATTCTATTTTAGCCAAATTTTCATCCCATCTCGATTGGTCCTTATCTAAAAAGCTTCGGATGGAACTAAGTATGGTTTGGTTGACCCTTTCGCTCGCGTTAGACTGCGGTGAATAAATCGGGGTACGAATGTGTTTGACGCCAAATATTTCTAAGAAATCCTTAAACGCTTCGGAAGTAAACTGTTTGCCATTATCCGAATGGAGAATTTCCGGCACTCCGAATTTATAAAATACCTCATCCCTTAAAAATTTAACCACCGCTAGTCTTTGGTAGTTGTCTAACAACGCTTTCAACAAAACAAATTTGGTTTTGTGATCTAAGACTATACAAAAAAAGGTATTACCAGACTTCGTCCGAGTATATGGTCCTAGAAAATCAGTGTATATCTTTTGAAAAGGCCTTTGAGTTATGACCTCCTTTCCCATCGGTGGACGCAATATTTTTCTCGGGTGTTTGATTTCTTTACATGTTTCACATTGTACCACAAAGTCTCGAATATGCTTCACCATTGAACCCCAGTAAAAACATTCCCTTATGTTGTACAATGTTTTTGCTATCCCTCCGTGTAATGTGTTGTTAATATGCGATCTTCTAATTATGTTATCGGTTAGGCGTGATGGTACCCATATTCGCCAGCAATCATCTTCATTCTCTACGTCATTTCGGTTAAATTTTACCCTCTTGTACAGTATACCTTCCTCTACCTTCAAATCTGGAAGTCTATTTGCGTTCTGTTCCACAGTGTTCCAGAGCGTTCGATACTCTTTACTCTTGAATTCTTCCGAATTAAAATCTAGTACGGTGCTAGGATCGACCACTACCTCATCCATGTCTTGACGCGATAGCATATCAGGGACTACATTTTTACTGCCTTTCCTATGCTCGATATTAAATTTGAAACCTTGGAGTTTTAAACTCCATCGAGCAAGTCTGCCGTTAAGGTCAGTCTGCCGCATTAACCATTTTAAACTGGAATGGTCCGTGATAACGGTAAAGTCCATCAGTTCTATGTATTGTCTGAACCTTTCGAACGCAAGTACGACCGCGAGACACTCTTTCACCGTAGTGGAATAATTTTTCTGAGCACTATTAAGTTTTCTGGAGAAATACTCAATTGGATGCTCTTCCCCTTCATCACCTTTTTGAAACAAGACTGCGCCCAAACCAACGTTCGAGGCGTCGCATTGGACAAAGAAAGGCTTTTCGAAATCGGGGCTTTTCAATACAGGACTGGTTACTAAACGATGCTTCAACTCTTCAAAAGATTCCAAGGCTTCTGCAGTGAAATTAAATTTGGGCGATTTCTTCAAAGTATCCGTCAGAGGTGCGGTAAGTGTGGAAAAGTCATGGATGAATCGGCGGTACCAACCTACGGTGCCTAGGAATCTCCTAACATCCTTTTGATTTTTCGGCGGTTTGATTTCTAAAATTGCTCTAACTTTTTCATCATCGTGCCTAAGTTTACCTCCACCTACAACGTAACCTAAATACTTCAGTTCCCTATAGCAGAATTTGGATTTTGACATATTAATAGTCAGACCTGCCGCTGTTAATTTCTGACCTACGATTCGCAGCATTTCCATGTGTTCATCGAAATTCGGGGATACTACCAACAGGTCGTCGAGGTACACGAACACTCTATCTTTCAGCTCCGACGGCACCACTTTATCCATCAATCGACATAATCTCTGCGCAGAACTACACTGTCCGAAAGGCATAACCTTAAATTGGTATTGAGGCCTACCCGGGACTGTGAATGCTGTTTTCGGCCTACTCTCTTCATCCAGGGGGATTTGCCAAAACGCATCCTTTAAGTCGATTGCTGATATAAAGTGTGTGTCGCCGAGCCTAGCTAGTAAGCCATCGATGTTAGGGAGAGGATAAGCGTCCTTTTTAGTGACCATATTCAGTTCCCTCGCATCGAGACATAGCCTATTTTTACCGGGTTTCATGACCAACGTTGTCCTATTATTCCATTCGGCTCCGGTGGTAACTTCTATTACGTCCAGATCTAACATTCGGTCCAATTCTGCGAAAGTTAATTTTTGTACGGCAGGACTAACAGGATAATATCGCATTTTTTTAGCGGGTGCATCACCAGTGTTAATTTTGTGAGTTTCCAAATCAGTTTTACCTAGACCATATTGAGTATGACATTTAAAAGATAGTTTGACATTTTCAAGAATTCTACGCTGGTGACTAGTCAAGTCGTGAGTTTTCTTAACCTTCCTCGGTAAGGGCGTTTATTGTTTGGTTATCGAAACTTATTTTCAATCCGATTTGCCTCCAAAAGTCGTATCCGAGGATTAATTCCTGACTCAAATTAGGTACTAAGTATAAAACTGACTCAAATGACTGGTTTCCTGATTTAATTATTGCCTGCATTTTTCCCACTATCATATGTTGTTTACCGTCCGCCGTTCTCACCGAAGATTTGTAATCAAGTACTTTCGCATCCATTTTCCGAACGTTTTCTAAACAATTTTTGCCGAGGTAACTTACTGACGCGCCACTGTCGAGAAGGCCCTGATAAGTTAACCCATTTATAGATACCGACATGTATGGTCTTATGTCGTCTGGACTACATATTAGCGTGGACACGATTCTTTTTCTCTCCGCTTTTCTTGTCGCATATCTTTTTCGGGTGTTAATTATCCTCTTGCTTATCTTGGGTTCGTAGTCAGCAAAAATGTCCGCTCTTTTTTGATCATATATTTCTAGGCGTTGTTCGTACGAAAGATTAGGATTAATAGTTGCTTTTGAATTAGGTTTCTGGCATACGTCGGGATTTTGTTCCATTTGTGGGCTATTCTTTTCACTCATTTGGCTTACTTCTGACTTAATCAAATCCGTGGAATGGTCTGAATTTTGATTTTCGGTTGGTTTGTCTGGGTTGGGTTTTGGAATGAACACGCCGTCCCAGTCCTCTGCGTGTTCGCCTTGGGGTGTCCCACACATTTAGGGCAAGTCGGGCTAGTGACGTCGTCGAACCCACATTTATAACATAATATTCTTCTTTGGGTTACAGGGCATTCAATGAATGAGTGACCAGGAGTCTTACAGTTCCAGCAGATTAGTTGTTTTGCTGCGAGGTTTACCTTCTGTAACTCCTCCACTAGCCGTGCTTGGTCGTCATTTTGCTCACCATCAAAAAGTTCTACTTCGTATACCGTACGCGGGTTCCCTGCAGGCATACGTTGTGAAAAGCGCTTGAACATATTTCTTTCTGCCCTTTTGCATTCTTCAAGGAGTTGGTCTAAATTATCAATCTTAATGGGAAAAACTAGCTGTGCCGAACCATCCTTTAAATTATCTTTCACTATCTTAAGGAGCTCGGATTCTAAAACGTGTATTCTCATTTGGTTTTTGAGTTTTATGATTTCCGTTATGAAGGCATCGGCGGTTTCATTCGGAGCCTGTCTACGTTCCATTATTTTTCGCTGTATTTCGAAATCACTCTTGAAATTTCAGAATTTTTTAATCCGATGGTGTTTAAACGTAGTCCAATCACAATTCATACGAAAAGCCCAAACCCAGGTACTTGCAGCTCCAGTAACTAAATGGTGAAATCCCTTCATGTCGATGTCCCATGAGCAATTGTAATCATGTCTTAGTATCTCCACCCGAAAAACGAAATCTTCAACAGTCAAAGATTTATTAGTACCGTCATATTTTATACCCCACTTCTCTAACTGGTTAGGTGTTATGGACCGGTAACCCTGTGGTGAATTTTCAAAGCTAGCAGGTTCAAAATAGTTTAGAGGACTGTTCCCGAAAAATGGTTGTGGTATTTGTGGCTGAGGTAATCGACGTTGAAAAGGCATTTGAGGATTGTTTGGTGGACGAAATGGTGGTTGTTGTCTATAATCGTCATTAAATGGTGTGCGAAAATCGTGATTTGGATTGAACTGTCTAGGATTCGGTGGATTTGCCTGGTCCATAGAATGGCTGCGCTCTGAACGTAAAGATTCTCGGATTAGTTGCGGTAACATCACTTCCCTCATGATTGAAGCTTGTGCAGCTGCAACAGAAGCAGCAACGTATTCCCTAATCGTCACTCCCTCATCTACGCCTAAGCCTGGGTTAACTTCTTCTGGAATTGGTGGCAAATCTTGATCCTGTTGATCAATGTTTTCAATATCGCGCCTTGTAGGTCTACTTCCTTGTCCGCTTATCTCCCTCGCTGTTATACTGCTATACGTTGGTGTAGGGATAGTGATTTCGCTCTCCGGCGAAGAATGTGTATGCGGTCTAAAACCCGGAGGAAACTTAATAGACATTTACGGCGTAACCGCGTTTGTTGAAATAGCCGGTGCAATGTTTTGCGGGGCTGATGTTGTGGCTGAATCACGAGGTTGATTATCATCGCTGGTAACGGGGTTCCAACAAGAGGACCTACAACAGACAAGCAAAAAAAACGATTTGAAATCAATCAGATCTACTAACTGTCAACAAGAGAATACCCGCTAAACTTCTAAGGCAAATACTGAAAACCAAACAACAAATGTCCAAACGAGATAACAGCTCGAGTCGCAATAAAAAAAATCACCAAAAATTCCCGATATCAATATACCAATACAAATACCGAAAGTAAAAATGACAGGCGTGTCGACAAAATTCAAAAAAAATACCAAAAAATTCCCAAAAAAAAAAGCCAGATAAAATCCCAAAACAGTGGATAAATAGGTATACCCAATCCAAAAGACGCAATATTTAAAAATTCAATAAAAATGTAAAAAATGTGTTTGAAAAAAAAATAATCTGTATTATTTAAGATTATTTTTTCATCTATTTTACGCCCGTATTCATAAGCATATTTTTAAACCTAACAAAGGTTCAAGAAACGAACAAATTTTTGTATAAATATTTCCTTTAATAAACGTTAGTCAAATTCACGAATCGCTTATGAATACGAGATTAAATATTTCATAATGGTTACGTAGGATCCACTAAAAATGTATATGTATATAAATTCAAGAAAAATGTAAAAATTGTGTAAAAAAATCTATATTATTTTAGATCATCTAATTTTTTTTTTATATTAGTTTAAGTATTGTATACCTTCTACGGTTTAATACTATAAAAGTTTAATACTTCAAATAATTTATAATGTTAAACATAAAATAACTTGTTTTTCTTTTGAGCTCGAGATCCTGGTTTTATTGTTAATAATTCTAATTTATTTTACCAATATTTCGTTTTTCATTGAAAAACATCTTCTGGGCTTTAATCTGGACACTATTGTGATAAGGAGAAATGGTTTACTCAAAATTGACTTGTATCAAAAACCAACTGCCTCAAGTCGAATTATTAATTTCTACTCCAAACACCCTAAAAGAATAATCATTAATACGGCTAACAATTTGATAAGGAGGGTGTTGACCATAAGTGACCCAGAGTTCCACAAAAACAACTATAATAAGATCAGAACAATACTTAACGACAACAATTTTCCGACGAATCTTATTAATAAATTACTGGTTGATTATGACAAATACAAAACAAAGAATCTGGATGGTGAACAACAACCAAAAATATGCAAATCACTTATATTTGTTCCAGTATTATCTGAGAGATTTGAAAAATCTAAATTATTTAATAATGAAATGTACGCAATGGCTCATAAATCGAGTAACACTTTGACAAAATTATACAGTAGAACCAAAGATAAAATAGATAAATTAGATAAATCAAACGTAATTTATAAAATACCATGCAATGGCAACGAATTTGGAATATGTGACAAGGTTTATATAGGTACCACTAAAAACAAACTAAAAACTAGAATGTCAGCACACAAATCAGATCTGAAACTACGAAATAAAATTCCAACACAAAAAACAGCACTGCTAACCCACTGTGCACAAACAAAGCACTCTCCTGATTTTGACAATGTACAAGTATTACAGAGTGAAAACAACTACAAAAGACGTTTCACATTGGAAATGTTACATATAATCAAAACAACAACAAGGACGAATTTTAAAGCCGATGTTGATGAGAATTCTGCGAGAGTATACAGACATTTAGTTAACAAACGAACATTGTGCATAAAAAGTTTTCTTTTTAAGCTCAGTTCATAATTAGACGATGTTGACACAACATAATTAGACTTAATTTGTGCAAAATTTTTGTATATTAATAATTTTTTTCTTTGTAAGTTTTTTTGTTTGTTTTTTGTATACATTCGTGTTTATAAGAAAAAAATTTTTGTACTTATATATTTTTATTTGTTCTTTTTGTTACTTGTAATTTCTAGATTAAAGCCCAGAAGATGTTTTTCAATGAAAAACGAAATATTGGTAAAATAAATTAGAATTATTAACAATAAAACCAGGACCTCGAGCTCAAAAGAAAAACAAGTTCTTTTATTAAAACATATTAAAGGTCGAATAAAACACAAAATAAGATTTATAATGTTAAACTTTAAAAAGAATGAATATGGTAATTAAACTAAACTACAAAGGTTTAATAAGGTAATTAGTAAATACGTTTCATTCAACTACAAGAAATTTAATAGTGTAATCTAATTGGTAAATAAATTTCATTAAACTACAGAATAATTTGAATATTGTAATTAATAGATAAGTATATGAATTTACAAAAAAAAATGTTTTGATATTGTTTGTTATGTAAATGTAATTAAAAGCTTGAGGTTGAAATGTGTAGCGTGAAGTTAAATAAACTTGTGATAAAAAAAAACTATATAGTTCGAGTCCGCGTTTTACCAATACTCCAATCAGATGATTGAGTACAATATTCTTGATAAAGAATAAAATTGTTTTTAAGCATTGTTTCCAATACCTAAAAACAAATAAATCTAAATCTTGCCAAATAAAAAAAAATTTTACACTGTGTGTGAAATGTTGGAATTATTTAGTTTACCGTCATCGAAATAATTAAGGACGAAAAACTAGAAATGAAAATTACATTAATTTGAGTCGCCGGATCCTCTTCTCCCCTTCTCAACTACCTGAAAGTAATGAACGCTTAGCTATTTAGCCCCGGATCATGATCAAGGTTAATGAAAAGATTCGATTTGAATCCCTTCACTCCCCTAGTACTAAGTCTACAAAAGTTCCTAATACCGAGATCCCTAACAAATTTCCCTATACGATGCCGACGCAATGCAGGCATGGTATCTAATTAATACTTCTATAAAAGAAAAAAGTACGAGATTGAACATTTTGTACAGAAATGTTCGAAAGTGTGGAAGCCAGCAAAGATGAATTAAAACACCTTCAGGCTAAATAAATTTAACCAAAAGGGTTAAATCACTTTCGAGCCCCACGTTGGGCGCCATTTTGTGTAATAACAATTGTGCTGGAAAACGATTTTTCCAAAAAAAAAAATAAACCTTTTGCTCCACGATGAACATTGGCACGCTGGTGTATTCGGCTGTAGCTCGCCGGGAATGGGAGGTTCGTGTCCATATAGGTTTGCACAATTATCCACTTTACTCTTCCGTGCCAATATGGAAAATGTATTAAAAAAAAAAAGAAGCAATAAAAAAAACGAGAAACGATGCACCAAAATACCTAATGAAAGGAGTGAATACCTATAATAAACGGACAGACATTTCGATGACAGAAACTTTCACACTGAATTTGTTTGGTCAGACTCGAATCCTCGGGACAAGGTGTTATGATCCCGGTCAGGCTGCCCACCCAGCGATGCCAGAAGTGCAGATTTATCTGCATTTTGCAGATTTTATTCCAAAAATTATCAAAATGCAGATTTGAAGATTTTTGGGATAAAATTGCAGATTTTTTATTTCTGTGAAAACTTCTTTACATTCAGGTCTTTTCTGAAAATCACGTGATTTCAAATAACATGTGATTTTGAGATGTTCTGTTAATCACACAGTTTTTCGGTGTGATTTTCAATTGTCGAAATCACAAGCAAACACAAAAAGTTTGTTCTACAAAAGGATAGCAAATTTTTTCACGCTCTTTAAGTTATTTTCCGACAATTGGTTTTTTAAACAATTTAGCGATCTTAAATAAGTTTTACGGTTTGCATAAATTTTGCAAAAAGTTGTTTACGTATGTAGCTGAACGTTTTGTTATCATAAAATAATATGCCCAGAACACGTTTATTGTGGTTTCAAATCACTTTCATAAAATGTGATTTGAATATTATTATTTGATATTTTTAATGTAAAAATATCGAAAAATTATCAGCCATGTTCTGAAAATTGCATTCGAGTGAAATTAAAATAGAAAACATTTTTAAAACTTTTCTGTGTTGAAAGTTTAATCAAATATTTCCTTTTTTATCCGTTATACTTCGAGGACCACTTATAGAAATTTACCATCGATTTAAAATTCCAGAACATGGCCGTATATTTTTTGAAATGAACTGTTATATTGTTTTCTAAATACATAACAAATGTAATAAATGTGTTTTGAAGATTTATTAAAGATTTTTTAAATCTTGACGCAGATTTTTTGATGAAAAATTGTTGTTTTTTGCTGATTTTCGCTCTAAAAGTTCTGGCAACACTGTGCCCACCCCATATGACAGATTAATGTCAACCGTGACATTACTTGTCGCCTGAATAAAAAAAAATGTTTAAGTAATGTCCCTAAACTTTACTTAGCACTTTTATTTCACTTTATCTACCGTTCAACCATTTCTATATTAATTTAAACATGTTTTCATTTTCAATATTCAACGTTATATACAAGAAAATTTATTAGCAATATTCTGAGGGGGTGCAATAAATGGATATAATACAAGAGCAAGTTCTATCTAGAGCTTAAGTACAAGAGAAATTTAACTTTTCAATTTGTTTGTTTTTCTTTCAACCTTATCGAACATTTGTTCATATATATATACATTTAATATTTGTTAGATTATATATCTACAATATTGGTTCGAATATTTGTTTATACACAAATTCGAATAGATTTCATATTTGTTTGGACACATATGAAGTTATTATTTTTTATTCGAATATTCAACTGAACATTTGTTGGTTCGTATACAGGTATTCAGATTTTTGTTCGAAACTTCATTTGAATATCAGTTTGTATATTCAATCGAATATTTGCTTGTAGATTTATATAATATTGGCTTGAATATCTAATATAATTTATATTCAAATTTTCAATTGATCTGGGATTTATATTCTATATTCGTTTAAAAATATATTAAAATTGTTAATCGAATTTTTGTTTGTATAGTAATTAAAATTTTCTTTGCGAATATCCAATACGATATTTATCTGTATCTATACTTAATATATGTTTAATCAATTTTCAATTTCCATTCAATAAAAAATTCGCTTGGTTATTTCTTCGAATTTTTATTCGAATATTTAACTAAATATATGTATTTGAATTTTTATTTGAATCCAATTAAATATTTGCCTGAGTATATATATATTCAAATTTTTATTCGAATATTCAATCAAATATTAGTGATAATGTAAATTCTAATTTTCATTCGAATAACATATGGAATATTATTTGAATACATATGTGAATTTTTATTCGAATATTTAATTAAATATTTGTTTGAATATGTATTCGAATATTTAATCACATATTCGTGAGAATGTACATTCAAATTTACATTCGAGTAACATATGGAATAATTGTTTGAATACATACGCGAATTTTTATTCGAATATTTAATAAAATATTTGTTTGAATATGTATTCGAATATTCAATCACATATTCGTGAGAATGTACATTCAAATTTTCATTCGAATAACATATGGAATAATTGTTTGAATACATACGCGAATTTTTATTCGAATATTTAATAAAATATTTGATTGTATATTTGATATCTATTCATAAAAAATTTCTACCCGTTTTTCTATTTTATTCTTGGATTTTACGCAGTAAATCTTTTAATTTATAGATTTACTTATTCTTTAATTACTATATTTACTAGGTTATTTGGTTATATATAGTAATTCATGTAGTTAGTTTTAGTTTCTTACTTAGTTACTTTTAGTTGTTTACTTAGTTAGGGTTAGTTATTTACTAAGTTAATTTTAGTTACTTACTAAGTTACTTCTAGTTGTCTACTTATCTAATTATTTAGTAATCTAGTTATCAAACACTTTATTAAATTTTCTTTGTTTTTTTTTAAATTTATTTCTGAAATTATTTATAAAATGATTTATTAAATTCTTTTTTTTTTTAAATTATGTACTTATTAAATCCTTTATGTCCTTATTTTTCAATTTCTATATCACTCGGATTGGATTACTTATTCCATTACAATTTATTTTTTTTTATTTTCAAATTTAGTCTAGATATTGAACTTTCGAGTTTATTTCCAATGGTTAACTTTCGTATTTAAATTTGAATTTAAATATGTAGATAGCATTTTGATTTTTTTTTTTTAATCAAATCTAGTAAAGCGAGTTGGATTTTAGATTTTTATCCGGTATTGACATTTAAATTTGGAATCTAACTCGAGGTACGGAAATCAAATTCAAATTCAGAATTGGCTTTGCAATTTATTTTACCAATTGAAAATAAGTTTCAGGTGTTTAAATGTAAATCATGTTTATTCATATAACTTCAAACTAAGACTAGATATTTAAATTTTGGATTTAGGTAGGTCAATTAAACAGCAATATAGAATTTAAGTTAAAAATAAATTTTCGGTTTCAAAATATTTATGAATCCCTTAATTCAGTTTAAGGAATTTCAATTTAGTTTCCGTGTTTGAATTTAATTTGATATTGGTTTGGTTAAATATACGAAACATGAAAAAAAACTATAATGTACATATGTATGTAGATTTAGGCAAAAACGAAATGATTCATAAAATGACAGGGGTGTAAATAGACTTGATCCTCAAACTTCAAACTTTATTTTTTACTAGTTTACCTGTTGTCTTCCTTTGGGTACTTTTATTTGGTCACCTTGTTGCCATGATGTTACCGGTCATTCCATATTCCCCAACCGGGCTGTTATTATGTTAAAATTTGTTACAGGTAATCATTGAGTCAGATGTTAGCCGTATAGTTCCAGGTGAGTATTGATATTTAAGAATTTGAAGTGGGATGTAGATGATGAAGTTCCAGGTAAGTGTTGAGGTTAGGTTGAAATTCGTATTTGGCGTTGGCGGTGTAGTATGATGAAATTTTGCAAATTTTGACGTAAGGTGTTGATGGTAGGGTTGTAGGTAGGTTTGTGAGGTTATGTTGAAATTACGTTGTATAGTTGCAGGCGAGTGAAATGGTGTTAAAGTTGACGTACCTATGTGCGTTTGTTAAACACATGGCGGTTGCTTGGGAACATGCCGTGTGTTTAAGCACATGACGTATTGTTGAAGCACATGGCGCTGGCTAAAGCACATGGTTTGCTTTCTACGTTAAGAAATTTCTATTCCTAGTCACGACACGCTTTCTTATTCGCTTTATGTAGGCTTCAAATGTATGTAGTTTTTTCACTCACTGCCTTCAGTGCAACTACACTCCTCCTATGGGTTTAAATTTTACACGTCTGCGGCCTAGTGAGGTTGTGTGTCTCAAAGGTGGTTTCCAAACACGAGGCAACTACTCTCTTTCGTATTTTAAATAAATCGGACACGTTCTAGAAAGATTTGCGTTTAAGATTACACGTGCCTAAATCATTGCCTTTTATTAAAATTTTAATTTATAGGTTCCACTTACTCACTTGTTGTTTTTTTGTATTACGGTGATTTTATAGATGTTCTTTTTTTGCTATCGCCACTGAAAATTATCCACAACGAGCCACGTTTTTTCCCAGGAAAGTCCTTTACCAACTTCCTTTTCTGCACTTAGTGGGCAAACACAAAAAAAAACTTATTTAAAGAAAAACTTCAGCACTTATCCGATTTAAATTTTTCACGGTTACTGCCACTTGATGAATGAGCTTTTCGATTTTTATCTATACCCACGCCAAGTCTACAAACAAGGCGAATTCAAGTACAATCTTGTATTCTCGCCAATTCGCTCTGGCAGAGTGGTATTTATTCCGTATCAAGGCGAATTCAAACAGGTAAACTCATCTCGTCAGCCGTTCATCAGCTGTTTCCACGGCGAATTAAAAAATATGGTCTAACGTCAAAATATGATTTTGTTTTGAGAAGAAGTTGAATGAAAAGTGTTAAAAATATTATTTTTATAATAAAAATATTTCAAAACTGCGAATGATTGAAGTGATTTTATTAATTTCTTTTATAAAAAAGTGATAATTTTAATTTTCAATAAAAAAATTTTGACAACCAACCAGAAAATTGTATAAACAAAATACATGGGGCTTTTTGTAGTTGTAGAGATGAGTTTACCTGTTTGAATTCGCGTTGTTCCGTATGTTGGAGGGTTGTATTTGTTTGTCATTTTAGTAGTGATGGCACTCAGGGATGGCATTACTTTATTGATTTAAAAAAACGCCAACTTAAAAACAACCAGGTGTCCGTCACACGTTAAGTTTAAAAAAGTATTTAAAACAGTAGAATTCAAAACAAACACTATATAATAAAGAAAAGGAAAAGTAAATGTGTTAATAAATAAATGAATAATGAACTTCATCCTTAGTTAATGCATTTTTAATTTCTATTCTTAAAGTCTCACACTTGTTGCGGCTTTTCAAACTTAATGTCCAGCTTCTGAAATATTTCTTAATACGTTGGCAACGAAACAGGTTGAGAAAATTTGTTTGTGTGTAATCTGTGTAATTCTGCCATGCTTAAATAACAATGAAGGTATAGTTGTTTTGTATGCCGACGGCTGTAATGGCTCACATATTTAGGAAAACTATTAATGTGATCTAAAACTTCCTGGTACTTTTCTGTCGACAGGTTTTGTTTTGGAAAATGTTTTCCTCTTTTATCGCACTGAACAATTTCAACGGAGCTTTCTTTAACTTAACACTTAGTAACAGTTTTAATACTTTGAGCAGTTTCGGCATATATTTTTATAAAACATTGTTTACATACTCTTCTCCTTTGATTGTTAATTTCACAATTATACAAATAGCTATATTGTCGATTTCGAACGTTATTTATTGTATGCGTTTTCTTAAACGCGCTTTTAAAACTTATACATATGGTTCAAAAAGTGGGAAATTGTCCGATCTCAAGTTAGGTTCTTTTTTATAAACTCCACAGATATTATTTTTCATATTAATGTTATGCATACAATGACAAGAGAACCTAACTCGAGATCGGACAATTTTCCACTTTTTGAACCATATGTATAAGTTTTAAAAGTACATATTTCTGCCTTCTCAGCGTGTTTCTAGATAGTGTAGATCGGAAGATATAGAAGCCCCCAAATCAACCTATCTCGCAATTTTTACAATCTGCTTTGACAAAAGAACCCATATCGAAATATTCTGCAGGGCACAAAGAAAAGTATTTTTTGTATTATTTATTTATTTTATTTATTTGATTACATCTATGGATATTAATCCTTACAGACTACTATATATTACAAGATTATTGACGAAAAAATTTTGTTTAGACATATTAAGTATTTAAAAACAGGATAATATTGCGTTTAATTACTTTTACATTAATAGAAAAATCGATTAAGCTATACAATTCATTGAAATTTTTGCATATTCTCCTCAAAGGATCAGCATCAGCATAATTTGTTTGAACAACAGGAAGGTACAGAGGAATTAGGTGTCGGGTAAAACGTCGTGGAATATTAAAATTTATGTTACGAAGAAGGAAGTCGGAGAGGACATCGCCATTAATCAAATTAATTAGAAATGCAACATTTAGCATAGTCCTTCGGCTTTTTAAGGTAGGTAGTTTAATTAATGATAACCTCGCAGTATACGAAGGAAGATTCCCAGAATAACGACCAAATGAGCTCCTCAGGCAGAATAAGAGAAACTGCTTTTGAACAGATTCTATTCGGTCTATGTGCATATTAATTTCAGGATCCCAGACAATAGACCCATACTCCAAAATTGACAAAACAACCTACATATTTGCACTCATGTTCTTTTATCAAATGCATAAACGAAAATAACAAGTTCCCTTCTAAAGTTAAGTTCTTTGAATAGCCATTTGATCATTAGCATTCATTGTGACAAAACATGTTAACATGAGTGCTTTAGTGTAGTAGAAATTAACGAAATAAGAGGAACCTATATCAAATCAAGTGCTTTTGACGTTTTTTTAATGAAAATATGTTGTTTAATAATATAGGAAAACAAAAACAATGCATGGAGGAAGACATAAAACAAAGGTTCCAAAGTTTTGGAGGAGCATTGACTCGCTCGCAAGTGAATACATTGACTACAAGAATTATAGATATACAAGATAACGACAATTATCAGCTGTTTTTAAGGTACCAGCGTCACGGCTCCAAACAGTTTGTCAATTTGTATGGAATTTTCAATGATTTTAGAATTATCGACTTTTCTAGAGGGTGCCGTGTTTTACGAAGGTTACGAAGGAATTGCACCTTTGGTCAACTGCCGATACTTAACGAATCCAAGTAAGCCATTTGTGAAAAGTCATACTATCAATGACAAATATGTCAGTTACGACAAAATGAAAAGTACTCTCTTTCTGTTTTAAAATTAAATTAAATAAAATGTAACACAAGTGCCCAAGATATTGACGAAGAGATTGATATTGATGAAGATCCTTTCCATGAATCTGATGTTGATGAATCCGATTTTGTCCCGGAGGGAGATTCCGATCTTAACACCACTACGCAGGAAATGGCTCCAGATATTGAGTCCAATGTAAGTAATTGGGATGTCACCGAAATTGATGAAACCCAACTATTCGAACTTCCAACCACATCAGCAGTTAAAAATAAGAACAGGCGTAGGAAAAGAATATGTAACCAATAAAAAGAAAATCGTCCCTGCTAAAAAAAATTAAAGCACTTTCAAAATGCAGAAGGTTGTGTAATACTCACCTAAATTTTAAGGAGCAAATTATGATTTTTAAACTGTACTGGAACTTCGGTGATTACAACAAACGACGGCAATATCTGTCAGGCTTAATTGATGCTGAATTAAGGAAAACGCATACAATTAATAACGTTGGAAATCGACAATATAAATATTTGTATAATTGTGAAATTAACGATCAAAGGAGAAGAGTATGTAAACAATGTTTAATGAAAATATATGCCGAAACTGCTCAAAGTATTAAAACTGTTACTAAGTGTAAAGTTAAAGAAAGCTCCGTTAAAATTGTTCAGTACGCTAAAGGAGGAAAACATTTTCCACAACACAAACTGTCGACAGAAAAGTAACAGGAAGTTTTAGATCACATTAATAGTTTTCCTAAATATCTGAGCCATTACAGCCGTCGCCATACAAAACAACTATACCTTCAGTGTAAGTGCTGGTTCACACACGTCAAGTTTGACTCGTCAAGTCTTGAGCTTTTAGGAGAGAAGGGAAGAGAGAATGCCATTTCTTTTCCCCTCTCTCCTAAAAACTCAAGACTTGACGAGTCAAACTTGACGTGTGTCATCCGGCACTAATTTAAGCATGGCAGAATTATACAGATTACAGACAAACAAATTTTCTCAACCTGTTTCGTTGCCAACGTATCGCGAAATATTTCAGAAGCTGGACATTAAGTTTAAACAGAATATGTATTTAAAATGCATTAACTGAGCATGAAATAGCAATGCTTAAATTAAAACAACAAACTCATCACGAAGAGGCAGGCATGTCATATGAATCTAAGAATCATGATAAAGAATTGTCTTCGAAGGACAAATCTATCAAAATGTTAACTTTAGATCTGCAGCAATGTTTGCCAACACCACACTTAAATGCGGCAATGCTCTTCTACAAACGACCACTGTGGATTTAATTTTGCGATGCACAAGCTATCTTTACAGCCGGACGAGGTCTTCAAGGAACTAGATATAACACAGCGGCGATGAAAAATAACAAATTTGGAATTTAATAAATATTATTCTGCTCCTTTGCCAATATCTTCTAATAAAAAACGTGATTTACAGTCCGTTTTGACATTTATAAATGCAGAGTTTCATAATTTTTACAATAACTTGCACGTTGAAGGTGAAGTACAATTGGAAGATGATTGGGATATTGACGAATATGATTAGCTGTAGAGTGAATTATTCTGTATTTTTTCTGAATTATAAAAATTAAAGCAATTTAATATAAATGTGAACTACAATATAATATAATATATGAACCATTTCTTATTTGTATTTTTAATTCAATTAAATCCAATTTTTGTTTTCATACCTAAAAATACATGTACATATGTATATTCATTTAAAATAAAGTGAATTCTATTAAATAATTTTTCTTATTTCATTTTAATAAAAGCACTAGTCCCGACAAAGGTTGCGAAATATTTGTTACATTTCAGTATGTAAAAAGACTTTATTTATAGAAGGGTTGATTTTTCGATCAAAAATTTGTTTTGACAAAACAACACAATTTCTCGGCAACAGTTATATCTGGAAGAAAGATGAAAATTGGAAAATAGGGGTTTAAGTTATCCACCATAATTTGCTTAGATATGTTCTGTAAAATTCAGTTTTTCGACATTGGTTGTTTTGTCAAAATTCCACAGATATTAAAAAATAAAAAGATAATAATAATAATAATAAGGCTCCGTGCAATAACTCCCAGGTGCAATAAGCCCCTAGGAAAAAATTAAATTAGACCCAACAATTTTTCATACAAAAATTGGGTTTTATTTCATTTTTTTGGAAGTTATTTCATTTTTTGCCTGGGAGTTATTTCATAATGAAAAAAAATCCAAATGAAATAAGTCCCCGAAAAAATAAAGTGGGAGTTATTTCATTTTATTTTGGTTTTCGGTGTAATTTCATTTGCTGTGGGAGTTATTTCATTTTTTGTAGGAGTTATTTAAATTTAAATTATTTGCAATTTCTTAAAATTGTTTAACATTTTAAACGGTATTTAAAAAGGGATAGTTTATACGGTGGCATTTCATATCGTCCAGTGTCATAGTGTCCATGGATTCTTTCAACTCTATGGTATAACAAACACCGGGTTTGCTAACTAAAGCTTCTCTGCACAGCCGGCCTTTGGCCGGGCGCAAGGGTTTCTTCTTTTCTGGTATAACAAAGACCGGCTTCGCTAACGAAAGCTTTTCTGCACAGACGGCCTTTGGGCGGGCGCAAGTATTTTTTCCTTAATGGTATAACAAGTACCGGGTTCGCTAAGAAAAGCGTCTAAAATCTGCCTTGTTTTCGAACGATTGCCGATTTCGCAGAGAAGCATTAGTTAGCGAAGCCAGTATTTGTTATACCATAAAGGAGAAAGTCCTTGCGCCCGGCCGAAGGCCGGCTATACAGAGAAGCTTTAGTAAGCGAAGCCGGTGTTTGTTATACCATAGAGGGGATAATCCTTGTACAAACGATTGTGCCATATGTATGGGTAGTGAATCAAATACTCTCTTTTTGCCATGCAAGCACATAAAAACTTGCAATAGATGCGTGCTTAAACTGCAGGCAGCTGTAATTACAAGAGGTCAGGATACAATAAAATGCCGCATTTGTTACCAAAATGTGGAGGACTCGATGTTAGTTTTTTGGTAACCTGATATGTAAATATTCAAGTAAAACGAATATATAATAAATTTCTTTGGGAGCTTATTCATTTTTTTTTGCCTTATTTCATTTCTTTTCGATGGACTGTTTTTGGAAGTTATTTCATTAATGTCTTTAGGAGTTATTTCATAATGAAACAACTCCCAAAAGTTGGGATTTGTTTCATTTTAGACTTGGAAATTATTTAATTTTTTTGGGATTTATTTCTTTTTTCCAGTTTGGGACTTATTTCCTTTAGTTTGGTATTTATTTCATTGGGAGTTATTGCACTGGGACTTATTGCACCTGGGATTTATTTCACAGAGCCAATAATAATAATGAATTAATTCAATATTTTGATCAACAAGAAATTCATCTTGACAAGTTGTTGGCAAAATGCCATTATTAATATTGTTGTTGTAAATGGTGGTTTTTATAGAGTGACAGGTTTAAATCATAATAAAACAAGAAAATATATTTTTAATATGTATCAATGAAATGGGCATTATTTGAAAGAACATTTTAAGAAATTAATGTTTAAATATGATTTCTTACATGTGGCCGCCACGGCAGGCGCAATCTGGAACACCAATTTTCAACAACTTTTCGCATTCAGACCATCATCGTTTTTGAACGCAAATGGGCAATGACTCCAACAGCCCATAGCGCCCAAAAAAGTAATTTTCTGTTACTGGGCTTTATCGGAAAATAAAATTTTGAATGGAATATCAAAATCAATATGAATTTTTGCTTTGCCCAATCGCCAAATTATATTGATTAAACATTTCAACAATTTTAGGTTTTAATTACATATGTAGATACTTTTGTCTCTAGTTGACAAATTTTTGACGAGATTTTCATAAGTATAACCTTTCTAGAGAGCTTCTAAAATTATCTTCTTAACTGTTGTTGGAGGCACGCCAGCCTAGGGTAACTTTTAGTGACTTCCAAGGGGATTTTGAATAAAACACATGAGTTTCATAAAAACTTAATTTATTCAACAAATGTATTTCTATTAAAATTCTTTTTGGTATGGAAACCACTAAGAAAAGATAGCAAATTTTTAAATTTAATATTTTATCTGGCCACTGCCAACTTTATGTTCTGGAACTTACTAATGAATAAAATGGCAGATCAATTTGGCTCCCAAATGTGGCTTTTTTAGTACTACCTTTTTAGTTTCGTTAAAAATTAAATATTCACAATCAGAAAGATATGAAAATTTCGATGTTTAAAATTAAGTGCTACCAGACGGATCATCTGAACTTAGGGTTTTTGGTAGTGGCGCTAACATTCCCCCCGCAGTATGGCAAGAAGCATCTTCGCTGGCAGACTTCTGTTGGTGTGCAACTTCCAAAATAGCCAGCTTAGCCGTAGGTCTCTCAAGTACACCTTGCTGAGTAAGCACCTTTGCGCTACGTACCTGACCGTCACTTGCCAACCTAACTTCTAAGACTTTACCACGTAGCCACACATTTCGAGGAAGGGATGGATCCACAATGACCACTAAATCCCCCTGACATAAAGGTTTTGGTCGGTCATGCCACTTTGACCTACAAGTTAAAGATGGCAAATATTGATTCAGCCACTTCTTCCAGAAAATATTGGCATACTGTTGTGATATAAGCCAACTTTGTTTTAGTAATATGCCACTATCATCACAAATTGTCAAAGGCTTCAGTCCTGAAGAGGAACCCACTAGGAAGTGATTTGGTGTTAATGCTTCACCAGATTCCGCATCTACAGGAACATAGGCTAGGGGCCTTGAATTTATAATGTTCTCTATTTCGACCAGCATACTTTGCAAAAGCTCATCGCTGGGTGACCTTGAAGGCATAATTTGATATAAAATTGTTTTTACTGAGCGTACTAGACGTTCCCAAGCCCCACCCATGTGGGGTGATGCAGGAGGATTAAAATTCCATTTTGTTGTGGTGGTAGTAAAAGATTTAACCAACTCATCTTTATCAACATCGGACAAAGCTTCACGAAGTTCCCGTTCAGCACCAACAAAATTTGTGCCGTTATCGCTGTAGAATTCATGTGGAATCCCGCGACGTGCCATAAAGTTACGAATGGCTAAGATACAGGAGCTGGTTGTTAAAGAATGTGCCACCTCGATGTGGACTGCCCTGATAGTTAGACAAGTAAACAAACATCCATAGCGTTTTTCTTTATGCCTATTAACAACGACCATAATTGGACCAAAAAAATCGACTCCCGTATATGTAAATGGTGCAACGTATGAAGCTACACGAGCACGCGGCAATTCGGCCATTTGTGGGTTATGAGGTACTGCCTTCTTAATTTTGCACATTTGGCAGGAACGAACTACAGATTTATATAATGCACGAAGTCTTGAAATAGAAAATTTTTGTCTGACTTCGTTGACAACAATCTCATGATTCATGTGATGATAATTGTTGTGATAATGTACCAAAATAAGTTTTGTAATTTGACTATTTCTAGGCAGAATGATTGGACGCTTTTGTTCTAGTGGAATATCCGCTTTGTCGATCCTGCCGTGGACTCGTAATATACCGTGCTCCAAATATGGGCTTTTGTTGTAAATATCGCTGGATTTAGGTATGACCAGATTAGAATTTAATAGAGAAATTTCATAAGAATATTTTTCAAGCTGAGCCTGCTTATATAGAATATTTTCAGCGCATTTTAGTTCGTCGTGGGTTAACTCACCTTTTTGTTTTTGAATTAAACGACAATTGTGCATAAAACGAAGCGCATAGCCTGCAGCACGAATGAGTCGATTCCACTTTGAAAATCTTGAAACGTCAAATATCGGTTCACTCTTCGTTATTTTAAAAGCATGGTGCACACTCTCTTCTTCGGTAAATTCTGATATTGAAACTGATTCTGGCCATTCATATTCTGGAAAACGTAAAAATTCAGGTCCTTCAAACCATCTAGAGGAATTCGGCATTTTTGGAATTTTTGACCATTTAGTAGCATCATCAGCAACGTTTTGCTTGCTTGAGATCCATCTCCAGTCTTTGATCGATGACAGTTCTAAAATCTCTGTTATGCGAAAAGCAACAAATTGATTGTATTTACGGTGATCGGAATTTAACCAACTTAACACTGTTTTGGAGTCGGTCCAAAAATATTTTTTATTAATTATTAAATTATGATTTTCTGATACATATTTTGCAAAACGAGACCCTATTAGGGCGGCCATTAGTTCTAGGCGTGGCACTGATGTTATCTTCATAGGCGCGACTCTAGTTTTTGCTCCGATAATTGAGCAGATAACGTCATCACCATTTCTTAATCGAAAATAGCATACGGCTGCGTAACCGTCCTTACTTGCATCCACAAAGGTGTGTAGTTGAACTTCAGTGTTGTTGTAGCTCCTAAAATGTTTTAAATAACAACGAGGAATTTTTATATCTTCTATTTTGTGTAAACTATTAACCCATTTTGCCCATTTGGTTGTTATTTCAGCTGAAATTTTTTCATCCCAACCTATTTTTGATCGCCATACATCTTGCATAATTATTTTAACATACATCACAATATGTCCTATTAGACCAAGGGGGTCGTAGATTGACATCACTAATCGCAACATTTCTCTTTTTGTGGGTACGTTTTGCCCAGAAAAAATTTCACTCTCTCTCAACCAAGGGGATATTTTAAATGTTATGACATCTTCCTGATGTTCCCAGAAAACACCTAAAACCTTTTCAATTTGCTTTTCATTATTTAGGTTTAAGCATTTAGAACCAAAACTAGTTTCTGAGGAAATAGATTTCAACACTAACTTGCTGTTAGAAACCCAATTTCTTATATTAAAGCCCGCTTTGCGATGAACATAAGCAATATCATTTATAATTTTTACAGCCTCTTCTGTATCATCTACGGATATGAGGAGATCGTCAACGTAGTGGTTTTCCTTAATTGCTTTTGCAGCTAGCGGAAATTCATTTTCAAATTTACTCGCGTTGAGATTTTTTATGTATTGGCAAATACTAGGGGCACATGTAGCTCCAAATATCATAACATTCATCACAAATACATCGGGACTCTTTTCTTCCACACAGTTCCGCCAAAGAAAACGTTGGACATCGCAATCTTCCGGCCTTACATGCACCTGGTGGAGCATTTCCTCTATGTCACCACAAACAGCCACAGATTTCTGCCGAAATTTAAAAAGTATTGAAGGCAATGAGGCCAAATAATCAGGTCCCTTCAGTAAATAAGAATTTAAGGACATACCATTCGATGTGGCTGCCGCATCCCAAACAACTCTCGTTTTATTTGGTTTGTTTTTATTGAAAACCGCGAAAATTGGAAGGTACCACTTTTTCTTCTCACCACGTTTAATTTCATCAGAATCTAATTTACGAATATAACCTTTTGCCAAATATTTAGAAATGGTTTCTTTGAAAATAGTAAAAAGTTCTAAATTCTGACGCAATTTTCGTTCTAGGCAGATTAAACGTTTAAGTGCCATCTCATAACTATCAGGCATTTCAATTAAATCAAACTTCCACAAAAGAGGAACCTCGTAATGTCCACACTGTTTATATTTTGTAAACCTTTCTAACAAATCTAACGCTCGCGTCTCACTTTCTGCTACAAGTGGGTTCTTTACACTAACTCCCACACTATCTAGTGAGTAGAAGCTTCGCACCAACTCATCTAATTTATCTTCTCTACCAGAGCAATCGCATATATGAAAATTAAAATTGGTACTTGCCGTTTTACTTTCTGCAACAATACCGTAAACAAACCATCCAAGTTTTGTACAAACTGCAACAGGCTCATTTGGTAATCCCTCACGGATCTTACTTGAGACTCCCAGATTAAAATGATTTAATCCAATTAATATCTGCGGTACAGCATCATTGTAACTTTGCACCGGAAGATTTCGCAAGTGGCGATAGCGCTTCGATAATGCTTTATAATTAAGAGATTGAATAGGCAAATTTAAAGATTTCACAGTAGAAACATCAATAGCCATACGTTTTTTATTACCACCTGAAATGTATACTTTTAGTTTTCTTGAGTTTTCTTCACTTCTTTCCATACCTCCTGTCCACCGTAAACATAATGGGCTTGGTACACCATCAATTTCTAATTGTTTTGCCAATGACTCATCCATCAGACTTATAGATGACCCCTCGTCAACAAAGGCAAATGAATTAATTGTTTTATTGTTTCCAAATATTTTAATTGGAATTATTTTGAATAAAGTATTTTTAATTTTTTCACTGTGTGTATTATTAACTTCTTTATTTGCTAAATCTGTGTTTTTACTTTTATTTTGATTTGTCATTTCATTTGATGTATTTGCTAATACAGAATATCGATGTAATGACGGATGGTGAAAATATTCGCACCCTTCCTTACCGCACTTTTTCTTTTTCCTACAGTCACCATTATGTTTAAACAAGCAGAACTTACAAAGTTTGTATTTTCTTACTGTGTTCCATTTCTCAACACGATCCATAGATATGTATGTTGGGCAGTTAGCGACTGCGCTGCAACTATTGTTGCTGTTACATACAATGCATTTGCGCTCACTATGAGAATGAATAAAAGCATTTTTGTTTGTTGTCGTTGCAATTGCTTTATTTATTATTTTTTCCTTTTTCCCTTTATTCGTATATTGATCAATTGTTATACTGCTAGCTGTCATACCAATGTTAAAAAACCACTTGTCAAATTCGAACAAATTTGGTTTTTTATTTTGAATCATCAGCTGAATTTTTTGATTTGCCCATTGCATTTGATACGAGGGTGGCAACTTTTGCAATATATCAAAAAGAAGTGATGAATTATTTATTTCATCAAGCATATTACTGGCGGTAATTGTCGATATCAAACTGCGGACTTCAAGCGCTAAGGAGGTAAGTGTTTTAAGATTATTTTCTTCTACTTTTGGGGAAGAATTAATTCTATTTTTTATGGAATTTATTATCTTTTCAGGTTGACCATACAGCATACGAAGTACTTGTAGCACACCGCTAACATTTGAAGGATGGATTAACATTTGCTGAACGCTGTGAAATGCATCTCCCTTTAAGGCCTTTTGAAGGCGAATAAGGTTTTCGGCATCAGTAAATGCGCAGGCTGTGGTGGACCACTCGTATGTGGAAATGAATGTTGGCCAATCTTCCGGATCGCCAGAAAATGCGGGCAGTTCTTTGGGCAAAGATTGACGAGAACTAAGGTGGTTCTGCAGAACTCTTTGTGGCGGTACGAAGTGTGGTGGCGGGCAAGGGGCCGCGTTAGCCTGTTCGTGTTGTGAAAAATTTATTTTTGATGCTGGGGGTTGATTAATTGTTTGCGGAACAGAATAAAATAAATTTTGTGTGTTATTATTTGTATGATAAGGGGCAAATACGCTGCCGGTGGGGTAAATATTCACTGAAGGTAATTTAGGCTGCATTCGTTGCTGATAACCACTATAGGTGGGAATGGCCGTAGTACAATTTGGCACTGCGGTCACGGTTGAGGACGAATTTATGGCAGCCGATGTTACTATCGGTGGAACTAATCCAAAGGGGTTTGGTGGCATCGTATTAAAGCCACTGCACAGAAATGCTGATTGACTTTTATTTGGCATACAAGATGCATTTTGATTGAAAGTTTGGTTCGGCAACTGGGGTATTTGTGAAACATTAGTGCTTTTCGAAACAGTATGTTGTTCGGTGTCTCGATGGGCGGGCTCAGATGAAGCCAACCATTCATGAAGAGACTGATCAATATCTTCTGAAATATCAGTGAGATCCTCCGCTTCCTCAAGAAGTTCATATTTTTTGTTTAGATACTCTTTATTAAGTTTGCGTTCTTCTTCTAACCTTTGAAGTTTTAATTCTATTTTTCGAGATTGTGAAGCATGAGAACGATTTGAGCATCTACTTGAAGCACTGGGTGTAGGTGAATTTGACCTTGCAGCAGAACATTTAGTACATTTGAAGGTTATGTCATCTTCGGTGACATTAACGCAATCTTTGTGAAATATTTTCTGGCAATCAACGCAGGTTGTTATATTGTTGTCAGGGGGTTTGTGGCAAAATGAACATTCGTGATTGGGCTGTTCATTTAGCGCTTGACTGTCACAATGTGGTAAAGACATTTTTACTTACTGCGAGATTGGCAAGTGTTTACAGCAGATGTGGTCCAGAAAATGACAAAATACAAAAAGAATTTTAAAATTGTTGGAGGCACGCCAGCCTAGGGTAACTTTTAGTGACTTCCAAGGGGATTTTGAATAAAACACATGAGTTTCATAAAAACTTAATTTATTCAACAAATGTATTTCTATTAAAATTCTTTTTGGTATGGAAACCACTAAGAAAATATAGCAAATTTTTAAATTTAATATTTTATCTGGCCACTGCCAACTTTATGTTCTGGAACTTACTAATGAATAAAATGGCAGATCAATTTGGCTCCCAAATGTGGCTTTTTTAGTACTACCTTTTTAGTTTCGTTAAAAATTAAATATTCACAATCAGAAAGATATGAAAATTTCGATGTTTAAAATTAAGTGCTACCAGACGGATCATCTGAACTTAGGGTTTTTGGTAGTGGCGCTAACAACTGTTTTATCAATATGTAGTTTTAAACGCCACCGCAATTTGCAATTGTTTGAGGTTGGAACGTTTACAAAACATGAAGAAACATGAGCTTTAAAGGGACTAATTGGCGATTTTTTCAACAACAGAAAAATAACGGTAAATTCTCGGATAGGCCAAATATGAAAACAACCATTGTTTGTTTTCAAGGGCCCAAGGATCCATTTTTAACAATAAAAAAGTTGTTTTTTTTCGTGTACAGTCCATTTTGATTGATTAAGATATAGTGTTTTTGTTAATTGAATCAATTAATACCAGGCCGGCCTACCCACTATGAAGCTCAAAAACCCCCAATCGATATTTAATGGGTATTTTGGTAAACACACCCAAGTGGCAATTTTTCTTTATATTAATTTAAACAACGATGCTATAATTTTTATGTTTTATTTAGAGAAAAATAAAAAGAAATGATTATAAAATTCATACAATCATTTATATGGCCATTTAAGTGTATGTACATATAGCGTTAGTGGACTTTACTCTATTTGTTAATTTAAAAATAGATGGCATACTACATATGTACATATTTTAAATTTCAAATTCGGCCTTTTGCAAATCAAATTCCGTTTGTTAAAAAACATTACGTTTGGTTCATCCCACAGCGCCAGTTCTGCATACCAAAACTGGCCCACTGGTAGGGTAGCCAGATTTTAAAAAACAGTACAATCAAGAAAAAAACAGTAAATTTTTTTTGGCGAAAACACAACTATTTAATTAAATTATTATATATTTAAAACTTTTGATTGAATATGCAACAATTATATAACGAAAAACACTTATGGCCATTTTCTCAATGTACCGTCAAACTGCCTGTTACTTAATGTCAACATAAATTTATTAGACCGATAAACTGTCTGTTAACAATTTTGGGTTTCTCAATATACCGACAAAAAACATGGTTTTAAGCTGGCAACACCTCTCAAAATACATGTAAAAGATGGGAGTCAGCTGATTGAATTTATTTGTACGGCAAATAAAAGGAAAATAAATAATCGGCAGATGAGTGCTGGTTAGCTTTGCGACAGAATAGAAGCAAATGAGACATTGAGAAAACCAAATTTCTTAAATGTGCAGTTTTTCGTTGGGAAAAAAGTTAATCGTGTAATGAGAAAACGGCCATTAAAATGTGTAACGTCAAAGGAATGATTTCCGTTTTATGGCATTTTATACGTATACGAAATTACTCCATTTGCGTTAAAAAAAAACACTAAAACGAAGCATTTGGCCTAAATGTTTTTTTTAATTTGAAGACAGGACATTCCATAACCATAACATTCCTGTAAGCCATATAAGAAAGGAGAAAAGCCTAACTTAGCTTAAAACCATTAACTCATTGATTGTGTAAGTAGGACTTTCTTTAAGCATATTGGTATTTAAAGCAATTTTCACCACACACATAGTTGCACAAATCATATAGAATTTGAAACATAGTGTGGTGTATTTTTATTTACCAAAATCTGAAAATAGTAAAAAACAAGTTTCAATAAAATTTATTCGCTGATGATTTTCAATAAAATTTTTGTAAAAATTAACGTAGCTTTTCTTTATTTCAAAAGTGGTCCTGAAAGGAATTAGGTATTTTTATAAATTTTGAGCCAGAAGAATTTTTTAAATTTGTACGTTTGCAATTTCACGTGATTGCGATTTCCAGAACTTGCCCGAATATTAAAAAAAAATTCTAGGAATTATAGATAATTGTGTTGGAATAAGTATTTATTTACCCCCCTATATATAAAAAATATTATTGATTTATAAGAAGTTTATTAAAAAGATTTCTATAGGAAATTCGTTTAATAAACCTGTTATTAATCTGAAATATTTTTTATGAATAAGGCCTTTAGTATTTAAAAAATATAATATTTTTTTAACAAAATTTCGATTTTGTTTTTGTCTTTCTCAGGTGTTTAAAGGAAAATACTATTGGAAGAGGTAGCCATAAAATCATATGTCTTAAAAATAATAACATGCCAATATACAACTGCTGCGAGTCACCCATTATAATTTAGATTTCTACTGCGTATTTATGAGAAAACAATGACCACAGCGTAAAAAGTCTTCTTATTTTAAAGCTTTTTTGTTTGGAACACAACATTTTTTTAAGCTATGTACTGTTTAATATAAGAATATTTTCAAATATGACTTTAACAGAGGTTTTCTTAATACCTTGGTGTTTTGTAGACTGAACAAAAAAAACAGTACAAAGTGTAAAAAACAGTACATTTGCGTACTGTTTTGAACATTATGCATAAAACAGTACAATTGCAAAAAATCAACACTGTTAAAAACAGTACGTATGCCAACCCTACCCACTGGGCACATTATATCACAACCACTACCTTCATACCTAGAAAGGTGAGGTTCTTACCCATTTAAAAATTAAACAATTGTAGTCGGGACTGTAAGAAAAGATAAACTCCCTGTTTATTGTTGTTGTTTTTTATTAATACGATTTCCGTACGACGTGCTAAATTCCCAGTTTTTCATATTTGATAAATACACTGAAATTTATTATTAAGGGACAGTCTCCGACTAACTCTTGCGCTGTACGGTTTACTTTGATCGATCTACTAGCATTCTTCTTAAATATTTTTTTTCTTTCCTACATACAGTGAAGTGTAAAACTTTTTATGCTAAAGTGTTATTTACGTAAAACCAAGGATATAGGTTCGTTATAATGTACGAACCGCCCCAATTGGGGGATAACCGCTATTCGATACTAGCGGAGCCCCCCGTGCCAAAAAAAACGCTCCACTAAGAACATCTGCGAAATTTTTCCCGAACTACCAGTAGTCCAAAAGCCAGATCCCAAATATGTAGTAATTTCCGCTTCGTCTAAGGATAAAACTATGCAAGAATATTCCTGCTTTTCAGTCCACCGTTCACTTAAATTAATTTGCTCCGATATTCTTTCGGTATCTGAACTAAGAGACGGCAATCTACTTCTCTTAATTGGAAATAAAACCAGTGCGGAGAAACTTATTTCAACGAATGTTCTGCCCGGAATTTGTAACATTAAATGCGACTATCATAATAACCTCAATTTCTCCAAGGGCACAATATATGCCCCATACCTCAACAAAATCCCATAAGAGGAAATAATAAGTGAATTAAAATCACAAGGTGTCGTTGAAGTATACAAATACCTTAAGAAAAATGTAGAAGACAAACTAGCGCCCTGTGGGGTTATATTACTTACGTTTGACCGCTATCACACCCCAGAAAAACTTGATATTTCTTGGCACAAAGTTAAAGTTCGGCCTTACTACCCTAACCCGATGCGATGCAAATCTTGCCAGAAACTGGGACACACGCAAAAATGGTGCAAAAATCCCCCACTATGTGAAAATTGCGCACTTCCCCCCCATAAACCTACTGAATGCACACGCACTTACTGTGTTAACTGTGCTGAAGAACATCCCTCCATTTCTACAGACTGCAAGGTATTTAAGCAACAAAAAGAGATATTAAAAATTAAAACAAAAGATAAATGCTCCATTAAAACTGCCAAAGAAAAATACTACGCACAAAATTCTACAACACTGTTGTTTACTCGTTCCTATTCTGAAGTTACAACCAACAAACATACCAATGATTCAACAAAAAAAAGCACCGCAAACACTTCAGAAATTACTAAACCTACCAATTTACCAACAACGATCTCTACTCGACAAAACAAAACTGAATCAATAAGAAATATTACAGCGACTACCGTTGCACTACCAAAAACAGTACAAGAATCCAAATTACAAAAACAGACAACAAGCACATCACAAAAAACTTTAAATACAATAACAACTCGATCAATGTCTAAAGCTGCAGCTACAAAAAAACCTCATGAACCATTTAACTCACAAAACAGCAATAACACTTTGTCAAAATCAACAACAAGTACACAAGAAACACTTAATTTAACACAAAACAAAAATATTACTTTACCAAAGAAAACAACAAACCAAAACTCTATTTACAATAGCAAAGAAGAAATAATGTTTCTTGATAATGAATAATCAATTTTATATTTTGTAACCATGGATCTTAAAATAATTCAGTGGAATATGAACGGCCTTGCTAATAATTATCATGAACTTCAATTAATAATAAAGGATCATAATCCTGATATTATTTCTATTCAAGAAACACACATCCCTAACAACACCACTAACATAATTTATCCAAAACAATATAATGGTTTTTTTCACAATTTATCCTGTAATAACAATGCTAAACAGGGCATTGGTATACTTATTAAAAAAAACGATACCCCACAAATGAATGTATCTTGACCCTGACACTGCCTCTATAACCATTGAAGTTCAAACAGACTTAATGTTCTCATTTGTTAATACGTATATACCCCCTAATCAACCTATATCCATAGCGAATTTAAAGCGTATTTTAAACAACGCAACCTCACCGCTATTTTTCTCTGGAGATTTTAATGCTTGGAGCAACTTTTGGGGCTCAAGTACATCCAACTTCAGGGGTAAAGTTATGGAAAATTTCATTTTAAACGAAAACCTAATAACACTTAATAACGGCAAACCCACACACTTCTCAACCCACCACACTTTCACTCACGTAGATATAACATTTTGCTCCCCCCAACTTGCTGCACTCTGTTCTTGGAATACACTTGATAATCTTCATGGAAGCGATCACTTCCCCATCCTAATAAGTATTGAGAAAAGTACAAACCAATTTAAATGCAAATATTTACCCAAATTTAAAACAGATTATGCGAATTGGTTCTTATTTCAAAAGCTTTGCGAACAGAATATATCCAATTTAAAAGTATCATACAATGTTAATCAGCAAGCGGCATCAATTGTTAAAAGCATTAGATCTGCCGCCAACCAATCTATACCTCAAACTATTCAAAAACGTAATATGCCTCGTGTGATGTGGTGGAACGCTAAATTACAAGAACTCAGAAATGAAAAACAAAAACTTTGGCATAATTATAAAAGAAATAGAAATGACACCAACCTAATACTTTACAAAAAGTCCAACTCAAAGTTCAGAAGAGCCGTTAAGATATGTAAAGCTGAAAGTACAACAAAAGTCACATCAAATATTAACCCCAACTCTACATCCTAACGTATTTGGAACGACGTAAAATCCTTATCCGGCGCAAAATACCGCAATTTAATAAAATACCTAAAATCCGACTCTGGCATGCTATCTTCTCCAGATGCGATTGCTAACGCTTTCGCGAAATACTGGTCTTCTTTATCAGACAATTGCAACTTTTCCACCAACTTTCAATCAGCCAAATGTAATATTATCAATCAAACTTACAATCCCCTGCATATAAACATTCACGCAAAAAAAATAGAAATCCCTATTAACATAGTAGAACTGGAAGACGCATTGCACGTTACAAAAGGTAAAACACCAGGAGCTGACCGAATCACCTATCCAATGCTAAAAAATCTTAACAAGTCATCAAAAAAACACCTCCTTATGGTCTACAATAATATATTCACCTCAAATGTCTACCCGCAAGCTTGGAAAATTGCATCCGTTGTTCCCATATCAAAACCCAATAAAGATACTTACTCCATATCTGGTTACAGGCCAATATCCCTGTTACCTTGTTTGAGCAAGATTCTTGAAAAAATAATTTCCAGAAGGTTAATGTGGTTCTTAAAGGCCAACAGTTTCATAACCCCCAATCAAGTAGCTTTTATGAAAAAACAGGGTACTGACGATGTTCTATTATACATCCAACATTTTATTTCTAATGCATTATCGAGCAAAAATCATATAAATATATTATCAACGGACTTCGAGAGAGCATTTGATCGTATTGGAATCCATGTAATACTCCAACAACTAGCAGATTGGAAATTAGGAAATAACATGTTCTCTATAATAAAAAGTTTTTTAACAAATCGGACATTTTATGTAAGAATAAATGGCCACCAATCTAGGACTTTTCCTCTGCACAATGGAATACCACAAGGTTCTCCGCTATCGGTTATATTATTCATAATCGCTTTTAATCAATTTAGCAAAATCATTTCCAGCTATAAAAATGTCGAACACGCAATTTATGCGGATGATGCAATTATATTCACCAAAGTAAAAGATAATAACAGCGCAAAACAAGTCTTTTTAAAAATTCTTAAAGATATAGACAACTGGTGCTTAGTATCAGGTGCAAAATTGGCTATTGAAAAATGTTCTCTATTGCACATTTGTCTTAAATTTAACTGTGACCATTTCGACCTTGAATATAACAATATTATTATAAAACGAGTTAACCACTTGCGTATCCTAGGGATAGTATTTGATAAACGTTTCACATTTAAGGAACACTGTATACAACTTAGGAAAAATCTAAATGACAGGCTTAATATTATAAAGTACCTTACGTCAAAAAACTTCAACATACACATATCTACGATGATAAACATTACTCGTTCTATTGTCCTCTCAAAAATTGATTATGGTCTCCCAATCTACGGATGGTGTGCTCCGTCTCACATAAAACTAATCAAAACACCCTACTACGCTGCCATCCGTTACAGTATCGGAGCTTTTCGTACTAGCCCAACGATAAACCTACTGGTTGAAGCCGGAATGCCTTCTATTGAAGATCGCACTTACAAGCTCACCTATAAACTAATACCAAAATTCTTCACCAGTCACAACAAAATGATGTTTGAAATTACTTCAAGAGCAATTAACTATAAAAAAAAACCTAGAATCGAGTCCACCATTTCAAGATGCATACAATTTTCGCGCAATATTGACCTTCAACTTCGACCTCTACTACTTAAACAACCAACGGAACCCCCTTGGTTACTGCAAAATTCCTCGTACATCTCTTCTATAATTAACATGGCTAAAACAATAACACCAGCTACAGTTTATCAACAAGAGTTTAAAGCTACTTTTGAACACTTTACAAATCAAAACTGGAATTTTCTGTATACTGACGGTTCCAAATCCCAATTCTTCACAACATTTGCAGTCATCCAACAAAACAACAAAATTATCAGATGTGGATACATTGATAATCACTGTTCTAATTTCACTGCAGAAGCTTTAGCAATATTTATTGGAATCCAAGCTGCAACAAAAGACAATTCTAAATATATAATTTGTACTGACAGCCTTTCCACTATTCTCGCTACGCAGAACACTAAACTTGACACCCCCTTAATTAACAATATTCGAAATACCCTCATTGCTAATCAAAACAAGATTAAATTGATGTGGGTTCCATCCCACGTAGGGATTCCAGGAAATGAGTATGCGGATAAAACTGCCAATGAAGCTAAAAATAGACCACTAAAAAATTTCGCCACATGGGAACCAAGGGATATTACCAATGCAATTTACTCCAATTTGGAAGCATCTCATAATAGAAAATGGGATGAATACCAACATATCTACAAAAACACTAATTTCCTTGGAAAAAACCCTTATATCCGAATTCCTGCTCAAGATTCAAAACCAATATCATAACAAGACTCAGATTAGGCCACAGTAAACTCTCACACCAACATATCTTAGACAATAAACCAGCTCCACAGTGTTCAGCCTGTAATACGCAGCTTAACATTGCACACATCTTAAACGAATGCTCCACTTACTATTATTCCAGAAAAAAAATCTTTGGATCAAATATTCCTACTGAATTATTAAAAGATACATCTAACAACAATATTAATCTCATTTGCAAATTTTTGATAGAAAATAATTTAAAAAATCTAATATAATTAAAATTCGGAGTTGAAAGCCTTGGCAGCTATTACTCCTCTCTTATTTAATTACTATAATTGTATTATATAATTAAATTTAAATAAATAAATAAATAAAATAAAATATTATTAAGGGAAAGCTAGCTTCTATGCGCATTTCACTGATTGCTTTGTTTAAGCTTTGATATTGTTACAAGTAAAACTGAGGTTTATAATTCTTATTCGCTTAACAGTTTTATTTGTATAATATCTTAAGCTTTTCTAAAATCTTTGGATGAAGTTTCCTGGCGATCTGGCCTAAGCAACCAGTGAAATGCGCATAGGAATAGCTTATCCCTTCAACAATAAATTTCAGTTTCTCAATATTATGAAATGGGTACTTATCACATTTGAAAGAAACCTTGTTAATTAATTTTTGAATCTCAAGAAAAACTTTGAAAATTGCCTCTCTTTGAATCTAGTTCGACATTAAAAATCTGATTTTTTGAAATGGTGACAAAGGCTGATTTTGATATTAAAGTGAAGAATTTAATTTGAAAGTTGCGGAATATGATTTGTAAATTACACACACAAAAAAAAATCGTAGGTAAAATTACCTTAAAATATGGTATAAAATTATCTAAGCGCAAGGGTAGCATGGCAGTATCCAAGTTTCTTAGGTAATATGACTATTAACTTAGGTAATTTCCATGTTCGAAAAACTATCTATAAGTTTTGTTAAAATAACTTAAAAACTTTGAAAATTCACCAATAATAGCAAAGTTATTTTATATATTTATTTTTGGGAAATTATCAAAGTTCAATTTTGTACAAGAACATAGCTTTTAGGTAAATTTACTACTTCTTGTTGTTAATTTAAATAAAATTAACTACCTTCTTCATTTCTTTACAACATTTTATTTATACATATATACTTTTTACAAAGATATAAATTTAATAATAAACTTTTACACGTAACGAAACATTTTAATTTTCAAGAATTAACTAAATAATCTAATGAAACTTTCTAAATAGTAGTCATTGTCTTTCTAAATCTAAGACCTAGATCTTCTGTCTGTAAATGTACTTCAGAGTCTTTGGATTCATCTTGATTACTAGGGCTGTGATGGCACACCCACTAACTACCCAAATGTTAAGTATCTTTAAGTAACAAATTATCGCCTATAAGTTTCCGTCTTCATTTTTAGCTTTCTTGTTGGGTTTTTAAAATCTGAAAATAAAATAATTTCTTAAATACATACAAATACTGGAAAAGAATATGCAATATCTATCTACTTAGCCATTTCCGTTTTTTTTTCTCACGTGCACCCTTTATTGATCAAAGTTTCGCGTTGCTTTTCATCCAAATGTCGGTGTCTTTGAGTATTAAAATTACTGTCTTACCCTCAGAAATTATTCAATATCTTGGTCGACTTTTAAACTCTAACTCCACGTCTACAACAGGCGTGATTTGCTGTTATAACATGATGTTATAAAAGCGGTATTAAAACATGTGCATTAACAACCATGTTCTGACATGAGACAACCTCTAACATGATGAGTCTTTACTTAACACTAACATCATATGTATAACTGTTAATCTTAAGCATTTCATGTCTGTTGTAGACTGCGTGTTAAGATGGTCATCGGTCTAGGCTTTTTAAATTCTTTGCCCATTTCAAAAAACATATTTTTTATTTAACATACAAATATACATAATATACTTTTAATTTCATTTCTTTTAGTTTTATTTAAATTTTAACGTTTTTTCACAAAAAAAAAAAATCCAACTGACAATTAAATAAAACTATATTAAAAAAATTCGAAGAAGATACCTAACTCAATTTGGAATATTATCAAACATTTTAGGCAAAACTTTTTTTATAATTTACCAATTTTCTTAGGCAATTTAACTTAGTTTTTTGTTTTTATATGAAAATAAAATACCTATGCGAGCCTTGGTAAACTTACCTAGATAATTTTTTTTTTGTGCACAATTTAATTTCGAAAATTCTAAATTTGAATTGAAAATTCTGAATTTGTTTTTTAAAAACCTGAATATGATTTTGAAAAGGCTGAATTTGAAGTTAATATCTTATACATACATAGAAAATATTTTAAAAATTCATAAAAATAGTAGCACAAACAACTACATATGAAGTTATTTTAAATCTGTTACCACTCTAATGCTATAGCTTTGTTCACATTATGTGTATGTCAAAATTTAAGTTTTACATATGGTTTATAATATACATGTTCACATGTTTGTATATAAAGTACATTTGACATTACCTATAAAAAAACTACATTAAAACAGCTGAGTGCTTAAATGCATACAAATTAAATTTGTGCTTAAATAAAATTTTATTTTAAAATGGAACGAAAGGTTGATCAAATAGTTGCGTGCAGCAGTATTGTAATTGGAGCATATATTAAAATAAGAAATAAAATAAGAAGAAAAAAATGGACACCCAAAAGAAATATGTATAATGTTGTGGAGCCATAACTGGTTGCTTCAAAGTGCCAAGGGACTAGGAATTACATCAATGGTGATGGATGATCTGCGTTTGGAAGATCCCAAGGCGTTTAGAAGTTTCTGCAGAATTTCGTACTCGGCCTTTGAAGAATTGCTTAAGAAGGCATCACCTCTGATCTCGAGACAGAACACTCAGATTCGGGAAGCTATTTCTGCTACTGCAAGGTTAATAAAAATTTTGCTATTGCGTTACATTTATAACAAATAAACATTTCCCAATTCTTTACCTTAACTTCATTAGGCCCAATAGATGAATTGAAAATTTTTAACCTGTCAGCCATATCATTGAGCGTTGAGTACCTGGCATACTTATTATGGTAGAACATACTCCGCACACGTCAAGTTTTACTCGACAAGTCTTGAGTTTTTAGGAGAGAACGGGAAAGAGAACGTCATTTCTTTTCCCCTCTCTCCTAAAAACTCAAGACTTGACGAGTCAAATTTGGCTTACTAGTGTTGCCAGATACCAAAAGTAAAATAATTGGAGAATAGAAAAATTCACCTACATTTTGAAAAAGTAACTGAACAATTTTAACCGTTACATGCGCAACGTCTTGTATCTTAATGAAAAAAATATATTGAACGTAAATAAGAAAAAATTTAAAGACTGCGTTTTTATTTTTTCAATTTTTTGTTTTGTTGTAGTTTTATTAAGGAAAAACTGGTTGTATCTTATGAGATACACTGCGCACTCCACACACAAAGAGGAACGCATAAACAAAGAAAGGATTTTTTAAGTGCAGTTTATTTTTAGTATGAATAAAATTAGAAATTAATGTGATTGTATTAAATATAATTCAAATTCATTTAGTTAATTTTAAATTAATAAAACTAGGACTACGAGGGGAGTTAGGGGGCGATTTCTGGCTCTCCGAAACTATCCAACAGAATTTAATCAAATTTAAAACATAGATAGATCCCTACTTACATACATGTATACACTAGCTGCCGTATTCATAAAAAATTAAAATGGATTTGAAAAGCATTTTAAGAAAAATTTGTATGAAAATTTTGCCTTAAAACACATTTCAAACTCATTTTATTATTTATGAATACGGCAGTAGGTATACATTTTGTAAGAAATAGGATCACGAGGGGTGTAGGGGAAATATCTACCTCTCCAAAACTATCTAACAGATTCGAATGAAATTTAAATCAACAATATCCCTATTTAGAAAGGCACATAAGCTTTAAATGTATTAAAAATGGGACTTCAAGAAGGGGTACATAGGGGTAGGGGCAGTTCTAAATGCATCTAAGATCTTAAAGATAATAATAATGCCACTGACCTATCATTATTATTTGACCAATAGCCTCTCGAGTTATATGTAAATCTCATATAATGTAAAATACCAATTATCTTTCGCAATTCTAAAACATACATTCCAGCATATCGCAAAGTTTCCTCAGCTATATAACTTCCCAATCTCTCAGGTAATTAGTAACGGTAAGCCTGATATGGAGTAACCAATGATTATATATCATCAGGCAGAGAGCTATCGCCCTTTAACTTTACTGCCTGACTGATGAATTTCATATTACCCAGTTTTTTTTAGATATTTTTACAATTGCAGAAGCTTTCGGATGAAAGAAAACATTTTGAGGAAAGTAAATTAAATGATGTTGGACTTGATGGTAAGTCCTGTGAGAGAATTGGTCACTGATTTGCTGCCGACTCTTGTAAGCTCGCAGTTGAGGAACTGTATGCAGTAGCATTTGATAATAAACAATTTCTGGCAACGTGGAATAGGACGAAGGTATCCGTTCTTAAATTTGGTGCTAGGATATTTGAAGTACAAAATTGTACGTGGCCAGGATACAGAATGGTACTAGACTAAGCAGATACTTAGCGTGCAGCTACAGGAAAATGTATTGGGTTTGAGAACAGATTATCGTCATTCATAAATGCAATAAACGAGTCATCAACTAACTCTAACGCTATTTTCAGATCCTTCCTCCGGATCAGAATCATTATTAATAAGAACAACATTTAAATTTTTAGAGGAAACTATTCTTGGAATTTCAATTTCATCGTCACTATTTTCATCAGTGCTGTCATAAGGAAATTCTGCGCTGTTCCAAGGCATTTTACATATTTTATAATTTATCATTTTGGATCTACCAATACGTCTGAATGCATCCATATTTATATCGTTACCTAAAACGCAAAAGTTCCTAACTAACCATAAATTAAAGATCGACTTTTTCATTGATTCTGATGCAAATGTCTACAAAAGATTTTGGTATCATTCGATTTTATTAGCAAAAAAGGCCCTATCTAAGAGTTGCAACATGTGCAACATTGTCAAAACAACTGATAGGTTTTACAAGAAAAACAGAAGACAAATAAATTATAAACAGTTTGCGGCAATTTATCAACTTAACATTTTAAATAGTGTTTATTTCTCCTGTAAAGTTATCAAAATGTTAGATAGGGCCTTTTGTATTTGAGGTGAAGATATTTGTAATTATAATTAGAATAAAAAAAATTTAAGTAGCAAGCGAAAAGAACTTGTATCAAATGACTAAGTCCCAATTTACACTAGGGGCATTTCTTGCCGGACAGACAAAGTTTGATGGCGAGGGGTCGAAAAGGTAGAGTGTGTAGTACATGACTATCTGTACTGGACATTTTTTCATTTCTCTTTCTAACTTTTCGTAGTTTACATCTTGTTGCTTTATATTATTTTTCTCAATTTGTCGTCAGTTTGGCTTGTATTGTGTTATGTCTGTCAGAAAGCTGCAAGAAGTATGATCGAGCCGACTCAATCACTTCAGCTAAAAATTCAGTATAAATCAAAAAAGTATTCTACAGTTTTGTTCTTGTTCAAACGTCAACACGAACCAAAAAATTCAGTATGATGTATGAATCGATAGCAAAATTATGCTTGTATTTGTTTATTTAAAAGCGATGCATATGTTTATGAACAACAGCTTTCTTGTACTCGAGTTTCGGCTCGGTGATTCGAACATGATTTTATTGTAATCAGTTGCAACCACCACTCGAACTTTATGATTCAATCGTATTTGTTCAACAAAAAGAAATTACTTAAATGCAAAAAGCTCGTTTCAAACAGTCAGTTTGAATTCTTGTACTCGCAACGAACATGAATGTATATATTTCTTTGGTATGATAGAAGTAAAATTCATGTTATAAGCTCGAGCCACTTGTTTAAATACACATTGTGATTTATTTATATAAGCAATATAAAGCTCATGTTATTGTGAGCGTTGCGTGTTGTTCTTAGTAGTACTGTTCCTTTTATAGTTATAAATTATATTTTGTTATATAATACTACTTGTTTTGAAAACCCATGTTCCTTTTTATGTACATTTTGATATAAAAATATGTTTAAAAAAATGTTTTTTTATTATTAACTTTTTTTAATATCTCCAAAAATTTCTTTGAATTTGATTATATGCCTAAAAAATAATAATACGTGTATGTAAATAAATACAGACAACTTTTTCGCAAATTTAATTTTTAAATAAATTTAGCTTGGGTTACGATTTTTTAACATTTTTTTCACTATATTCATATTTCCTAAAAATGAAAAAACAATATGGGTTTAGATATGTACATTCATTCAAACATTTGTATTTTTTGAATCAATAATGTTGCGACTGATACATACATATGTATAATGCTCAAACGAGAACGAAACTGTAGAATACATGAATGGTTTGTACTTAAATTTTTGCGTTAATGATTGAAACGACTCCATCATACATGTTGCAGTTAAATGAACATAATATCGCATTTGAAAACGAATATTGCAAGAATGATGCGAACACCGCTTCGTTTCCTTGCAGTGATCTGCAGTCATACCAAAAAAAAAAAATTACAAACGTTCATGTTCGATGCGAGTACTAGAATTCAAACTGATTGTTTGAAATAAGCTCGTTACTCCAAAATCATTTTTGTTGTTGAACAAAAACGGTTTGAATTATAACAATTCAGAGTAAATGATTGAATATACTCCAAATTTTAGTATTCGTTGCAGTTCTCTGATATGTTTCTCTTCTTCTTTTCTTTTAACTTTGTTATTGCGTTCTATTTCTGAGAAAACAACATCAAGACTGCCCATCAATGAACGTAATCCAAAATATTGATAACGTGTATAATCTCTTCTTCATGAAACTACTATTGTGGATTAGATTCATTGACCATTGCTTGGTTTTGGTCTCAACGAACGTACGCAAGAAAATACTACAATAATAAAGTGAAAGTTATATTCCCTCAACCAGTTAAACAACGATTTTCGATGAGGCCTCCTCGAGATCGATGGCGTAGTGGGATACAGATGCGTAGTTTCTTTTTGGTTTTGCTGTGTTATAATTTAACTATTTACAAAGATTGTTCTTGCATAAAAGTAATTAGAATTAAAAAAATTATTTGCGATTAAAAATTAGTCTAAATGGAGAATAACGTTATGAATTAGTAAGTTACACTTGCGGGTTTTCCCTCCAGATATCCAGTTTAACTAATAGATTTATAGACGTTTCCCAGTATTTAAAGAGTCATATATTCTGTTTAGGTCATCTTAAGTTCACATTCACGAAAATATATATATTGATGTCGAACTATGGAAAAGTAGGAGGTGTCTTAACAAATCACGTATAAGTCTCGTTCGGTGTGTATTTCAGTCACCATGATAAGATGTTTTTTTCTTTCTTTGCAACACAATCTTCCTTTTTCCTATTTGTCGTTTAATAAAAGAGTTCTGGATATTCTGCCAGATAAACCGTGCAGAATGTGATATTTGGGTACCGTCTAAGCTTAATTCTCAAATATTCTGGTCTTGTTTTTATGCGGGGAAAGAAGGAAAACGTGGCATTTAGCGATTCTTTAAACTCGTTTATTTGGGGCAGAACGAATTAGCGAACGAGTTCAGGGAACTTCCCCTGCATTGGGTACATCAATGCACAAAGCACGTGAATTTTAGGTTAACCTGGTAGGCAGCAGAATTCTATAGGGTTGTTGAATTTTTTTTTTTTTATTTATTTTGAAGAGGGTTATTATCGTAATGCCAAGAAAACCGAATCGGAAATTATCCCAAAATCCTGCGCAGCATAAATTACTTCGATTTTTCCGAAATGCTACTAAAACATAGCCATGAAAAAAATCCGAAATAAAAATGTAATTGCAAAAATATTATTTTTTTAATTTAATTTGTAGCTTGTTCATTCATTAAACGATGTCTATTCCTCTTAAAGGTTGATAGCAAAAGGAAATAGTCGATATTTTTTATGTATTAATTAAGTTCGATGAAATTCATCACATTTATGCAACGCTAACCATTCACAATAATTATGGTGTAAAATCGCCATTTGGCCTACCGGCTGTCCGAATAAAATTGTTTCAACAACCCACAATATATAGTCGAACAAATCCCTGGCTATTAACTTTCCCTATGATTAGGTTTCCCCGTTTTTGTTACCTAGCTTGAATATGCAACTCCCCGGTTGAATGTTTCCCTCGTAACCATGATTGTTTACAGTACATGTTTATAAACATCTAAGCAAAACGATTTCATATATCTGAACTCTAGTTCGGTAAACAAAGTTGATAAGATTCAAACATTGAAATATACATATATACAGGAATATTGGGTATGAGTGTTAATCTTTTCATTCCATTCAAACAAAAGGCACTAAATTTTTTTTCTTTAAAAATATATCTAACGATATTGCGGTCGAGTTACCCCCTGTTGCTGCTAGAGCAGCTGTTCCTCTAAGATTTGAGATAAGAGAAATCGAAAAGGCTATTTGTAATTTAAAACCCAAGAAGGCTCCTGGTGTTTATAAGACCAGCAACAAAATGCTTTTAGAGCTACCTCGCATAGCAAAGAAAATTATTCTTTATATTTTTAATGCTATTTTACGCCTTGAATACTACCCTCAAGATTGGAAGGTCTCCTTAATAACGATGATACCAAAGCCAGGAAAAGATCACACAAAAGTTGAGTCATATAGGCATCTTAGCTTATTACCTAATATATCAAAGCTGTTTGAGAAGCTCTTAGCGTCAAAATTAACCCCAATTTTAAATGACAATGGGTGTATACCTAATCATCAATTCGGTTTCAGAAGAGACCATAGCAAAATTAAAAAAGCTCATCGGATAGTAAACGCCATAAGAAAAGCCTTTGAAGATAGAAAATATTGCTCCGCTCTCTTCATAGATGTTTCTCAAGCTTTTGATAAAGTCTGGCCTGAAGGCTTGTTACATAAATTGAAGCTAATTTTACCAGTTAACACACACAAGCTGTTAGAAAGCTACTTAGTCGGTCGAAAGTTTATTATTAAAGAAGGTGAATATTTAAGCTCTCCTCAGCTTATTGAAGCTGGAGTCCCTCAGGGAAACATCCTGGGCCCAACAAACAACTATACCCAAACTTCAACATTCGCTGATGATACAGCTTTTCTAAGCGTGCACGAAAACAGTCAAGAAGCATCTCGATATCTACAGGATCATATATATCAACTCGAACTATGGTTAAAACAATGGAGGATAAAGGTCAATGAGCAAAAATGCGTACATATAACATTCACCTTGCGTCGGGAATCATGCCCCCCCTATTAAATCAATAATCAAATAATACCTCAAAATTCGCATGTAAAATATCTCGGTATACATTTAGATCGCCGTTTAACGTGAAAAATCCAAAACTAACTCAAATGAAACTAAAAGCCACCCAACTCTGTCCTTAGTCTCGACTGCAAACTTCTACTTTGCAACTCCATCATAAAGCCAATCTGGTGCTATGGTATTCAGTTATGCGGCACTGCCTCGGCCACTAATATCGAAAAAATTCAAAGGCGTCAAAAATAAACTCCTTCGAATAATCACAGCTGTCTCTTGGTATGTTAAAAACTCAAATATGCACAAGGATCTCAATGTTCCATTAGTTAAAACTGTGATTACGAAATATGCAGTAAAATACTTAAAAAGGCTCGAATTGCATCCGAATACACTAGGTCGAAACATTTTAAATGATAGGGGCCACACTCGCTTAAGAAGAAGAGACACTGCAGCAATCCAATCCAATTAGATGAGCGATAAACACCTAGATTTGTGAACAGAACCCGTGATGAACAAAATTGTTGTCTGGCACTGGCAGGACATAAAATAAAGTATTAGGTTAAGATTTGATTAATTATTGTTAGTTCATATTTAATATATGAAGATTCAATAAATAAATAATGAAAGAAAAAAAATTTGAATTTAAATTGATAATGATTTGAAAATAAAAATTTTATATCAAATGTTTTATCAAATGTCAAATGTTAAAATCAAATCAAAAATAAGCTTGGCAATACTAAAGCAAAAATTAATGTAAGCATTAAAAATGGCGATTAAAGTTACATATTTTTACTTTGTGGTTACATGTGTTTTAATATTAAAAATAAATTTTAAAATAAAGTGAACAGTTTATTCTTGTAAAAAAAAAAAAATACAGAAATTACAATGATTAAAAATACAAAAAACAGTCACAGTTGAACTCTCATTGCGACAACACCTTTCTCTAATTGCTTTTTGTTTGTATATTTAACATAAATAAATTTTGTGAACAAAACAAATTTAAAGACTTCTTACTCTCTTTTAAAAAACTACAAAAAACAATTTACATAATATAAAAGATCATAAATCAATATTGGTTACATTTATAAATAACAATGAATAAACCACCTAATATTGGAACGCAATTTTCCCCTCATTTACCATCGTTTGAACTAGACCATAGCAAACAAATGAAAGACACATCATTAGGTCCGCAATACCTCATAATGGCTAGAAATGGAAATACATCTAACACCGAAAACTTACATACCATCAATGAAACCCTTACCAATGTATCACCATATCTTATAAAAAAAGTTATTGATAGTGTCCGTGGAGAGATTGAATTATGTAAAAAACTACAATCGGGAACAATTTTATTAAAAACAAAAAATTTTACACAAGCCCAGAAACTGATCAAATTAATTTCCCTCTGTACGCGTCATGCGGCTGCGGGCGTCAATAGCATTGCCATTGTGAAAATGTTAGCAATGTTTACAAAAATGTTCATACAAAAAAAAAATACAAATCATAAAAAATAAGACTTGGTATTACTTGGAAAAGATGCCGCGCGGCAAAGTTGAATTTTTTCAACTTTTGTTTTAAGCCGCGTGAAGTAGACGTCGTCATACACAAACATAATCATTTAACAAAAGAAATATAAAAAACATTACAAATTAAGAGGAAAAATCTTATTTGGTAAGTAAATTCTTATAATGTTCAAATAAATCGTTTTTTTTTAATAGATTGAACATTTTTTAACAGCTTATTCAACATTTGCCGCTTTAAAATGTGCCGCTTTCATTTGCCTATCAAAAAAATTTCAAGCGAAAAACTAAACAGCTGATCGCCGCCCGCAGCCGCATGCCGCGTACATTGGCCTTCCACTATTACTGCGGCGGCATTCGGATTTGGAATTGTATAAGGATGTATTTGTGCATTAAAGTGCGGCTCCGGATACTGTTTGACGTCATTGCGTCCTGCGTTGGTTTTGAGTGCTGGGCGATCTCTTATCTGTCAATGGCCTACAAACATATAAATATTTTAATCCCATTTTTATATAACACTAACTTTGCGTAGTTCTAAAACCAATAACTTTTTACTAATATCATATATTATTTCTTATACTTTTATTTAACATATCACTAAAAGTTTTACAATGGAATATCAAAGGTTACATTAACAACTTCAACGAACTACAAATTCTCATAAAAAAAGTACAGCCCAAAAATAATATCTTTACAGGAAACGCATATTCAAAATAGTGCAAACATAATAACTCCCATTTCCTACAAAATTTACTTATCACCGGCAACCCATAATTCCTTTGGTGGATCAGCTATTCTTATTCATAACTCCATTCAACACGAAATATTACCCTCCGTCAGTTCATTCGATTCTTTAGCTATTCTGATTCACTCAAAAACGTCTTTTATTATTTTAAGAACCTATGTATATACTATAATATCTATTGCCAGGATAAACTCAATCGGTGCCAGGATATAAACGCAATTTTCCTTTTGAATTTTTTTTTAATTTCTTTTATTTTTAAATATATATATTTCAGGATCTTACACGTTATTATAGAGTTAACAGCAATTACACTTTTCCTTTTTTAATATGACCGCGACGTCGTACTTAGTTAAAGGTTGGTTACAGACTTCCCTAAACTTCGGAAGTCGTTACCATTAATTGGAATGATTTAAGAGAAGATTAGTGTATTAGTCACTACTACGCCAGGGACCTATGGCCATTAGTGTCCCTGTGCACAACCACTAAAGTGTCTGGGAACTATGGCTGTGTCATACCAGTAGTATCCCTCTACACTACTACTTGAATTGGACCTATCTGTGTCTGTATGTGGTCAGTAGTAAAGCTGTTACAAACTTGTACCACTGACCGCGCACGAGCACAGTCTGGGCCCAACTGAAGTTGTAGTCATCAGCATTTCAACAACCAACTGATCTTCACGATGCAGTAGTGAACACCGTCACCAATACTATGTATGCAATTACTTATTAAAGTATGCGTGAGTGTTAATTGCTGTTAAGTTCTCTTATACTTATAAATAACATTCTCTTGTACTTTTAATTAACATAACTTTAATTTACATACTTTTAACTAACCTATGTAGCAATATTTAACATTTTTCTTGTAGATTAATAAAGGGAAACAACTATTCAAAATAATATAAACAAATTAATAATTCAATGCGATAATAAATGTAGTTCATAAAGGGGAAAAATATATGTATAAATTTCCTTATAATTATAAAAATATAAAACTTCATAGTAATTATAAATATGTAACGAAACTTCGTTACAATACCTCCAACAAAAGCTTTTAGTTTTAATGATTTAGTGAATTTATACGAGAACAGCCACTACCCAGTTATAATAACTGGCGACTTTAACAGTTGGCACACTAGCTGGGGATCTGGCTCTAGCAATAGAAGAGGCAAAATACTAGCTAGGTATATAACTCATTCAAGATTGACCATTTTGAACAATGGCTCCCCAACTCATTACTCTACCCACGGAACTTTCACGAATATAGACTTAACCATAATATCTACAGTTTTGGCCATCCACTCTCACTGGGAAATTGAAACAGATTTATCGGGCAGTGACCACTTTCAAATGATTACATCGCTATTCCGAAATAACGATTATGTTAATAGTCCAAACATTAGACCGCGTTTTAACTTGAACAAAGCAAAATGGGAAGTCTATAAAAAACTCTCAGAAAACTATAGCGCTTCGCGGGCAATTAGCTCTAATATTAATAAAGAGGCTGCCAATATTCACAAAATTATTCTACAAGCCGCTAACGAAAGCATTGTACAACACAAAAGACCCACATATAATCACTCGGTCCCATGGTGGTCCAAAAAATTAGAAACAAATTTAAAATAACAAATTTAAAATAAACATCTCAACGGAAAATGAGTTGAACTTCAAAAGAGCTAGGTCTCTGTACAAAAGAGAGTTAAAATAGCAAAAAGAATATCAAATCACACATTCCCTTCTGAAATAAATCCCTCAACACCAACCGATAAAATGTGGAGTAACATTCGCAAATTCTGCGGTCTAAAACCTAAGATTCCCATATATTGCATTGAAGGTACTAACAACCCTCAAAGGAAAATCTTAGACTCAACTGAAATTGCAAATAATATTTGCAAATACTGGTCTACACAATCTAGCGATCAAAACTTTTCACCCCTCTTTCAACACTCTAAAAATTCAATAGTAACAAATACCGAACAGCTGACTCCGGGGAAAAACGCTTCTACAATTCAAACAAATATTAGTATTATGGAGCTATCCATGGCACTAAATAAATGAAGGGGCAAAACGCCCGGCTTAGATCGTATATCATATCCAATGATAAAAAATTTGTCACAACAAGTACTTAAGAGAATAGTACTACAAACAACAATATTCTTGATAAATATGTCCCTCAGATGTATAAGACCAGTTTGATGATACCCATATTAAAACCTAATAAAGATAAAACTATCGTATCATCCTACCGTCCAATTTCACTTAATCCATGTTGCTCTAAAGTCTTAGATCAAATTGTAGCCAATAGGTTGTGGTGGTTTATCACAACAAATAAACTGTTAAATAGCCATCAATATGGTTTTACGAAAGGTAAATCTATTTCAGACCCACTTGTATACTTAGATTTTAAAATAAGTCAAACACTGCATAACAAAAATCATTTATCTATTAACTCCCTCGATTTTGACAAAGCATTTGACAAAATCGGTATACACTCTATACTAAACCAACTATAGGAATGGAAAATAGGCCCAAAACTGTATAACTACATAAAAAGTTATTTACCTAATAGGAAAATTATTGTGAAAAATAACTACTGCTACTCAAAATCCCGACCACTTTACAATGGAATACCACAGGGCTCACCACTCTTGGTTGTATTATTCTTGATTGCGTACAACAAACTTTCACAAATATTATCATTTCACAAAGACCTTGACTTTATTGCTTACGCCGATGACTACATTATTATAAAAAAAACTAAATAGGTCCAAAAATCAGAATATCGACTTTAACTCTGTCATTTCAGACCAGTGTTGCCAATTTAGCCATTTAGTGGCTAGATTTAGCCATTTTTCACCCTCTTTAGCCATTAAAAAATATGTTTAGCCATTAGCCATTTTTTTTAGCCATAAAATTTTTCTTGCCGTTTTGCTTTTAAAAGAATAATTTTTATTTTATTATAAAAATTTATAAAACCAAAATAAACATTTTTAACAATTAAAACGCCTTTAATTTAAATCACAACTTTTACAAATGTTGAAAATCGCTATAAACGATGATGATGAAACATCTTTCAAAATAAAGGAACAGTAGTCCAATATTAAATTTAAAAAATGGATCACCACAAAAATCGGTGTTTCTTTCTGGTTGCAAGTATTTCAATAAAGAGATGTAGGCGGCAACAATTTTTTTAGAAATTTCAGAATTTACTATAAAGTTGCTCTCTCTTCCATGGTCTAATGCTGAAGTAGAGAGGGTATTTCGCCAAGTAAACATCGTTTAAAGTAATTTGAGAAATAGGTTACATTTAGCAACCGTTAAGTCGATTTTATCAATGAAATATTTATACCAACACCACAATAGTGGAGAGGGTACTATGCGTTTGTGCTGATGTTCGCAACACCTTAAAAAATTGGCACTAAGCCCACCTTTTCGTATACCGATTGACTCAGAACCACTTTCGAAGTCGAATAAACGATGTTTGTCCGGCTGGCTGGCTGTCCAATTAAACCTTGTGCGTAAAGTACAGATCGCAAATTTGCAGATATTTTAATAAAATTTGGTACACAGGTTCTAATGAGGTGTAGGGTATCATATAGTCGGGGTTGACCGACTATATTTTCTTACTTGTTTTTTATTGTAGATCTGGAATTAAAAAGTTGTGTAAATGTTGTCGTGATTTATCTTCAAATTATTTAAAACTAATACGCACCAGTGATTCCTATGAAATGAACAATAACGACATAAAATGTATCGGTGATTTAATTTTTTAAATATCTTTTAAAATATTAAATAACGTTTATTCTTATTTAAGAAATTGATCTTAACTTACAATTTCATAGTAAAATGAATTTTTCTGTTTTGTTATTGAATTTGAATGTGTTTTTATTTAAAAAAAACTTTTAGCCATTTTTTAGCCATTTTTTCTCGTAAATTTATCCATTTTTGGTCTCCAAGTTTTGGCAACACTGTTTCAGACATAAAAAACTGGTGTAATTTCTCAGGAGCTAAGTTATCATTGGTAAAATGTAAACAATTGCACATATGTAGGAAGCAGAATTGTTCTCCTATCGTCTACAGTAATAATACGGCTATTGGGTCAGTAAGTAGCCTCAAAATTCTTGGAATTGTTTTTAATAACCGATATAGGTGGAATTCCCATATCGACCACTTAAACTTATCGCTTTCCAAGAGACTCAACGTTATCAAATGTCTGTCATCAAGAAAATTTGGCTGTAATACATCCTCTATTATTCATGTACTTAAATCGATTATAGTAGCGAAAATCAACTATGGTATATTCCTATTTGGGCATTCGCCTAAAAGTACCTTAAACAAATTAAAAACAAACTTTAACTCAGCTTTGCGTCTCTCGCTAGAAGCTTTCAGAACCACCCCAATAAGAAACTTGATTTTTGAGGCCGATGTATTATCAATTGAACAAATGAGAGAGTTTGCCACTACAAAACTTTTCAAACCTATAATGATAAACGACCAGTATCCGCTTTCAAAACTTTTAAATAAGTCCATCAAACAAAAAAATTTTTTCGAAATTCCATCAATATTAACACGTACAGTGCTAATTACTAAAAATTTAAACATACCCTTCAATGTTACTCAACCCTCTCCTTTAAAATATCCCAGTTGGCCTCTCGATCTGGAAACAATCGACACATCCATGAACGTAAACAAAAAATCTATAACGAACACCGATATATATAAGCAACGATTCAGAGAAATACAGCACAAAATTAACGACCATATGTTTTTATATACAGACGGCTCTAGAACCAATAATGGAACAAGCTATGGTGTTGTAAATAATGAAAGAACTTTGATTAACTCAATTCTACCCGAATTTAGTACTAATTTTTCTGCCGAAATCATAGCTATATATGAGGCTATTAAACTCATACGAAACTCTAGAGGCAGATATGTAATATGCACAGACTCCCTTTCGGCTTTAGATGCAATAAAAAATGTAAATAATGACCAAATATATCCTCGTTTGATTCGTCAAGCTATAATTGAAAGACAACCCTACATTAAACTTATTTGGATTCCAGGACACGGTGGAATTAGAGGCAACGAAGCAGCAGATGAGTGTGCAAAGGGTGCACTTTCTGCACCTCTTATAACTACACCTAATCTTTCCGCAGATGACATATCAAACTTCTTAAAATTAAAATATCGAACAAAAAAACTAGACAACTGGCTCCAGACCACAATATGGTACAGAAATAATAATCCATCAAAAATAAATGCCAACAGTATCTTTAAAAATATTAACGATAACGTTCTCTCAAGAAAAGACCAAATCAAGATAGTACGTTTGAGGCTGGGTCACACTCGAGTCTCTCACGCACACATTTTAAACAGAAATATATCAAACTCGTGTCCCTTTTGCGGATTCAATCCGATTACCATTGATCATTTATTTTCAAATTGTCCCCATGTAAACAAATTCAAAAATACCATACTCAGCAATAAAAACTTTTTCCAATTAATCGACTCTACAATGACAGACAACAACATCAATCTCTTGATGAAATTTTTAAAACAATGTAACCTTTATAATTCTATTTAAAATAATATGTACTGCCTTTGAGCTTAAGGCCATCGATGCCAGAGCTCTTCCTTTTCTTATACTAATAATTTAGTTATAAGTATAATTTTTTCAATAAATAAATAAAATAAAAAATACGAAAAAAAGAAAAATAATAAAACGGGAAAGTGAAGAAAGTTTGTTGAACAATCGCGGTGCTACAATTCTCAAAATAAAAGGGAGCCAGTTCTCAACAAAAAGGGGACATTATTTTCAAATTGAAAAATACCTTTATTTTCAACTAGCTTTCAAACGTAATTCTTAAATGTTTTTCAAATGTGGTTTATAATACAATGTGGAATATAAATAAAACTATTTAATTTTTTTAATTTAAATTTATTATTTATTTAAATAAACTTTGAGATAAACATTCGGTACCATAGCTAAAAGATGAAATAGTGTTCTTTCCGCCCTCTAATTCTTGGTAAGACAAAATACTTGGCTCCCTGTTATTTTTTTAGTATTTTTCTTTTTTTTCGTATTTTTAATCATTGTAATTTCTCACAAATAATTTTTATTTTTCACAAGAAATAAACTGTTTACATTATATTAAAATTTATTTTTAATAGTAAAACACATGTAACCACAAAGTAAAAAAATGTATCTTTAATCGCCATTTTTAGTGCTTACATTTATTTTTCGCTTTAGTATTGAGTTTATTTTTGATTTGATTTTAACATTGGACAAAAATTTGGCATCAAATTGATAATAAATTTGATATCAAATGTTTATTTTCAAATCATTATCAGTTCGAATTTAAATGTTAAATCAAACAATTGAAAAACGTTTGAGAATTGCGTTTGATGTAAAATGATAAAGTTATTTCATATCAAAGGTTTGACTTCGTGTTTGTTGGGAAGTTCGAAAAACTTAACACACTTTTTTACTAACGCCATCACATTTTTCGAACTTGCAGCGCAACTTGCTGCTGTGATTGTTTGACACTTGTAGCAAGTTAATGTCAAAAACATAAACAGTGTTACCAAATTTACTTGATTGCGGGAATAATAATTAAAGATTAAACTTTTTTAAAGTATATTTAAACATATTTCTAGATTTGTTTGCATACATTTGTACATAAAGAAGACAATTAATTTAATTTTTAAACATCAATCTAATCTGAAAAGTAATAATATTTATTAATGCCAAATGTTTATTTAGAAATGAAGCTCTGTTTCGCACTTGGTAACTCTGATTTGTAAGGAACTTACTTGACTGTGTAAACATTCATGCAACTTGTATGACATTCGACTATTTTGTCGCCATTTTCGATGTTAATACGTATAGCCTACTTGGAAGTAATAACTTGCTTGTGTAAAGGCAGGGTTAAGGTGTAAGAAATAAATTGATTAAATCTAATTAATACATTTATGAAAACAATGGTAAATGGAAAATCGCTTTAAATTTTGCAATGAGCCAGAGTAAGTACGCTTTTCATTAGTTTTTGATAAATAAAAATTTTGTCAATACACAGAAAGAATTATTAACTAAATACCTATGATTTGAACCAAGACAATTTTGCATGATTATCGTTCAAGTCAAAACTTACTTTTTCTAAAATTTAGAATCTAAATATATGTTTTGCTTAAATGCACCAAATGCAATGTGCACTTGTGCTTCAATCCTCATAAAAATTGTTTTGTATCCTACCATACATAGATTTAAATAAGCGGCATTTAAAAAAAAATCAACTTATATTTAAATTTTTAACACTATTACCCATAGTGTTATATATACGCACCATCCTGTAGCTCTTGAACCAGGACACCTAGGACATGAATTATAGGTCTACTCAAAAAAATTTTAGCCCCGCCCATTTTAATTCGGGTATGAGAAGGTTTAGCAAAATGTTGCTTTATTTAAGAAAATTTCAGTAGAATTGGGCCTGATAACAATCGAAAGATATTTCCATAATTGCATTAAATTTTCTCCAAATCAGTAGAACTCTGTGCAAAAGTTTACATGGAGAAATAACTAACCAGACGGACGGATGCATATTGCTAGATCGATCAGAAATAGGTTCATGGTCGATTAGCATACACAAAAGTAGGTCTTTATCCAATATTTCCAAGTGATACACACAATAGGCCAAACGCATAATAAAAACTCCACCTAAAATGATGTAGGTTGTAAATATGTAGTACACAATAAAATTCCGTATACGTTTTCTTGTGCGAATGTTTGAATGTAAATTTGTATAGACACGATATGTTTTTTCCACTTAACAATTGAAAGTTTTTTTTTGCTTTATTTTGCATCGAAACGTGACACTTTTGTTGACGGAGCGTCAATCGTATGAAAGCAAAGACCTTTTGGTATTGAAAGGTGATAAATCCAATAGTAAATATTCTCAAAATAATATACTTCCATACATACACATATAGTTTAATGCAAGCTATTTCATTTCATCCATTGGGATATTCCAAAATAATTGCTCTTCTCTGCTCATCGATAATAAAAGATGTACTTTTTTATTATAGTTTCAAGTTGTTATTATTGTTCAGAGGATTGATGTTGAGCACGAAAGTAAAGTAAATAACAATAGCACAATATAAATTTTTTAATGAACACAGTGCAGCTTAAATGTATACAAATTATAAAGAAACATAAAACTGTAGCTTTTTACTCTTGTTCCGATTCGATCCGATGACTTTTAGTGTAAAAATTATCTGGCAAATATTCATTTAAAGAAAACCAAATGACTGATGCAATTTTCTTGTTTTTGTATGTTGATCACCTGGTTTAATATAATATTTATTTGCAAAAGAAAAAATGGGATGTACTTTTAGGGCGTGGCATAAAAGTGCGCAAATTAAAACCTAGACATACAAAGTATTAGAAGGGCTTTCTTGCCACGAGCAAACAAATGGACATTAGGGAGGAAGGATCCGAGTTGTTATAAGTGGTGCCCAGAATTCGATGTCGGATTAAAAGGTTACCAAACACAAAAATTAAGCCATAGTGAGGCCATTAGTAATGATATGCGATACAATTACATTGGACTGCAAATGGTGGTCTATATATAAAAAACAAGAAGTTCAATGTTATATATGGAAATAAAGAAAAGTGGGCCTAATTTTGGGGCATGGCATTAAAGTAAGTTCGTTTAAATCTAGAAGTACAAAGTTTTATAAGGGCTTTCTTGCCACGTGAAAAAAATTTGACATTAGGGTGGTACGATCCGAGATGGCATAGGAATTTGATGTCGGATTAAAATGTCACCAAAGGCAAAAATGAAGCCATAGACGAGCCATGAATAACGATATGAAATATGTTATGATCGGACTTTAAATGCCGACGAAGTATACACAAAACTAAAAGGGCCATATCCAGAGGAGTGGCAAAAAATTAAAAAAAATTTTTCTGGAATCTTTTTTAATTAATCATTAATCTTAGGGGTGACTGGCTCAACTTTTTTTTTCTATGGGGACCGAACCACTCTAATGTACTTATATGCATTAGACCAACTCACCTTAAATGAACAAAAAAAAAGTTAAAATTGTATCCCCTAAAAATTAACTTTGATATTTTTTATGATGATCCCCAAAATATTTGTTATTTTTTCATCAATAAAAAGTATGGTAATTTTTTTTGTCCAATGAATGACCAAATAAAATAGATATTTAGGAATTCTTTGATTCTGCATTAAAATAACTACACTCACAATACTCTGTACGTAAAATTAACTAAAATTGTAATATAAAATAAATGAAAGTTCAATTAAAACCGGTCTACCTATTGTTCATTTATTTTTAACAAAAAGTTCATTTAATTTTTACTGTCAAAAATTCAACACCATATTCCGTAAAATCAAATAAATATTCAGTTAATTTGTAAAATTTTACTGTCAAAATTTCAACACCATATTCAGTAAAAACGAGTAAATATTCAGTTATTTATTAAAATTTTACTGTCAAATTGACCCCATATTCAGTAAAAACAATTAAATATTCAGTTTTTTTATTAAATTTTCGTTTACTCCACAAAAGAGCCGAATTTCTAAAAAAAATACCAGACAGACACCTGTCCCCTTGTTTTTCTTATAAGAGAGAGAGGGAGAATATTTTTATTTACTTACCCAGTTACAGACGTTTGGTTTACTTTTGTTGAACTGACCACGTTGTTTACAGAAGAACTCTCAATTATAAGACACCAGCAGCATGACCGATATGGCTTCGCAATTATTTTACTTTTAAAATTTGATGTATTTAACTAAATTATTTTAACAAATAGAAAATGGGAATTGCTTACACAAAACAAGCAATTAATTTTTCATAGATAAGTAAAAATTAATTTTTGGTAGTAAAATTATATAAAATAACTGAATATTTAATTGTTTTTAGTGAATATGGTGTTGAATTTTTGACAGTAAAATTTTAAAAAATAACTGCATATTTGTTTGTTTTTACCGAATATGTAGTTAATTTTTTGACAATTAATTTATAAAAGATAACTGAATATTGATTTGTTTGTACGAAATTCGCGGTTGAATTTTTGACAGTAAAAATTAAATGAACTTTTCGTTGCTTTAAATTACATTTTTATTTACTTTAACATAAAGAAGAATTTAACTCAATCAACGGACAATATTAACTGCAACTGAAAATCCGTATTAATATGCACTTAGTTTTTTGAATAACTGTTAGAATCAGTTAAAAATAAATTTGCTTCGAATTTTAAATGTTTATTTATTTAAAAATGACTGAACGGAATATTTCTATATAAACTACAGTCCGTTACTGTAATAATATTGTGAGTGTACATATTTTAAAAATCTAACCACAGACTTGAGATAGCGAGATGTTCATGTCAGTTTCTTGATGCTTTTCAGTTCGATTTTAATGAAAATTCTAATAATTGAACCATTTTTACCGATTTGCACTTTCAATACTTCGTTAGAAAAGTGTTAACCACCGCTTTAGATTTTAGTCAAAAATTAACCCTTTACTGTTGAAAAAAACTTTTGCAACAAGTTTTTCGCGAATTGAGCTGAGTGTATTTCATATATCTTGTTAAATGTGTCTTGATAGCAATTATATTATATTATAATTACTGGAATGAAATTTTCCACAATTTTTTTTATTTCCTCTTAAAAATTTTGGTCATGGAAAGGTTAATTTAATAGTAGATAAAAATATTAATAAAACATGCATCCTGCACAAAGATTTGCTTTTTGTGGAAATAAAATGGGTTTTTAGTGATGTCTTAATGAATGTTATAGGAAAGTAAGAAGTGCAGTCAGGGGTTAGTTTTTGACTTAAATCTTAAGGTAGTCAAAACCTTTTCTTATAAAAGTTAAATAAAAATTTTTAACAATTTAATTTAAATCACAACTTTTACAAATGTTGAAAATCGCAATAAACGATGATGATGAAACTTCTTTCAAAATAAAGGAACAGTATTCCAATATTAAATTTTAAAAATAGATCAACACAAAAAACACTGTTTCTTTCTGGTTGCAAGTATTTCAATATAGAGACGCAGGCGGCAACAAAAGTCTTTTAAAAATTTCAGAAATTACTATAAAGTTGCTCTCACTTTCATTGTCTAATTCTGAAGAAGAGAGGGTATTTAGCCAAGTAAATATTAATTCGATATCAATTAAGTAAAAATGTTTACCATAACAATAAAATATGGAGAGGGTACTATGCATTTATGCTGATGGTTGTAACAGCTTAAAATATTGGTCCAAGACCTACCCATTAGTACGTCGATCGACTCAGAATCACGTTCAGAGTCGAATTTTTGGAGATAATTTCGGACATAGGTACTTATGTGGTGTAGGGTACCATATAGTTGGGTTTGGACGACTGTACTTTTTTTTTATTGAAGATTTGGACTAAAAAAGTTGGGTAAATTATCCATTTTCAATTACGAATTCGTTCTTGAAATAATACGAAAATGAGATTGATTTAAGTAAAACTAAGACTTAATCAATCTGAAAATGCGCTAGATTCGAGTATTATAAAGTTGATTTTACCCCGAATTCGTGCTTTAACCCGAATTGACCCCGTGTGTCCATATGGACACAAAAGTAAGCTGTTGCTAAAAGAGTAAGAAAATGCAAACAAATTTGTTTAGAATATTGGTACTACCTATTTTTGAGTTGTTTGTCATAAACGTTCATTATAGTGAAGATTCCGTTCAGTTGGTGAATGTTTAAAAAACAACAAAAATTACGATATTATGAGATGAATAAATAAGTATTGCTTATTATTTGCAATCATGACGTATATTTTTAAAGAAGGGTGCGTTCGTAAATGCATCACTGCGCTGCATCAGTGATTTCAAATGGTTATATATGTATCAGTGAAGTAAATTTGGACCAAAAAATTGTGAAATACTCCACAAAAATAATAGTCACACAATAAAAAAAATTATAATTATTTTTTTATCTGCTTTAAAAAAAGTTTGCTTTTCTGATGCAGCGCAGTGATGCATTAACGAACGCACCCGAATTTTAAAGGTGTGTCCATGGTGAAATTACTACAAGGTGGCATCACTAGGGCATCTGGTAATTTTTTGCTTAACTGTGGTGAGAACCCAAAGATGTCATTTTTTTTTGTTTATGTTTACATTTTTGAAAAAAAAATTGTTGTGCGTTAAAAAAAAATAATTTTTTACGGGTTTTTGAATGAAAATTGTGCAAAAATAATAAAATATTTGCAAAAAATTAATCGTTTTTGGTTTGTATATGTGCATATTTAGTTGTACTAATAGTTTTATTTTTAAATACTAAATAAAAACAAAAATAAATGTGTATGTGACCACGGCGTGCGAACGTTTGAAAAATTTGTTTATTTTTGATATGGACTTGTACGCCACTTTCTATTAACCTCCGAAGGACTTGTAACGAAGAAAAAGTGGAAAAATAATTGTTTTTAATTCAAAAAACATTAAAATATTAAGTATGAATTTTTTAGTAATTTTTTCATAATATTTTTTGTTTTATTTGTTGCAGATCAGCGTTGCCACTGAACATTTTCTATTCGACCAAACTTGATCCGACCAGTTTTGTATTTTTGATATATTTAACTGCTAATTTAGGAAGTTCAGTTATAATTAACCACCAGTTATAGCTGTTAGTTTAAAATTTCTTTTTCATATACCTTAAAAATAAAATTAAAAATTGTTTTGCTTCTACTGAAAATTTGTTAATTTTGAGTTAACATGGGGCCGTAGGTAAATTATGGAACGACCTTCACCATATTTGGTGACATAAAAAGGGGTTTGTTGAAATTTAATGAAATCAGTGCATTCCGCTACAAATTTATGAAAGTTTTTAGGGAGGTAGTTTACATTTGGGAGCATAACTCTTTTTCCTAATAAAAACATCTTTGAAGAACTAGAAACAATTTGAAACCCTAACGGCTAAATCGACTTAGAACAACTAAAGACCCAGAATATACATATGTACCAGTGTTGCAAATTTGAAATTTTGAAATGGTACTGAACTTCAACTAAAAGAGTATTTTTCCCACCAAATGGTACTTTTTGTGAAAAAAATAACACAATAATTTATGAAAATAAAACGAACAAAAAATATTTAATTGGAATTTATTTATATAAGTATTTAATAGCAAACTGTATTTATATTTGAGCAACACACATGTAAATAATATTTCTGTTGTTCATAAGCGACAAGCGTTCCATCCATAATATTATAACTACAACATCAAGAACCAGTTGTAAACGATTTTTTCCATTTCTTTTTACATCATTTTGCATTTAAAAATGATGGTCAGAAATGTGGTATCGATAAAATTCCAAAAGCAATATGTGAAATGTCAGCAAACACTAGTTTCGTTCTTAATATTGGCTATATTTTTCCAAGAGAATTGAAATATATTCAGTTCTCAAAATGCTTTATTTCTGAAAGATCTGCAATAACACGGAATTGAGAATTGATACTATTAAAGTTTTTTCTACGCTTGTCTGCAGGAAAGAAACCAGAGTCTCTAGCGGGAAACGAACCCGAAACCTCGGCGCTGATGACTAGCTCACTACCAACTAGCCTACCGGGGTAAATAACATTAATAACGTCAAAGGATAAAAAAGTACTGAAAACAACGCGGGTGTACTGCGGTATTTTTAATATGAAAAAGTACTGAAAAAAGTACCAAAGTACTGAATTTTTCAACACTGATATGTACATACATATATACTTTATGGGAAAAAAAAGATTCACATAGATTGATAAACGTAGTATCCCTTCATACACCACGAATGATTAAGGGTTTAAACCCGTCAAAAAATGTTATTTATTATAATAAATTTAATTTCTCCTTAATGGACAATTTGTTAAATAACGAAATTGTTTCAGAATTATTACTTTGTAATGTTTAGTTTTCTATTCCTATTCGTTCTTCCAGAAATAACATTCCCCTTAGACTACTATATTTTTTCTCATTTTGCAAATGAGCTATGAATTTGACAATGTTTATACGTATATTGATTTCTATGATCCTATTAGCATCAAAAATAACCCCTTTAATATCTTAAAATAGTTTTAATCTTAATTTTGTTTTCGTTGTTGTTTAATATGTATGTATTTATAAAATGTGTCACTTACCCTAAGGTTAGTCTACCGTCCGACTAAGCGAAAATTATCCGACCAAATTTTGTCGGAAAAGACAAACAATGGCAACGTTGTTGCACATAACTTTTGACAGCACGGAGTTTATTACACAAACAAATTTGCCTGTTTTTGTTGTATTGTTTTACAACAACACCTAGCGCTGCCACCTTGTAGTAATTTCACCATGGGTGTGTCCATTTGCAATAAAATTGAATACTTAACAAAACATATTTTTTTTTATTTGTTTTACTTATTTTTTAACGATTGAAAAGCAAATTGATGCTACAAAAAAGGGTTTGCACTATATTGAGAAGTTTGGTAGTGTAGATGAAGGTGGCGAAAATATTGTGCATACCAATATTTTGTGCCTCCAGAAAATAAAGGTTATTTTTGTGGAGAAGGTGACACTAAAATCGAACTGCTAGGTATTCCTGATGATGTATGCCCAAAACAACTAAAAGCTTATTGTGAAATCATACTAAAAAGTATACGTAGGCCATCCACAATAGGTTAGCTGCATAACTGAAATGCTTTTTCCCGGATTCTTTCTCAATAATCAACTATAACAAATTAATGAACGGTCTTAACGAATGGACCGTTTCTAAAACATCATTCAGACGAAAAGAACACCCAATATTCACAGATTGTGTTGAAAAAAATATCTATTCTTAACTATTATATTGCAAAATTAAGAGATAGTCACAACGTCCAGATGATCAGTTAACAGAAACATGAAGGAACAGTCAAGCGACATTATTTCTTGATGGTTTTGTTCACTATGTTGCACTAGTTGAAAATAAAAGGCGTTGTGATTGGGAAATATGCAAGTCAACTGCTCGAACAGCATCTATCAACAGCGTTACCGTTGTGATACTAAAGTATCAATTTGACCCTTTTTCGAAGGTCTTGATACCTTTTATGACACTTTTTTTAAATAATCGGTTGTGAATACGGGAGATAGTATTCGTAAAAAGTTTGTGTTAAAAGATTTTTTACGACTTCTAAATTATATTTTCGATAGTAAAGTACAAATGTCAGTACAATTTCCCTAATACCAAACAATACTCATATTTCTTATTTATTGGATAACTCATGGTGGTTTCTTCTCAAAAATAAGTGACATTTTCCTTAAAAATGTTTTGCTCTCTAAAGAGTAGCAAGTTTTATCCTAAAAAAATTAACCCTTAATAATGGCATAAGGCATTGAAATTTTTGCTCTCTTTAAAAACGATAATGTTAAGAATGCCCTGTAAAATAGGTGACTTCGGTTTAGGTATGAGGCTATTTTTAAAAAAAGCGACGATTGCCTTAAAGAGCAACAAAGCTTCGCAGAATATAAAAATTCGAAAAATTTTGCAAAAATAGCGCCATAAAATTGACTCAAATTCCCTAAAACAAACAGCAATGAACAATGCGGTAAAAATGGCTGAAATTCCCACATATTAGGTAAAAGCGGGATAACAGAAAAGTCTAATATTTATTAAAAATCGTAAAAGCATTAAAGAATCAATTTTCAGGAAAAAATCAATTCAACCTCGAACATGGCTAAAATTCGCGAACGATTGCAGAATTAAACGAACCCTAAAATTTATTTAAAATTACTAAATCGATAAAAAAAAATAAAATGTCGGACCAAAACATGGAAAGTATTAAAAAAATGAGTTAAAATGATGAATAAAAAACTTTTTGTCAGGTGTTTAAAATAAGAAAGGCCATAAAAAAAGCACAACCTACCTGAAATAAAAATTTTTTGTTTGTTTATAAAAAACTTCGTCTAATTATATTTATTTAAATGGGAAATACTGCTTTTGAAAACTTGACCCTTTTTTTATTGAAATACCCATTTTTGTACCCCTTTTTCTGGAAAATCCACTTTTTGTGACCCTTTTCGAAAATATCCAACGGTAACCCTGTTTATCAAATGCGTTAAATGTTTTATATGATACTAGCTTAACCCGGTGCGCTTTGCTACCCCATCGAAATACAATTAGTAAAATTTTTTAAAACAGATCTCGTGTATTGATAACACCCGCTCTATTGATATGTATACAGAAATCGCATGTGTTCGTATGGGAGGTGCCATGACTACTTTTCTTATTGAACCTACTTTTGGAAGATGTTGTGTATTTTTATCTAAGCTATTTGTAAAAAATTGGAACACCTTCACTGTAACAGTACTCCAACTATGAAGAAATCTTTATTGTCATTGTATGAGAGGTACCACCCGCACTTGAAAATTATAAAATATTAATTGCCTATGTTAAGAGCCGGGTTAGAAGTCGATAGGGAACAAAATTTCATACGCTTTTTTACTTATATATTATTGATTGCTCCTCCTGCACCTAACCCCTTAATTTTTATTTTGAAAGGTGTAGTTTACCATAAGAGTGGATCCTATAAAGCTTGAAGACATTTGTCTTCAGATATTCGGAATTTAATAATTTCGTTCTATGGGAGGTACCGCTCTTCCTTCCACTACCCCGCCGATGGTTATTGAAATATTTATAGTTCACTATAATAGTGGCTTTAACTACGTTTGAAGACTCTAGCTAAGATAGTTCTTCAGTTACGCGATATTTAATATATACATCCTGTGGGGTTATTGCTCCAGCTGCGCCTTCCCCCTTAATGTTTATTTTCAAATGTGTAGTTTACTATAAGAGTGACTCCTACCATGTTTGACCATTCTCACTAAAACAGTTCTTAAGATATGCGTTATTTCACATTAGCATCCTATGAGGACACCAATTCCCCTGCTGCTATCTTATTTCAAGGCTCAGAAGATGGTACTGGAAAAAATTCAAGAAAATGGGTGCAGCGGCTCTTAACATATGCAATACTTAATAATGGCATCATATGTTGGGTTCCTCATCCCCAGCCCTTATCGAAAAAAAGTGCTCCTCTTCTGTCTATATTGAAATTTATAGTTTACCATAATTGTAGCTTTAACCACGTTTTAAGACTCTCCCTTTAATAGTTCTTAAGTTGAGCGATATTTATTATATGCATCCTATGGGAGGTATTTCCCCCCCTGCGCCTACCCGCTTTATTTTTATTTTCAAAAGTGTAGTATACCATAAGAGTGACTTCTACAAAGTTTGAACATTCTTACTTTAACAGTTCTTAAGATATGCGATATTAATCATTGGCGTCATATGGGGGGTACCACTTGCACCGCTGCTATTTTATTTCCATTTTGGGGCTCAGAAGGTCCTACTACCAAAAGTTCAACAAAATGCGTGCAGCGGCTCTTAAGATATGCGATATTTAATATTGGCATCCTATGGAGGTACCAATTCCCCTGCCCCTATCGAAAAATAAGTAGCCTATTTTATTTTTAGGGCTCAAGAAAATCGGTTCAGTAGCTTAGGAGTCTATAAGCCAACAAACATACAAACATTTTTCATTTTTATATATATAGATAGATACAAAACCTACAAAACACGACTTATTTTTAAAAAATCTTAAAAAATACCTTATAGTTTATTCAAATGAAAAATAAATTATTATTTTAGCACAAATTTTTTATAAAAAACACTCATAGTTTGTTTAGCCTAATTAAAATATCAAAATTTTAAATAAAGATTTTTAACTTTAAGTTTGTACAACTACAGTTTTTTAAACGATGAGGTTTTGTATCAGCTTGTTCTCTATAGGTTTTGCACACTTTTGAACCCAGAGTTTAGAATACACAAAATTGCATCATTATTTCTGGACATACAAAATATTAAAAAAGCATCTTAGATTAGCGGTTGTTCATTTTAGGAATGTTGATGAAAAAAAATAATTTGTGAAAAGAAAAAACGTATTTTTATAAAGTTTCAAAAACATTCAGATATTTAGTAACGAAAGGTAAAACTAATGGAACTTAAGAAGCTTTTTGTTTAAAGGGTTATGATAATTTTTAAGCAACGTACTTCTATAAGTATATACATATGTTGTCCTTTAATTCCCTGTGATATATTTTAAAAGTTGTACTAACATAATTTAAATAACAATTTTATAAGGAATATATTTAAGAAAATCCATATAGGTATTTTCAATGAGTTTTTTTTTAAATGCAATTTTCTTAAAATGCCTTCGATATAAAAACGGTATTCAAAATATAATATCTAATTTTAGAATTTAATTACTTTTAATGGAACTTCTTTATTAAAATGGACTTTTTTAAGTTCATAATTATTAATAATTAAATGGATTTAAAATGCATTTTTAGAAAGAATTTAATGGAAAATATAACTAAAAACACAATTTAAACCTACAATTAAATTTTGTATAAATACCGGAATTATGTATTTAGATTCCATAATAAGAAGAATGTTGTTGTAAAAAATTAATAATGTTTACTCTTTTGCCCTTGTTGTAAAAATTAGAACAATTTTCAAAAAAATAAGGTTTTTTTCGGCAAATGAAAATTTTTCTTCCAAATCTTCTGGCAACGCTGCCAATGATATAAACGCGTATTTAAATTGATTTTTAGCAAATTGTACATAAATATATCAATATTTATCGCTATTAATCCTTAATAACTACATTTTAAGGTCATGCTAAAAATATGTCCTTTGCTGTATGCAAGGGAAAGTGATTGTATTCAATTATTTCGAAATCTTTTTTATCATTTCATTCGTTTAGGGGTAATTGTGTCACAAAGATTTTCCAATTTTTATTGTAACTTTGCTATTTATCTTAAACAACTACACAGGCTTCTACTGTTTTTTTTAGAATTCAAGTAAGTTTTTTGTCATTTGATTTTGTAAACCTGGCATTTTGAAAAATCGGATTTCTAATGATTCGAAAAATGCTAATTAAAATCCCGGTTTCGAATTGAATAAAAAACAACTTTTATAAAAACGTATTATTTTTTTATCAATATCCAATTTACATCGGCCACACTTGGGAAAAACCCGCGTTTTTATAATTTTTGAATATAAATTAAACTAAAACTTTGTTTTTTTGTTTTTTGAAAAATATTTGCTTTTAACCGCTTGGGTTAAAAATCGTTCTTTATTAAAACATGTTTAGAATAATAATCATTTTACTTAAGAATAATTTTAATAATATCATTTGGGACGTTTCTAGATTATGGTAAAATTTGTCGCCGATTGTTATGGTGGTGTTGTCGAATTTAATGAGGAATGTACCACTTAGATCATATGTCATATCCTCTGTTTCAATTGTTCATTAAAATTGCTTAGGAGAATGATCCCATCAGATATTTCTTCTATGCGTGGGACGTGATGCGCATTACGAGTTGTGCAAACCGATTTCAGACCAATTATAATATTTTTAATACAATTACCTTTTCTTAAATCTATTAATTGATTTTTTCACAAATCTTAATCTTATTGTAGCTTGTCTTACGCTTGAAATGTGTTTTCCCGACACTCCAGACATAATAGCGGCTTGGTTGTTTTACATTTATGTCACATATAGTCTACCGTCGCTTGCTATTGAAATTCAGCAACATCGGTCCACAAAAGGGTGAGATATGGCAAAAGCCAAAGTTTCCAAATTAGGTACACACATTTAGGATGTCAATACACACCATCTTACAAAATGTGGGCGGGATTGGAGAAGTGTGCGTGGTACCTCCCGTACAAAAAACATATTTTATAAAAAACTCGGATAAATCGGTTCAGATACCAGAAAGTTATGGCCAAAATTAATTTTTTTTTAAATACCCACTTTAGGGAACCATAGATCTCCCCGAGTCCAAGCTTTATAACTCAAGTAAATGGTAAATTTCTTCTTAAACACGTCGGTATATAAATCTATCAAATCGGTTACAAAATGACTGACTTATGAGCAAAAAACCACGACTACCTCTAATTTTTTCGAAAAATCCCTTGTGGTTGTTGTATTTTTATTTTTTTTTGCTGTACATCTGGGGAACGTCAAAAGCCAAAGTTTCCAAATTAGGACACACATTTAGGTTGTCAATACACACCATCGGGATTGGAGAAGTGGGCGTGGTACCTCCCGTGCAAAAAAAAAATTAAAAATTGTATAAAAACCTCAATTTTAGGGCTGTCATATGACCTATACTTATATAGACTTATATATCAAAACATCGGCAATTTTAAGTAGAACCTATTTTCAAAAAAAACTCGAAAAAATCGGTTCAGATACAAAAAAGTTTTGCCCAAAATTAATATATTTTTTTTTAATACCCACTTTCGGGAACTATAGATCTTCCTGAGTCCAAGCTTTATAGCTCAAGTAAATATACATACGTCGGTATATTAATCTGTCAAATCGGTTAAAAAGTGGCTGAGTTATAACCAAAATGCTGAAATCCCAAAAATTACTCTTTTTTTTGTAATTAAATTTGTTAAAATATATACAAGTGTATATAAATGTATATATATATATATATATATAACTTAAGTAAATCGTAACATTATTCCTTAACACGCCAGTATATAAAACAATCAAATCGGTTAAACAATGGGCAATTTATTAGCAAAATACCAGGGACCGTAACGGTTATAAGTGATATCAAAAAGTTATTTTAAAACAGTTATTTTAAGAATTAAAAAAAAACTCAAGCTTTAATCCCTCTGACAACTTTATTAAACGCATCTATTTAATATGCTTATCTGCCTAAATTGTGGAAACATTCGTATATTGTTCCCTTGTTTAAGTCGGGTAATAAGTCTCTTATTGAAAATTACAGGGGAATTGCAAAACTGAGTGCTATACCTAAGCTTTTTGAGAAAATTTTTTCAGAACATTTGAGTTATCAAGTTGCAAATATAATATCTCCTTATCAGCATGGATTTCGTGAAGGAAGTTCTACGATTACAAATCTCTTACAATTTATTATCGCTGTTAACCGCGGATTTCTTCAAAAAAATCCAACCGATGTCATTTACACTAATTTTAGCAAAGCCTTCGATAAAGTAAATCATTTGCTTCTTGTAAAGAAACTACAATTAATTGGTTTTATAAAGCATTGCATAAAATGGATATACTCATATTTATCAGATAGGACGCAAACCGTTTGCTTTAAAAGCAGTCATTCCAAAAATATTACTGTTCTTTCTGGAGTACCTCAAGGAAGCCACCTTGGGCCGCTGCTTTTCTCATTGTTTATTAATGACTTGCCTAATGTAATAAAATTCTCGAATATTTTAATGTATGCTGATGATGTCAAAGTTTATTTAACCTATAACCAACTTTTAGACCACCATCGACTTCAAAAGGACTTAAACTGATTTTATGAATGGTGCAACATCAACTTTATGGAGCTGAATTTAAAGAAATGTAAAACAATGCGCTTTGTAAGAAATAACCCGATTGTTGCTGATTTTTTTCTGGGTGATTATAAAGTGGAATTAGTTGACAGCTTCCAAGATCTTGGTATATTATTTGATTCTAAATTGAGTTTTACTTCGCATATAACAGCTATAATAAATAGAGCAAGGGGCTCACTGGGTTATATAAAACGTTGGGCTAAAGAGTTTAATGATCCGTATATTGGTAAAACATTATTCATGGCACTAGTTCGACCTATTCTTGAATATGGATCGATAATATGGGACCCTATTTATGAAATTCATTCCAATGCCATTGAGTCGGTTCAAAAACAATTCCTGTTGTTTTGTCTTCGTGGATTACGTTTTAACTTCCTAAACTTGCCTTCATTTGCTGCTCCACTTGCTCTTATTAAACTTCATACATTAAAAAGTCGTAGAACTATGCTTAATGTGTCATTTTTATTCAATGTTATTAATGGTGACATCTGCTGTGGATATTTGATTAATGATATTTCTCTAAATTTTATAAAATGAATATGTTGGTTTTTAAATGTAATTCAAATATATGAAAATATATTTTATTAATTACATAAATAACTCTTATAGAAAACACAACAAATTGTGTACGTTTTTTAATACGTATATAAAACGAAATTGCAAACAAAACAAGCCATAAACAATTAAAATCTGTTAGTAACTTTTGATTTTAAGTGGTGATAAGGGGTAAGTATGTCTCCAGAAAATGTTATCGTCAACAAAATTATGGGGGTCGGTCATATATTTAATCCCACTAGAGGCAACTCCTGTGCATTTCTAGTCTGCATTGAACATTTTGTAAGGGTGACCCCTTAAGGAACGTAGATAGCGGGTAGGTGTGTTAGAAATAAATGATTGCGATGAAAAATAAAGTGGGGTTAGTCATCAATTTGATCAATGTAAGGGCATCCTAGGTACTGCAGGTGCCAAATTTAAGAATTATAGTATATTTTTATGGTTAAAAAAATTATCATTTTCTGTTCTTTTGACTAGTTAGCGAACTTACTTTACATGACAACGGAAAAATACTGTGTATGTAGCCAATAAAGCGATATGAGTAGTAAAAACTGTCGTCAATTTAAAAACTGCTGGGAAATTACCACATCTATATATATAAAAATGAAAAATGTTTGTATGTTTGTTTGTTTGTTTGTTTGTTTGTTTGTTTGTTTGTTTGTTTGTTTGTTTGTTTGTTTGTTTGTTTGTTTGTTTGTTTGTTTGTTTGTTTGTTTGTTTGTTTGTTTGTTTGTTTGTTTGTTTGTTTGTTTGTTTGTTTGTTTGTTTGTTTGTTTGTTTGTTTGTTTGTTTGTTTGTTTGTTTGTTTGTTTGTTTGTTTGTTTGTTTGTTTGTTTGTTTGTTTGTTTGTTTGTTTGTTTGTTTGTTTGTTTGTTTGTTTGTTTGTTTGTTTGTTTGTTTGTTTGTTTGTTTGTTTGTTTGTTTGTTTGTTTGTTTGTTTGTTTGTTTGTTTGTTTGTTTGTTTGTTTGTTTGTTTGTTTGTTTGTTTGTTTGTTTGTTTGTTTGTTTGTTTGTTTGTTTGTTTGTTTGTTTGTTTGTTTGTTTGTTTGTTTGTTTGTTTGTTTGTTTGTTTGTTTGTTTGTTTGTTTGTTTGTTTGTTTGTTTGTTTGTTTGTTTGTTTGTTTGTTTGTTTGTTTGTTTGTTTGTTTGTTTGTTTGTTTGTTTGTTTGTTTGTTTGTTTGTTTGTTTGTTTGTTTGTTTGTTTGTTTGTTTGTTTGTTTGTTTGTTTGTTTGTTTGTTTGTTTGTTTGTTTGTTTGTTTGTTGGCTTATAGACTCCTTAACTACTTTTACAGTAACATCACGTGAGCCCTAAAAATAAAATAGGCTACTTATTTTTTCGATAGGAGCAGGGGAATTGTTACCCCCCATTGGATGCCAATATTATATATCGCATATCTTAAGAGCCGCTGCACGCATTTTGTTGAACTTTTGGTAGTAGAATCTTTTGAGCCCCAAAATTTAAATAAAATAGCAGCGGGGGAAGTGGGACGCCAATGTTTAATATCGCATATCTTAAGAACTGTAATAGTGAGAATGTTCAAACCTTGTAGAAGTCACTCTAATAGTATACTACACTTTTGAAAATAAAAATAAAGTGGGTAATCGCAGGGGGGAAATACCTCCCATAGGATACATATATTAAGTATCGCTCAACTGAAGAACTATTCAAGGGAGAGTCTTCAAACGTGGTTAAAGCTACTATTATGGTAAACTATAAATTTCAGTATTTAAATGGGCGGGGTAGACAGGGGAGGGGCAGAACCCCTCATAGATAGAAATATAAATAAGAGCCACTGCACGCATTTTTTTGAACTTTTGGTAGTAGGATCTTCTGAGCCGCAAAACTGATATAAAATAGCAGCGGGGGAAGTGGTGCCCCCCATAGGACGCCAATCGCATATCTTAAAAACTGTTATAGTGAGAATTTTCAAATTATGTATACTACACTTTTGAAATTAAAAATTAGGCGGTTAGGCGCAGGGGGAAATACCTACAAAAGGATGCATATATTAAATATCTCTCAACTGAAAAACCTGGGTAAAGCAGTGTAGCGAAGCGCACCGGGTTAAGCTAGTAAACGATAAACTCGTACAGTCAAAGATACAAACAAAAGGAATAATATAATAAATTCAATAGATAAGTATGTATTATAAATTCAATGAAATTAAGTTAACAAAGCATGGCGTCAATAAAGGATAATGAAATTTTTATCAATACGTGCATTCAAATAAGACATACGCACATGATGAAAACTCAAATACATATCAATACACTAGAGGACCAATGAAAAAAAGCCAAATGGTGAAAATTACACTATGAGAATGAAATGTTTTGGAAAACACACAGACTGGACAGTATAGATTTGACTGTTATGCCAACGGGTAGTAAAACCCTATACTCAGTTTGACGAGTTTTTTATGGACCTCAAAAATTCTAAAAAATTGGTGGGCCCTCAAAAAAGGTGTCACAAGTTTTTGGTCAACTCCGTGATATCTCTAAAATTTTTTTAAGCGTATTTTACTGTGTTGTATAAGTATCTCACAGAGTAAGAGCATCCTACGCGCTGCGGGGCAAATTTAAGAATTTTATAAACTGCCATATTTGTATGGTTGAAATTTTTAAATTTAGCCGGTACAGCGCGTAGGATGCTCCTAAATGCATACATTTACATTGAAATTTTTAACAAAAATATCCAACAAATGTTGTACTACAGCCCCATACAAATTTTAAATCAAGATACATGTGGCATTAGCTACCAGAATAAACAAAAAAAAAAGCTATTTAAAAATAAAATCGAGTTAGGCCTTTTTTATATTAAGCCATCGATACATATACCCTTTCGACCTGTTCTGAGCGGTATAAAAATTCGAATTTTTTTTTAGAAACAGGGTCGATTGAAGGTATTCTTTATTCTAAAGATTAACCCTTTTTCATAAAAGTCGAGCACGAATAAAATAAATTTTTTGATTTTTATTTATTTTTTTGAGCAAAACAGAGTTATTTTTTGAACAAAAATAACAGTAATATTTTTTTTTTTTTAAATTACAATTTTTATTCTTGATAAAAACAGGGTTTAAAAAGTTGCAGTCAAAATCAAAAAATTGCTTTTTCTTCCACTTTCTGATTTTTCATTGGACGAAAATAAACCGTTGCCTTTACTTCTGATTTATTAAATGAAAACAGTCGTAGTGAAGGCAAAAGCAAAAAACGATAAGTTGAAAACAACAAAGAACATCGGCACTCGACATGTTCGAAATAAAGACCTGCACAGATATATCTGTTTATATCTGTTTCTGTGTGTTTTCTAAAGTGAATGCGTATGGATGAGTGCTCTTGTGTTTCTGATTTAAGTTGATATTGATATGATTTGTAAAAGAGTGGATGTAAGTTGATAAAAAAGCGAAAGAGAGTATCATATCTGTTAATATCTGTTTCGCAAAAGCGGATAATAGTGAATACTGATGGAATACAATAAGTTACTTATTGTACGATGCCGTTATTTTCAATTATTTTTCAACGCAAAAGAGCCGACCCTTTGGCTGGTAAAAAAATAATTTTTTACAAAAACAAAATATGTACACATAAACAGTTATTTTTTTCAATAATTCTTGCGTGATGTGTTTCGAGCACAAAAAAGGCAAACAAAAAAACTTTACAAGAACAAAACTGGTTGTAAAAATGTGCTTGCTTGTTTTTTTTTTTTTTTGAAGGCAAACATTTTTGAAATTTTCGGTAACGATATGTATTTTGTTTGTGTAAAAAATTCTTTGATGAAATTAAAAGGGTGCATTTTCTTCGTTCAAGGGCCATGTAGGCAAAAATTATTGAAAAAAAAATTTTTGAAAGAACTGAATACGTGTACCAGAGATCAGCAATGAATCGTCTTTTCGCTACTCATACTGACCAGGCGCGGATTCAGGGGGGGGGGGGGGGAAATAAGGAAATTTCCCCCCCCTAAATTATAAAAATATGTTTGGTTTATCTCGATAATACAAGAATTCCCAATAATAATATTTTTTTTGTCTATGCACAAAATTTTAGGAAATCCCAGCAAGGTTTTTTTTGTTTTTTTTTTTATTGAATCTAACGAAATTTACAATAAGTATCCAAAACTTAATTCTAATAGTATTCAAATACTTATTATTCTACATTCAATCCCAGCAGGTGGCATCTATTTATATCCAAAGAATAAATTTTGACTTGAAAATGCGGTTGAATTATTAATAAGCCTTTATTATATGAATCAAAATTCTATTCGATAATTGAAGCACAGCCGCGAATAACGTTGTAAAAGCCACTTTTTGCAAAAACTGTTTTTTGCAGATAACCGTTAACATTACCCTTTTAGACTGTTTAAACCTTAAATCACCCAAAACTATGCACCCTAACGCCTTCAAAGTGACATTCAAAGAATCAACTAGTGGAAGAACGTTGTAAGTTACTTACAAAATGATACAAAGTAAATGGTTTTGAAACGTGGAATAACGTTTTAAATGACATCGCGATTGTGGATATGAAACGTTTTTCCACGTTTTTCCACTAAAAAAAAAGGTTATAAACTGTAAATTCGCATGTAATTTAAATTTTAAATTTTTTGATATTTTAAATAAAAGTTCTTATTACCATTATTTTTAATAATCTAAAGAAAAAAAATAAAAAATTATTAACCTTGCCTGATAAAAACGTTTTTTTGCTCTCCTGAAAAATAATTATTTTGTAACTTAAAACGTTATTCGCGGCTGGCCTTCAATTTTTGACGAAAACACAGATTTTTCGAGGAAAACCCAGATTTCCTTATCTTAAAGATATTTCAACATACAAGAAAAAAATATTAAAAAAATTATAAAACAAGTTTTATTAAATATAATAATCCCAAGCGAAACGCAGTTTTAGCAAAGTATTTGGGAGCCAAACTCTCTACATTATGCGAGACAAGATGGTTGGATCGTCACGACTCAATTTTACACTTTGCAACTAGTGTACATCATATAGTAGAAGCTTTGGAAAAAATATCTGAGTAAAAAGGTAGAGATACTTCATCAAAAGCCTTATATTAAGGAACTCGCTTAGTACTTTTGAATTCATTTACGGAATTAACATATTATATGTGATACTTATTGTATTACAGCCGCTTAGTATCATTTTACACAAGCACGATATAGATCTTCAAAAAGGATCAAGCCTTATCAAAACTACAATTCCTGAAGAGAAAAGAAATAAAGCCGAAGAACTATTTAAAGCGATTTTTGAAAAAGTTAAAGTTATCTGCCTTCAAATCAAGGTTCAAATCACATTCAAAATGTTGAAGATTACTACCCAGTTGTAGGTTACATTCCTCTTTTTGCATTTATTTCAGAAAATCTCAAAACACGTTTCCCAATAGATATCCTAAATGTATTAAACATACCTAAACTTCTACCTCAAAGTGTAATCAAGTCAAATACAGATATAAAACTTTTAAAATCACAACTAGCTGATGAGCTGATTATGTTTTTATAAAAGAGATAGATAAACACCTACTAACATCTAAACTTGAGTCTGACCTGTTGCATTTGCAACAAACATTTGAAATATCTGAAAATCTATCAGATAACGTTGTAGATGCTTTAATAAACTGTGATGAAGATATCTACCGAAATCTAAGAAAAATAATTCAAATTTTCGTTTCAATGCTCGTCAGCAGGGCAAGTTTAAAATGGCACGAATAATGGTTAAAAATGGCTGGTAAAATGGCACGAAAAATGGCAAAAATAAACATGTTATTTAAGAAACATTTATTTTATTACAATAGTATGTTTCTTTAAATTGTCAAAAAAAAAATTCTTGTGGCAAGACGCAAGAATTTGGAAGTTGTTTTTAATACACTTTAATCTAATTTTTGTTATAAAATTCTGTTTAATAAAGAAATATTTTTATAATATCAGGGAAATCTGATTAAATAACGACGTTTAAAATTCTTGCGTTTTGAGTCTTCGATTTCTAGAATACCCCTGATTATTTCCTTTTATCACATAAAACAGTTCTATAAATGAAAAACACTCTTTCAACGTCGCGAGATGTAACTGGAGCATATTTGAACACTAAAAGTTCAGATGGAGAAAGGTTGTCAATAAATTCATCCGTCTCACTTTCATTAAATCAAAATTGTGAGAAAATCAATTAAAACACTTTATTTAAAATTGAAATGCCAAGCCATATAGATTTTTCAGGAGTATTGAATAATTTACCGACAACTTTTCAACAAAATCTTTTTTACTGACATCTTGTATTATTTTCCTTAGCACTGCCAATTAAGCCAAAGCTTTCATTCATAGAAATCGCTTTCGTTTGTAACTTCAAGAGGCTTGAGCAGATGCATTGAAAGTACTTTTTACGTCCGATTTTTGCATTATTCAGCTAGCATTTTTAATAGATTCTGCCTCATATTCGCTAAGCTTATTTAAAATTTTTTTTTTAGGTTGCAAAAAACTATTCTTTGGCAAGCTGGACCAAAAATTTCTATTTAAAAATATATGTGAAGAAATGGCAAAAATGGGATATGCAATAAAAAACTTGCCCTACTCTTCAGTAATGCTGCGAGAGAGAGGTCATTTCTTACCCGTCGTCTAATAAAAACATGGCTCAGATCAACAATGACAGAAGAAAGACTGTACTATCTAAATTCGCCTCACGAGGAATTCATAAATTGCTTATTTAAAAAAATCAATTTATAATGAACTGATCTTATATTTCATTTAACCATATTGTTGAGTTTTTTTTAAAAACAAATTTTTTACTTTTTTGTATAAAAAAAAAAATTTCCCCCCCCTAAGGCTCGAGCTGGATCCGCGCCTGATACTGACTCATGCAATTGTAAAGCTAAGATCCCACTATCGGCACAATGAACCAATTTTTGCCGCCTATAGTGTGAACGGTGAAAATTTTTTAATATGCGGCAATCTGTAACCTTGATGCGCCGATAATGTGAACACACTTTTGCACAATGTGGAGCAATCATATTGTTTAATATGTACCGATTTTTATCGGCCACTTGTGCGACGATCACAGTCGCCAATCAGCGCCGATACAAGAGATGGCAAAATGAAATTTTTAAATTGCACCGCTGCACAGTGCAAAATTTCTTGAGTTTAGCGGAACTTAATTATTTAAACCAGTAAACCAGTTCTATTTGTGATTTTTTTAAATTTTTAATAAAAATTAATGTGTTTTTTTAAGTCTTTGAGTTGCATTTTTTTTTTTAGAAATGATGCTAAATTTCGACTGGATTCCCACCACCTTTTTTGTATTTTACAAACTAGCGCACGAACAGGTGCCTTTAAACTGCACAGAGCGTCAGATGTTAGCACTGGTAAGCCTATTTTTTCCAAAACAAAACCAATGATGGCGTCCGATGTCGGTTCTTCCTTCCACTTTTAGAAAATGCAGTTATATGAAATTTGCAAAGTCATTCTGGAAAAAGTTTAATTTAAAAGAAGATCGCAAAATATCGCAGAAGATATTTTGTGTTCCCAATAGAGGAAAAACAAACCTTTAAAATGTTGTGGGTTTTAAGATGGTATTATGCGGTATCACCTTTTAAAGTCTCCAACGAAGCTAAGAAACTAAATTTACTTACTTCTTAAAAATCACTTTTTTAACGAACAAATCACACACGAGTACGAAACGATTTTGCAATTATTTAAATGCCAATAATTGACAATTTTCTCATAAAATAAATTATGTAAAAATCATGGCCTACTGTATGTACCACTCTATTAACTGAAACAAATCGAAAATCTTTCTGTATGCAAAAAGTATAATTGAATAAGAAATGCAACTTTCAGGTGTATTTTGGAGTTGTTTCGCAGGGTAAGTCCCCAAACTGAGTATGAGGTTTTTGAGGTGGGATATTAATCAACCGCAATAATGAGTAATCTTATGCATTTTATGTATTTAAGAAATTTAATAAAGTTCCGCTAAACTTCCTGAATTTCGCACTGTGCGCTGGCTACTAAAATTTTACTTTTTTGAGCTTTATTGTACCATAATTACATTTGTTTTATCTATTATTTATGCTTTAAGACGGTAAATTGTACATTTGTACTGTTAAATGAAAGAAAACAATTCGCTTTAACCAAAACAATGAAGTTGTATTGATGTTGTCATCCCTGGTTTGTAAACAAACATCTATTTACAAAATAACAATTACAAAAAAAAAGAACAAGAGTAGTAAGTTTAAATAAAATTGAATACATTTTTTATTATAGATTAATGTATTATTTAAAATTGTTAGGAAACATAATGGAATATTCAGACGAAGAATTTTGCGAATTTCTAAAGCAAAATTATGTCTGCCCAAATAGCACGATAGTGTGACCGCATTGTACCGACTATTGTCGCGATTGAGTTCTGGCCGATATGAACCGAAAAAAATTGTCACAATGTGCGACGATAATGGGACTACCTAAGAATAAATTGTGCAATGTTTTTAAATGTGCGCCGATATAGCACGATAAAAATCGTCACAGATTGTGCTATTTAAGCCGATAGTGGGATGTTAGCTTAAGTATAAGTGCGTAGAAATCATTTAAACTAAACTACTCTGATGCACTCATACTCACAAGAGAATTTAATATGAGTGCGACGTAGACATCATACTCATACTCATAAATGACCCCAGTTTGAAGTATAATTTTAGAAAATTACTTATAATACTCACATTGATTCCACTTATTTAACATTTCTATTTAATTTTAACATAATTTAAATTGTTGAAAATATTTAACAGCAAAGCTAACGTAAATTTAATTAAGTAACTTTTTTTAACAATAACATTTACTGCAACGTTTAAGCTAAAAATTCTTTGATACCTGTAGCTCGTTTCTGTATTTCTCGCATCGTAAGATTTTCAACATGAAGTGTGAAACAAAAAATTCCATCGTTTCTCGATTTGCGAGAAAAAAGTGTTTCTGTATTTAAATGCGAAAACAGACAAAACAGATTCAGTTTTAACTGGAATATTTCCAGAATTAAATGTCAAATGAAAGCGAAACGTCAACAAAAGAAATAAATATAATAAAAACAGGGCTGCCAGATTTGACGATTTATTTTCATTTCAACGATTTTTGCTCCGAAAACGTGCCGATTTGCTGATTTTTTCTAAAAAGTGACGAAAGCAAAAACAAAATCAACAATATTTTATAACTTTATTGTAGCTTTCTATAAAAATTCATATCGAATTTTTAAATTTCAAACACTTCATATTTTGTGGCATTGAAAATTTAAAAAGACAATATGAATTTCTGTAGAAAGCAACAACAAATTTATATACATATTTGATATTCTTAGCGTATATGGACACTTTTATGCCATTTTCGATTTCAACTAACAGGTATTCTACTACGTATATTTCAGGTGAAAAAGAAAAAGTAAAGTTAATAGTTAAAAGAATAGGTAAATTATAGATTTATGGGTAACAATTGGAGGCGTGTTTTTCACTCATATCTCAGCCATTTGTGAACCGAAATTTTAAAATTTCAATTATATCCTATTTGGACACATACGATACAAATTTAAAACAACGTCGTCACTATGAATCCTTGGTTTTTCGCAAAAATAAAAACCCTAAATATTTATTTTACTGTTATCTAAGCGGAATTAATTTAAAAAATTTTAGTTTCTTGGTATTTGTATATATCTATTTTAAATAAGTTTGTATGTTTATTTTATTAAGCTTGACTTCTTTTTGTTTTTATAAAAATATGTATTTATTTTATTTTTTGTTAAAATTTATTTTTAATATGATATTTTGTCACGCCTTTGTGAGACTTCTTAAGGGAAAAAACAATTTTAAATTGTTATCGGATCAAAGAAAATAAATAATTTTATAAAAAATAGACCTCAAGCTTAATAAAATATATATACATTAAAAAAAAATCAAGTTCGAACAAAAGACAATTTATATGTACATATGTATGTATAAAATACCCATGAACTTTGACTACGTCTTTGTTTGATTTTTTTGTAATAAAAAATCGAACAAAATTTGTTTATAATTAATTTTAAATTGTCCGATTTTTTAAAACAAAAAGGCAATCTTTTTATTTTTCTCAAAAAATTGACGATTTTCACGCAAATTTATCTGGCAGCCCTGAATAAAACCAAAACAAGGAAAGGCTTAAAAAAATTGAATTAACAAAATATAACAATGGTGTTTTATTTATTTTCATCATTTTAATTACGCATTCATAATTAAAATGTTTTTTATTTATATTACAAAAATAATATATAAACATATTTTAAATTTAAAATATCTATATTTTGTTTTTCTCGCACCAATTTCAAATGCGACTTATTTTGACAGTTCTTGTAAGAAACTTTTCGCAAAATATTGTTACAGAAACACTTTTTCTCACATCCTTCCAATAATTGCTGGAAAATTATTAAAATGACAGATAATTCTCGCAACGGAAAGATACAGAAACACTTGTGCGAGAAAAACCATTTTTTGTTTCATTTTGCACTGTTTCTGTCCCGATTCACTGGTTTCATGCGCAAAATTTTACGATGCGAAAAATACAGAAACGGGCTACTGTAAAAGGGTCCCTTTTGCTTTCTTTAAAAAGACGTACCTAAATGCAGAAATTATTAAGAAAAAAATAGCCAAAAGAATTTGTTGGTATTTTGCTTGTAAAAATATTTTGGTTTCTGTACCAATTAGGGTAGCCAGATTTTAAATTCGGAAAAACAGTACATTGAACACAAAAAAACAGTACAATCAAGAAAAAAACAGTACATTTTTTTTTGCCGAAAACACAACTATTTATTTAAATTATTATATATTTTAAACTTTTGATTGAATATGCAACAATTATATAACGAAAAACACATGAAATGTGTAACGTCAAAGGAATGATTTCCGTTTTATGGCATTTTATACGTATACGAAATTACTCCATTTGCGTTAAAAAAAAACACTAAAACGAAGCATTTGGCCTAAATGTTTTTTTTTTTTTAATTCGAAGACAGGCCAACCATAACATTCCTGTAAGCCATATAAGAAAGGAGAAAAGCCTAACTTAGCTTAAAACAATTAACTTGTTGATTGTGTAAGTAGGACTTTCTTTAAGCATATTGGTATTTAAAGCAATTTTCACCACACACATAGTTGCACAAATCATATAGAATTTGAGAAAATGTATGTGTCCTAAGTTAATCAAACAATTTTTAAACTATGTACGGACAATTTTACCAAGTTCAGCTATAATCTTTAAAATCCAAGAAACATAGATTGTTGTATTTTTATTTAACAAAATCTGAAAATATTAAAATAGTAAAAAACAAGTTTCAATAAAATTTATACGCTGAAGATTTTCAGTAAAATTTTTGTAAAAATTAACGTAGCTTTTCATTATTTCAAAAGTAGTTTAGGTAGAGAAAGAAAAGTGGTCCTAAAAGGAATTAGGTATTTTTATAAATTTTTAGCCTGAAGAATTTTTTAAATTTGTACGTTTTCAATTCCACGTGATTTCGAATTCCAGAACTTGCCCGAATATTAATAAAAATTCTAGGAATTAAAGATAATTGTGTTGGAATAAGTATTTATTTAAAAAATATAATATTTTTAACAATATTTAGATTTTGTTTTTGTCTTTCTCAGGTGTTTAAAGGAAAATACTATTGGAAGAGGTATCAATAAAATCGTGTGTCTTAAAAATAATAACATGAAAATATACAACTGCTACGAGTCACCCATTATAATTAAGATTTCTACTGCGTATTTATGAGAAAACAATGACCGCAGCGTAAAAAGGAACACAACATTTTTTTTAAGCTATGTACTGTTAAATATTAGGATATTTTCAAAATATGACTTTAACAGGGTTTTTCTTAATATCTTGGTTTTTTGTAGACTGAACAAAAAAAAAAACAGTACAAACAATAGTACAAAGTGTAAAAAACAGTACATTTGCGTACTGTTTTGGACATTATGCATAAAACAGTACAATTGGAAAAAATCAGTACATGTACTGTTAAAAACAGTACGTATGGCAACCCTAGTACCAATCGCGTCGGTGGGTTTTTTCTTTCTTTGAAAACACTTTTCTTAAGTAAAAAAGTCTGGTTTTGCTACAATTTATGTGTAAAAAACCTCTACACATAAAAGCAAATGTGACAGTAGGTAAAATGTTTGGGTAAGAAGATGTGTTTTATTGATGTATTAATTAAACTTTATTGTTTCGCACTATTTTTATTGCTTACTTTTTTATGCTACAATTATTTGACCGAGCCCAAAGAGTTAAGGCTCAGTAAGTCTTTACTTTCTGTTCTGTTACGAACCAGCTGATTTGTTTTTGTTATTAAAAAACCTGTGAAATTGATTAGTTGTTCTGTTCTGTTGCGGTTCAGTTTAATAAAATCAAAAACTTGTAAAGTAATTCTAAGTGACCGCAAAATAAATAATAAAAAATACATTAATTCAATTTTATTTCTTCAAATTTATGTGCATAAAAGTTATTGAAATAAAACAATGGATGGTGCAAAACTAATAAATTTGTCATAAATGGCTAATAAGTTGCTACAGAAAAAGTAACTTTTACAATTTTGAAACAGAACGGCACGGAACAGAAACAGAAAGTAAAGACTAATTCTGCCTTTAACCTTACTAATTTATGCTAACTATTTAACGTAACTTTGACCTGTTATAATGACTTTATACATTTTTGCAGGCAAACTCATGATCGCATTTGGTATTTTCTAAAAAGTTATGATATACCATTAGCTAGAATAAAAATGTATGCACAGATGTTTGAAGTATGAGCAACCCAACACCGTGAATACCATTTCTATATTACTTACCACTATGAATACCCTAACTGTTTACTAAAATAACTTTTTCACTTTATAATTCTCATGTAATTTATTTTATTTTTGAATAAATACACCAGGGAAATCCATTTCCATGCACAATTGTGTATACCACTACTAATACTTGTATACTTTTTGTTTCAGATTAACAGAAAAAACTTTATGATGGCACTTAAAAAATATTGTGCGGTCAAAAACGCTTTTGGTAACATCCAATGCCTTATATGCTATGCAACATTAAAGGAAGAAACGTAATTAGTTATTAAACGGAATTGCGATCGTTTTCATAATAATATAAATAATTTAAATGATAGGGAAAGAGAAGACCTGTTTTATAAAAATAAAACAATTTTTTTAGAAAAATTGAAAAAATGGTTATTAGAAGAGGAAATTAATGAACCAAAATTAGTTCCCAAACTGAAAAAGGAGATTTCAAGTTTAGTAATATTGGAAATTATTAAGAAAAGAAGACCATTGTGGGATGGTGTTTTTATCAAGCAATTGCTGAAGAAAATTTGGGAAAGGCTTAATTATAATACTAAATTTATAGAGTCTCTTCCCCTGTCCAGTCAAACGGTAGGCCGTCGTACTGTTCAATTAGGAACTTGTGTAGAATCTGCAATTAGGGAAAAAGTAGTTAATTGCGAATTTTTTTCAATTTGTTTAGACAAAAGCACTGACATAAATGATCTATGTGAACTTGTAATTTGTATTCGATGCGTAGACAGCGAATACACTATTTTTGAGTCAATGTTTACTTTATAATCATTTTATGGAAATGTAACTGGCACGTTGTTGTATGATGTTGTCAGAGAAAATCTTCTTTCCATTGTAGACATAAACAAATTTGCTGGAGTCTGCACAGATGGAGCCAATGTAATGTTGGGCAAATATAATGGACTTATAGGCCAATTAAAAAAACACGAATTTGCAGTTCATAATTTTCACTGCATAATTCATTAGACCGCTCTTGCATCGAAATTCATAAATGATACCCCAGCTATGAGGACAGCAGAGGATATAATAAATAAAATTCGAGGCGAACATCAAGCGCTTACCCACCGAAAATGTCTAACCTCTTTAAAAAACAAAAATGCTGTGAGTTGTGACCTGAAAATGTTTATAGAAATTCGGTGGCTAAGTCACGGTGATTGCCTGAATAGACTTTATGATTTAAGAGAAGAAGTTCTTCAGCTTCTAGAAACTGAGAAAATAGAAAAAGTTTTAGTCCAGTGTTTAAAAGACTATAATTTTATTTTAGACTAAGCTTTTTTGGCAGATACGACAAGTATGTTAAATGAACTTTATTTGGAATTGCAAGGAAAGGAACGCAATATATGCGACTTGCCAAAAATCATTCACAATTTTAAAACAAAACTTTTTCTAATTTTTTCCCAAATTAAAAGTGGTGATTTTTCCAACTTTCCAAAAACTTCACTTGTTTACAGAAATCTCGAAATCGACAAAAGATATGAATATGCCGAAATATTTGAAACACTTTTCAATAATTTTCAAGACAGGTTTCAAGATTTTGTAATTTTACAACCGCTATTAGATCTTTTCGAAAACCCTTTTCGTTGCGATGTAAGCAACTACGAATTTGATATTCAATCAGAACTAATCATACTACGAAGCGAAGTAAATGCCCCAGACGAAAATAATATTGTAGAGTTTTGGAAAGATTTGGATGGCGAGTTCTATCCTGTTCCTAGAAAATTTGTAGCAGTTTTTACCAATTCAATGTCGCTGATTTTAAAACTGCACTTTTTTTCTATCAGCTGTGATTTGCGTGCAATATTTATTTTTTATGAATTTTTAAAACATAAAAATCTTTAATTTTTTACAATTTTTGATAAAATATTTGAAACTGATTTAGAGTCAAAAAGCTTCCGAATAAAAAAAAGTGTAGTTTTAAAATCAGCGACATTGAATTGGTAAAGAATTGCTACAAATTTTTTATCAACACAAAAAATTTTTAATTTTGTACCTTTGTGTTATACAACTTATAAAATATATTACTAACATTTTATTTCGGCTGTAAATAAATGCATTCTCTCAATTTGTTTACTCTCTCTCTGCAAATAATAGGACCAGTCCAAACACGCGTGTTAGGAGTAGTCCAAAAGTAACCCAAACGTATGGAAAAAACATGGTCTATTTAACATAACGATGTCCTAGGGCAGGACCATATAACCCACCTTTGGACTACAACGGAGTAGTTTTAAAACTACTCCATTGTATACACAAGAGTGTTAGTTTTAACTTCGTTTAAAAACGAAAACATGTCGTTAAAAAACGAAGACATGTCGTCTCACTACAAACACTTTTTAACAATGACATGGTCCATGCTTGCATTACATCGGCCCAGTCCATGGAGTAGTCCATTTTAACAAAATGGATCAGGTGGTCCAATATTATTTGTAGGGCTGGTACTCACTAATAAACAACCAAAAAAATTTTGGAAATCTCTGTTTTAATTCATTGATGCCATATTCATTCAATTTCATAGCACAATTGTGCTAGCTCAAAAATCACACACATTCTTACGCTCTTTCATTTAGTCCACGAGAAAGGTGGGGTCAAGTCAACATATGGTGTTTTTTTCTGTGGTTTTTACTAGCAATATTTTTGACAACCCGACCACAGAAGCAGTGTTGTTGTAGAGTTGACCTCACCTTCTACTCAATTCGCCTTGGTCGATTATCAAGCGACGAGTGCACATGCGGCGGATGCTTACGTATTTTTTTTTATTTTTATTAAGAATACTTCCCAACAAACACGAAGTCAAACCTTTGATATGAAATGACTTTATCATTTGACATCAAACGCAATTCTCAAACGTTTTTCAATTGTTTGATTAAACATTTAAATTCAAATTGATAATGATTTGAAAATAAACATTTGATATCAAATGTTTTATCAATTTGATGTCAAATGTTAAAATCAAATCAAAAATAAACTTGACAATACTAAAGCGAAAAATAAATGTAAGCATTAAAAATGGCGATTAAAGTTACATTTTTTTTCCTTGTGGTTACATGTGTTTTATTATTAAAAATAAATTTTTTAATTTTAAATTTTATAAAGTGAACAGTTTATTTATTGTGAAAAATAAAAATTATTTGTGAGAAATTACAATGATTAAAAATACGAAAAAAAAAGAAAAATAATAAAACGGGAAAGTGAAGAAAGTTTGTTGGACGATCGCGGTGCCACAATCCTCAAAATAAAAGGGACCCAAGTTTTTTGTCTTTCCAAGAATTAGAGGACGGAAAGAACACTATTTCATCTTTTAGCTATGGTACCGAATGTTTATCTCAAAGTTTATTTAAATAAATAATAAATTTAAATTAAAAAAATTAAATAGTGTTATTTATATTCCACATTGTATTATAATCCACATTTGAGAATTACGTTTGAAAGCAAGTTGAAAATAAAGGCATTTTTCAATTTGAAAATAATTTCCCCTTTTTGTTAAGAACGCTATGATTTTCAAATCATTATCAAACGTTTGTCGTTTGAGAAAACGTTTGATTTCAAATCATTTTCAATTTGAAATCAAACCTCCGTGTTTGTTGGGTTGTCTCTTTATTCACTAATACTAATATAAAACAACACAACCACCATTTAAATTTGACATCACGGTTTTAATTGTATATTTGAAAATAAAAATATTTTAGTAGCAAACATTTCACATAATTTAATATGTTTATCTAGATTAGAGTAACTTTTTAGGTGTAAAACACCATAAAATATTATTATAGTGAATATAAAAATGTTAAGGACAAAAAATATTTTTTCAAGTTTTATTAGGACTATAATAAACTTATTAGGGTAAACATATTAGGCAAATATGAATTAAAATGTTTGTAGTGACCATTTATTAATCATGTTTTTTCTCTGCGTGTTGATAACCAAGATGCGTGTACCATATATATATATATAACAACCAGTGCCCATGTTCTGTAACTCTCGCGTCGAGAAAATTTTCGATTGAAATGAAATGAAACAAATATGCCATATACTGAAACAAACATCTATTTTTTTTACAAACTGTGTCTGTAACTTTTTTTTTGGCGAGTACTAGCTGCCGCGTAAGGTAATTACTCGCCAATTTACAGAAAAAGTGTGTCTGTAACATTTTTGTGAAAAAAGTTCCCGCTTTGAACTGTCAAATAAACTCACAAATAAAAATGAGATGAGAAAAAATTTCAACACTAAAAAAACAATTAAAAATTTCAAAATACAAAGAATAAAACAAATATATTTTGTTTTTGGCACATTTTTTATTGTTTAATTATTTTTCTTTTTACATTATTATAAAATCTACAAATGTTTTCAAAGCTCGTTTGTAGAGTTGTGTCGTTCATGAACGAACTCGTTCAATTGAACGGATCAGTCAGATGAACGGCCGTTCAGTTCCATTGATCAATTTCGTTCAATGGTTCACTTGGGTCTTTTTAGTCAGTCGGTCACTTGTTTACCGAACAACTGGTTGAAAAGAAACAACAATACTATTGTGGTCTATTTGTGACAGGGATGATAAAGTTAGTACAATTGTACTTTTTTCAGTACAATTTATTCCTAATATTTTCCAAGTCATTTTCTATTTTTGACACAGTGTCAATATCTTTAAAAAATGTTTATCGCAAATATGTTGCCATCGCTACAAAGTGAAACCTTTTGTAAAATTTCCAAATTGCTAGGAAGCCTAGCTCTAACATCGTAAATAAAGTTTTTGGCAAAACGAATGCCACTTTTCTTTATCTCTTTTTTTATCATTTGAAATCTTAAAATCTTTACAGGCTTTCTCAAAATTGTAATCCAAATAGCAAAGCTCATCTTAATCCTCTATTCCTATAAACGTATTTTTGAAAAATGCACTAACGAAAAATTGAAAAAGCACCAAGTTAGTGCTTTTTCTAGGTTTGGCACTACAGATAAAATTTTGGCGTTTTAAGTCATCAAAAAGCACCATAAATAGTGCCAAAAGCACTAAGTTGGCATCGCTGGTGGTTGGCCATCGGTTGAATAAAAAATCAGTTTGATTTGAGCTTTCAAATTGGTAAGTCTGATGACGATTATTTCCTTCATTTTTAAATTTCAATTTTAAGGTTTTGAAAGCAGCAGCGTGCGAAGCAAACAATATTTTAAAAAACTAATACGAAGTTCCAATGCACAATTTTAGTAAAGAATACAAAAACAACCGGAACTATTATCTTATTTCTTTTCATGCTCCTCTTCTAACTCCACTTAATTTATCGCCACTAGTGCTAAAAAATCGGTACTCATGTTGACTTTATAAAAATAATTTTTAATAGAGCTAAATGAAAAGTTTGTTAAAAAATTGTACATATGCTGCGAACGATCCAGTTACAACGTGTAGAGGTCGCATAAGGGCCCTTAGACAATATATTTTGGGGTTATTACTGGGTGAAACGTATTTATACCCTATTCCACTTTGGCGCCATATGCTCCAGTAGGAGTTAGAGGAATATAAAAAATACCCTGTCCCACTATCAACTTTAAAAAAAGCCAGATAAAAAAGTTTCGTCTTAATTGCCAAGATTTATTTTAGATAAGTATGTAAAAAAGTACAAGTGAATTTTATTGTACATATCGCACTAGTTCAAAATTTTTCTCTTTTCTTTTTTTGGAAAAAAAACGAAACGTATCATGCTATTTGGTTTACTTCTTGGTAATGAAACAGTTGGTTTAAGAATTCTTTCGCACATATGCGTTTTATGTAAAATTAAAAATTGGTTTGCTTCTACTGAATTTTTTAATTTTGAGTTAATACACTATTGTTGAACAAGTGCGATATGTTCGTACATTTTTTGTTATTTTAATAATAAAACTAGTAAAAAATATTTTTAGTACAATTAGGGTCAAAAAAGTACAATTTTTTACTTAATTAAGTACAATTTAGAAAATATCATCTATCATCCCTGATTTGTGATGTCAGTAAAATATACTTAGTGCTGGTTCACACACGTCAAGTTTGACTCGTCAAGTCTTGAGCTTTTAGGAGAGAAGGGAAGAGAGAATGCCATTTCTTTTCCCCTCTCTCCTAAAAACTCAAGACTTGACAAGTCAAACTTGACGTGTGTGAACCGGCACTTATTTCATTTACTCATTGCTTTAAACCAGGGATTTCCAAAATTTTTTTGGTTGTGTGTTAGTGAGTACCAGAGAGTAAGCAAATTGAGAGAATGCATTTATTTACAGCCGAAATAAAATGTTAGTAATATATTTTATAAGTTGTATAACACAAAGGTACAAAATTAAAAATTTTTTGTGTTGATAAAAAATGCCGCTGATTTTAAAACTTCACTTGTTTTATTCGGAAGCTTTTTGACTCTAAATCAGTTTCAAATATCTTATCAAACAATTGTAAAAAATTAAAGATTTTTATGTTTTAAAAATTCATAAAAAATAAATATTGCCGCAAATCACAGCTGATAGAAAAAAGTGCAGTTTTAAAATCAGCGACATTGAATTGGTAAAGAACTGCTACAAATTTTCTAGCAACACAAAAAATTTTTAATTTTTTTCCCTTGTGTTCTACAAGTTATAAAATAAAATCTTCTAAATTTATACTTTTATGGCAGTTTTGTAATAGTAGAATGCTTTTCAAATGGGATGAACTTAATTTATTACGTTGCTTGGAACAAATAAATTTTAAATCCGAAAAAATTTGTTCGCATAGGTAAGTAGTGCCGAATAAAGAGAGGCACGTCAATGAATTTTTTTTTAGTTCAGGATAGAAATGGTATTCACGGTGTTGGGTTGCTCATACTTCAAACATCTGTGCATACATTTTTATTCTAGCTAATGGTATATCATAACTTTTTAGAAAATACCAAATGTGCACATGAGTTTGCCTGCAAAAATGTATAAAGTCATTATAACAGGTCAAAGTTACGTTAAATAGTTAGCATAAATTAGTAAGGTTAAAGGCAGAATTAGTCTTTACTTTCTGTTTCTGTTCTGTTCCGTGCCGTTCTGTTTCAAAATTGTAAAAGTTTCTTTTTCTGTAGCAACTGTAGCCATTTATGACAAATTTATTAGTTTTGCACCATCCATTGTTTTATTTCAATAACTTTTATGCACATAAATTTGTAGAAATAAAATTTAATTAACGAATTTTTTATTATTTATTTTGCGGTAACTTACAATTACTTTACAAGTTCTTGATTTTATCAAACTGAACCGCAACAGAACAGAACAACTAATCAATTTCACAGGTTTTTTAATAACAAAAACAAATCAGCTGGTTCGTAACAGAACAGAAAGTAAAGACTTACTGAGCCTTAACTTTTTGGGCTCGGTCAAATAATTGTAGCATAAAAAAGTAAGCAATAAAAATAGTGCGAAACAATAAAGTTTCATTAATACATCAATAAAACACATCTTCTTACCCAAACATTTTACCTACTGTCACATTTGCTTTTATGTGTACAGGTTATTTACACATAAATTGTAGCAAAACAAGACTTTTTTACTTGTTTTTTAAATATTTCTACTTACTTAAGAAAAGGGTTTTCAAAGAAAGAAAAAACCCAACGACGCAATTGGTACAGAAACCAAAATATTTTTACAAGCAAAATACCAACAAATTCTTTTAGCTATTTTTTTCTTAATAATTTCTGCATTTAGTTACGTCTTTTTAAAGAAAGCAAACAAAACATATCGTTAGCTTAAACGTTGCAGTAAATGTTATTGTTAAAAAAATTTACTAAATAAAATTTACGCTAGCTTTGCTGTTAAATATTTTCAACAATTTAAATTATGTTAAAATTAAATAAAAATGTTATATTACTCTGCATTTAAGTCTTAAAATTTAGACTCTAAATATTGCACGCAAGGCATTGGATGTTACCAAAAGCATTTTTGACCGCACAATATTTTTGAGTGTAAGCTGAAACAAAATAATATAGCATCCGCTAAACATGTACACTTGTCGAAGTCACACCGACGACTGAATTGAAGAGCATAAAAATATGTGTTTGTAGTGGTTTGCACAATCCCAGCAAATAAAATTGGACCACCTGACCCATTTTGATAAAATGGACTACTCCATGGACTGGTCCGATGTAATGCAAGCATGGACCATCTCATTGTTAAAAAGTGTTTGTAGTGAGACGACATGTCTTCGTTTTTTAACGACGTGCTTTCGTTTTTAAACGACTTCAAAACTAATCCTCTTGAGTATACCATGGAGTAGTTTTAAAACTACTCCTTAGTGGTCCAAAGGTGGGTTATATACCATGGAGTAGTTTTAAAACTACTCCTTAGTGGTCCAAAGGTGGGTTATATGATCCTCTCCTAGGACATCGTAATGTTAAATAGACCATGTTTTTTCCATACGTTTGGGTTACTTTTGGACTAGTCCTGGTCCTTTGTGGACTACTCTTTACACGCGTGTTTGGACTGGTCCTATTATTTGCAGGGATTGTGCAAAGAAATGGAAACCCCTGCTTTAAACATTTTCATAATACGGTCAGGGTTGTCAAGTTCCTTTGCGACCTAATATTCAATTTGGCGACATGTCGATTTTGTTGGTTATTTGATAATGCTTTGTTCACACTTGATTTTTTAGACGCGTTTAAGCAAAATGTTATTACATATGAGATGAATAAGATAACAGTTGAATAGGAAAAAACCCAACAAACAAATTTATATATCCTTAAAGTATTAAAAATGGATAAAAAAACTTTTATAATGTTATCTGAAGATTGTTTTAAACATATTAACAATGAAATTGTGAAAATTTATGAATTATTTAAGGAAAAACATTAAGCAGAAATCGTGGTCGGTTATACACGCTCATGTTGGCTGATTCTACATTGTACTCAGTTTGAAGTGATTAACAAATCACTTCAATGTATGGGTAATCATCTCGATTTTGATGTGATTAGAGCTTAATCATGTTCGAGTGCTTTTAACGCTTTCAAGAGCCCGAGTGTGAACATGGTATAAGCCATGAATTTGTTTGACACTCTTAGACAATTTTACCCATTATTTGGAAAGACTATTTTAATGATGGCATTCCATATAAGTTTAATCAGTTTTTGAAAAAAGTTTATTGCTATAAGGATACGTCCAGTAAAGTCTGTGTTGAAAGAGTTCTTTTTAATAAATACCTCCACTAAAACTTGCGTTCAAAGTAGAGTGCAATACAAACTTCCATTATTACAACTTCACTTTTACCTACCAGATAGGATTAACCTTAATTTACTTGAGCGATCATTTTAAGTTAAAGTAAAGTTTTAATAATGGAACACCTTTTATAAGGCCGTTTAAAGTCTACTTTACGCTATCGGTTAGTTGTGAAAACGGGCCTAAGATTTATAAATTATATGAATGTAAATAGCACTTTTGTACCTTCACACGATATGTTGAATAAACTGAATCGTATACATTGTTAAAAAAAACAGTGAGAATTGCCTTGACGGTGATGTGTGTAGCGGTTTAGATATATGTATGTATATCCAATATTTCTTTAATACTAACCACCAAAAAAACGTTTTGCTGCTTTAATTAGACTATTGTAAACTATTGTACCTTTTTTGTATTCACCAATCATTTTACTTTAATTAAATAAAATATTTATAACTGCGACTAACCTTTAAATAAATAACCAAATTCAATATACGACAGCTTTATTTATTAAAGCGTTGATGTGACTATTGAAATTTTTAAACTTAAATCTCGCGACAAGCTTTCAAGCTTATAAGTTGTAAAAACAGGCAGTAAAAGTTTTTAAGTAATTTTGTTTTTAAGAAGGTTTTTTACTTCTAATTTTTATAAAATAAAAACAAAAAATAAAATACATGTTATCATATCTTTTGAAAAAATAACTCATATGAATAATAATAATTACATCTGCTATTTGTTCATTGCTTTTTTAGGATTGCTGTTATTTTTATTATTTAAAGTCTTTTGTTCTTTAAATACCACATCCATTTTAAATTTTTTGTTAATTTCTTACATTATTTTTGTTTATATTTTGAAAAATTGCGCTCAACATTTGCTGTAGATAGGTATATATGGAAAAACTTCGGACTTATGACAACGTCTTACTTTGAGTAAGACCTCGCAAAAAATCTTGTTAAAAATAAGAATACCAAACAAGTATTAAAATAGCCGCGTTTAGCGAGAAATCACTACATATGACATCCCAAATTATAATATGAAAATTTTAAAACAATGTGGCAAATTGCCACTGGTAATGTGTTAAAAGAAACAAGTATAGTATATTCGTATAACATAAACACTATAATAGTTTTGTTTCTTTTCAATCAGTTGTTTGGTAAACGAAAAACACAACTGCGAATTTGGGTACACTCAAAAAGTTTTACAGTAACTGAGTGTAATTTACTAAAATTATTTTCTGTAAAGTTAAAAATTAATGAAAATTTTGTTATTTCATAATTAAACAAATTCTTCAACTGTTTCAACATGTTGTTCCAAAAATGTTCAGTTATTTTTTTATGCATAAAATAAAACTGAAATACTTAACATGTGCATGTGCACATAAATCAAAAATAAAAATATTTCGCTGATTTGGTGCACTCACAATATTCTGTAAGTAAAAATAACTGAAATGATTATATAAAATAAATAAAAATTCAGTTAAAAATGGTCTTCATACTTATTTTTAACAAAAAATTCATTTAATTTTTACTTTCAAAAATTCAACCCCATGTTCCGTTAAACAAACGAATTTTCAGTTATTTTATTAACTATCAAAAAATTACCAACCAACTATACCAACTATACCGTCAATTTCCATGTCTTTGGGACATTCGAAGTTCCAACTATAAGAGAAATAATATGAAAAGAAATACATGGAAAGAAATTGCTAAAAACATGGAGAAGGATGAAGAAGAAGTTAAAAAAAAATTAAAAATTTACGTTCGGCTTATGTCACTGAGAAGAGAATAGTAAAATCTTCCAAAAAATCAGGGGTCCAATCACCGCATTCGATACTATCGTATCGAATAAACTATCGAATGTTTTTGCATACGAAAGACACTGACGTATCGAATGAAAACTCGAGAAATGTAATGTCGAGTTACTCTTTATCGAATGCTCCTATTTCAAATTCAATAAATTCCATTCCAAATCGAGAGTCGTGATACCAAAATAAATAATTTCGATTAATTTTGCTCGATATCGTATGCGGTGATTAGACCCCAGATCAAAATAAATCCGACAATTCTGGCTGCTTTTCACACTCTTCTACAATTTACATGAGCGATGCCAGTTGTTCGTAATATAAAACCCGCCAAATGAAATTTTTTTCATTTTTATACATATTTATTTAATTTATTTTTTAAATAAACCTTTAAATAAATAACAAAATTCAATATTCGACAGCTTTATTTATTAAAGCGTTGATGTGAATATTGACATTTTTAAACTTAAATCTCGCGACAAGCTTTCATATTTAAAAAAAATTGCGTATTGAAAAGCAACATGCTTTTATATGAAGTTCTAAAAACAGACAGTAAAAGTTCTTAAGTAATTTTGTTTTTAAGAAGGTTTTTTACTTCTAATTTTTATAAAATAAAATACATGTTATCATATCTTTTGAAAAAAACACATATGAATAATAATAATTACATCTGCTATTTGTTCATTGCTTTTTTAGGATTGCTGTTATTTTTATTATTTAAAGTCTTTTGTTCTTTAAATACCACATCCATTTTAAATTTTTAGTTATTTTCTTACATTATTTTGGTTTATATTTTGAAAAATTGCGCTCAACATTTGCTGTAGACTTTAAATAAGACCTCGCAAAAAATGTTGTTAAAAATAAGAATACCAAACAAGTATTAAAATAGCCGCGTTTAGCGAGAAATTACTACATCTGGCAGCCCAGATTATACTATGAACATTTTAAAACTATGTGGCAAATTGCCACTGGTAATGTGTCAAAAGAAACAAGTATAGTACCAAGGTATATTTATAGCAGGTAGTCTCGGAAAGCCAGCTGTTTATTTTTTATTTGCTTGTTTTGCGATACGAACTGTCAAATGTTGTATAGTAAACAAGTAAACAAGTTTTTTGTCTTTATCTTTTGTCTCTTATCAGCCCCTTTGCTTTTTGACAGTTTGTTTTATTGTACAATTGTTGTAATCTCGCGGCTACCTGCTATAAATATACCTTGTATAGTATATTCGTATAACATAAACACTAAAATAGTTTTGTTTCTTTTCAATCAGTTGTTTTGTAAACGAAAAACACAACTGCGAATTTGGGTACACTCAAAAAGTTTTACAGTAACTGAGTGTAATTTACTAAAATTATTTTCTGTAAAGTTAAAAATTAATGAAGACTTTGTTATTTTATAATTAAACAAATTCTTCAACTGTTTCAACATGTTGTTCCAAAAATGTTCTGTTATTTTTTATGCATAGAATAAAACTGAAATACTTAACTGCAAAGTTACCTTAAATTATTTTATTATTTACATACCTACATGCATGTGCACATAAATAAAAATATTTCGCTGATTTGGTGCACTCACAATATTCTGTAAGTAAAATTAACTGAAATGATTATATAAAATAAATAAAAATTCAGTTAAAAATGGTCTTCATACTTATTGTTCAATTATTTTTAACAAAAAATTCATTAAATTTTTACTTTCAAAAATTCAACCCCATGTTCCTTAAAAACAAATGAATTTTCAGTTATTTTATTTAAAATAACTATCAAAAAATTAACTACATATTCCGTAAAAAACAAATTTTATATAAATTACCATAAAAAATTAACTATACATTCCGTAAAAACATTTTATATTTTATATACATAATTTAGGTGTAGGTAATAATGACTGGTAAAAATACTGTTTTAGCTGGCTTAGTATGTAATTTAAATTGGGTTAAAATTAACTAAAAAGCCCTTTGAATGGAGTTTTTGTAGTTTGTATATTTAAAATTAAAAATAACAGACAAATTAAGTCATTTTTTATAGAATGTCTTCGTTTTAAAATTAACATTAAAAAATAGCCGTACAATTCCTTTGTTTTAAATAAAATTATCCGTTTCATAATTAAATTTCCAGTTATTTACACTTAGTATTCTTTTGAATTTACCTACATAATATTTTGAGTGTAACATCACAAAAGTATGCTATACTTGTTTCTTTAAACACATTCAATCAATTGTGAATGAATGAACGAAAACCACAAAAGACCAACTGACACAAAAGATCAAGTGACCCAAATGATCAACTGACCCAAAAGACCAAGTGACCTGAAATGAACGATTGAACGAAATGAACGAACTCGTTCATTGTTTTGAATTGAACGATAATGACCAGTCACCTAAATGAACGATTAAGCCCAAGACTACTCGTTTGTAAACAACAAAAATTAGAGTCGCACTTTTAATTATTTGGTATAGCAGACGGTTGTATTTTCGCCGCCGTCGTTTACAAATTTTCAATTTTAGTAAATTTTGCCGCCGTCAACGATATGTGTTACTGGCGTACTCAACATCTGCAATGTCACATCGGCTTCACGTGCAATGTTATAACATTTATAACGTTACGACATAATCTCTTTGGGTAGTTTCCCTGCAAATAATAGGACTAGTCCAAACACGCGTGTAAAGAGTAGCCCACAAGGGACTAGGACTAGTCCAAAAGTTACGCAAACGTATGGAAAAAACATGGTCTATTTAACATTACGATGTCATATGGCAGGACCATTTAACCCATCTTTGGACTACAATGGAGTAGTTTTAAAACTACTCCATTGTGTACACAAGAGGATTAGTTTTAACTTCGTTTTAAAAACGAAAACATGTCGTTAAAAAACGAAGACATGTCGTCTCACTACCAACACTTTTTAACAATGGCATGGTCCATGCTTGCATTACATCGGACCAGTCCATGGAGTAGTGCATTTCATGAAATTGGATCAGGTGGTCCAATAATATTTGCAGGGTTTCGACATGAGTTACAGACACACTTTTTTCTCACTATTCGAGAAACGATTGAATATTTTGTTTTACAGTTATTTAATTGCGAGAAGTTCTCACTATAAAGGGTGGTTTAATTTTAGGGCCGATGTTGAATGTGAACCAAAACTAAACGTCGAGTTTTTTTGGCATTTCTCAATTTCAGACTAACTCAATTTGAACCATGGAAAGATACATAATCGAGCAACGCGTTAAAGTTATTCAGGCTTATTATGAAAATGCAGAGGCTGGTCAGGCAGTTACTGTGAATGGTGTTCGCTATGGTGAAATGATAACGAACTTTTTATGGTCCGAATTGGAAGATATGGATGTGGACAATATGTGTTTTCGACAGTACGTGTTATCTCACGCGATGTCAATTGGCCGCTAAGATCATGTGATTTAACACCGTTGGACTTTTTCTTTGTGGTTATTTGAAAGAAAAGGTGTACGTCGACAAGCCAGCAACAATTCAAGAGCTAAGAATGAGATATTTCGGCACATTAACGGCATAGAACCTCAATTATGCCTCAGCGGTATCGAAAATTTGGACCATCGGCTGGCGTCCGTTTGGCTCATATTTTGATCCATTCATAATTGATCCATACCAATATTATCATAATAAAAAGAACTGACAATAATTTTCTAAATAATTTGTGGTTTATTCAAAATCAACATTGGCTCTTCGGAAAACCCATTACAACATACACATAAACCTTCGGTGAAGGGTATAAAAACGGGTTCATGTATACATTTGCCGTATTCACAAAACCCCTTGTATCGCTGTATCAATTGCATGTTGTTTAAACAACCAAAAGTGCGCTATGTAATTTTAATAATTTCATTAAAATACATATCTGTAGCATTTTGACAAAACATTTTAAGTTGAGATAAGAAAAAAACTCGGTGAAAATTTTTTATCAAATTATCAGCCATGTCACAGAGTTCAATTTATTCGGAATGATTCCATTTAGAATTTAAGAAAACATATTTGTTTATTGATACACTGAAAGAATTATCTTCACAATACCAATGAATTTTGACATTAATCCCATGAAAAATTGCATTAAATAGGAACCTATGCAGCGCTCCGTTGAATCATTGAAACAAGTTTCACTAAAATGTAGTTAACGAAACATTACATTAGAACTATGAATATTATTCATTAGATGAATACATACCTATATTTTTATTAGATTCAATGATTTTATTTCGTAATATTCACTAATTTAATGATAAATATACAAGATTTTAATGACAACATTTCATTGAAAATAATATATTTTATCACATTTTTAATGAAAACGACTTAAAATTTATTTTTTTTTATTATTTTTTTTATTATTTCCCTAACCTAATCCCGCGAAGCTTTACGCTTTTCTGAACGAACCAGAGTGAGTAGTCTCTGGCGGGAATCAATCCCGCAACCCCGACGCTGATAGACTAGTGTAGCGTGTCATTGTGTTCGACTATGCTTACACACATAATTTACATACAATGAACCAGGCGCATGTTTTAATGTAACATGAATAAAGCACTTGTGTGTCGTGTGTTGTGAATATATCAATACAAAACAATTTTACGATCAACACACATTCGTCCAATATCAATACGATCAACACTCTTTCTATTGGACGATTGACTATGACATTGTATGAAATTTCCAAGACAACCGTTACACCTTCCACAGTAAAGGAAAATGCTTGATCAGCATTTATTAAGCATAAAACTGAGAACAATTCCCATGTAAAAAGCAATTATGGTATCAAACTAAAACTGTTAAAAAGTCTTTAATTACACTAGCCTAAATATAAAAAATAATTTTATTTTCAATTATTGAAATAACAATATACATATGTAAGTCTACCTTTGACAGTGATAAAGTGCGGACTTATAACTAGTGCTCAATTTCTTAAATTGTTTTCTAAATATATTAAGCCTATAACTTTTGTTATTGTAAAATTATTTTGTTAACCGCACAATTGTGTGTATAAATTAACAACAAAGTTTTCTTTAACCTTAAATACACAAACAAACGGTTAGTGAATCGGTTTTACTAATCATCTGCTGTCAGCAGCAGAATTTGGACAGCGAAGCAACGGATGAAGACGATGCTGTCTGGCAGACAGTTTCAGTTACTAAAACAACAAAACGAAGGTTTACAAATTCTCCAGAAATGTTTAAACATAAAAACAAAATCTTAAAAAATGCCACTGCACAAAATAATATTAATGATTTACAAAGGACAAGCCAAAATATGTATGCAGTTCTTGATACGGATAATAATAAAGATGATGATGACGATGATGATAATGATCAAGCTGAAACTAACAACAATGATAATAAAGTTACGGAATCAAAACCACCACCTATAATAATTCCTAACGAATCTGATATAAAAACAATGCTTAATATTTTTTTAAAAATAGTGAGTTGCAATGACTTCTCCTATAAATCTTTAAGGGATGGACAGCTGAGGTTAATGGCCAAGAGCGTTAAATCATACAGGGTATTAGTGAAATATTTAGATGACAAAAAAATAATGTTCCATAAATAGCAGCTAAAACAGGAGAGCATATAGAGTAGTCATTAAAAACTTGCACTTTTCAACACCGATTTCACTTATAAAAGATGAACTTCAAAGTTTGGGACACCAAGTTCGTAATGTAATAAATATTAAAAGTAGACTATCTAAGCAACCAATGTCGATGTTGTATGCTGATCTAGAACCAAACCAGAACAATAAACATATATTTGAACCACCAAATAAATCAAATGATATTATACAATGTTTCAGATGTCAGCAGTTTGGACACTCAAAAACTTATTGTAGAAACATTTTTAATTGCGTAAAATGCGGTTTAAATCATCGCACTGATAATTGTAGTAAACCTGAAAATACACCACCGCAATGTGTTAATTGCCTACAACACCACATGGCGAACTATAAGGGAAGCTCAGTTTACAGAGACTTGGTAAAGAAGAGGAATAAGATTCGCCGTCAAATAAGAAACTACGATCATGCTTCACAAAACTTTTCAACATCAAACAATCACCCTTATCATGAATTCCACATGTGAAAATTTCTGAATGAAATTCTTAATTCACATGGATTTTAATTTCGTATCATGAATTCCCTGTGAATAAAATAACATACCTGATTTTAAAAACCTTTGTCATTATATTCGGAGTTGTAAACAAAAAACAATTAATGTATTTAAGAAAACTGTGTTTTTAGAAATTTATGGAATTAAATTCCATATTTAAATTAAATATCGCTAATTTGCTAAGAGCGCCATGATAGCACAGTCTAATTTTTATTAAAAATAGCAAAAAAAACTTGTTAAGAAACCCTAAAATTTATTTGAAATCGCTAAAGGCCAGTTTACACGGTAATACAATGTATTACGACTTTGTAGAATCAAAATATTATGAAATTCTCTCCGTGTTTAAAAGAAAAAAATTAAAACCTGTTGTATGTATTTTTCATGTTTACACGGATGGTACAAGTAAAATCAAAAATAATAACGAAAAATCAGATGGTTGCAGTTTTACAATTTTTACAAAAACAACATGAAAATTTTCTGAGTTGATTTTAGTTGTTTTTGTTATTGTATAAAAATGTTACCACCTTCAATATACTCTGTTAAAATACACCTCTGGTGTGATGAAAATACATAAGTTTCTAAAATGGTTTAGAAAAAAATCATTTACCGACCGCTTGTCAGATTTTGTGTTCGTATTCTCTCTTATGCTCTAAACACATAGACCACAGCAAGCTACAGGCTACAATATGTCAAAAATAAAATACACACGTTTATACGAAGACGATTATTTTGAAGCCAACACAGCTACAGGCTACATTAGAATAATTTCTAATTTTAAAGGCGGAAATGAGCAGATTAGTGCTGCCAACATAATAAACAATGTGAAATAAATAAGTGCTTTAATATATTTTATAAAAGGTTAGGAAAATATCAACATTTTTGAAAATTAAAAAGAAACATGAGGTAGTAGCCATTTTTACAAAAATGTATCAGTGAAAAAGTGTTGCTAATATAATGCAAAATGCAAAATTTTTTTTTTGTTAAACATAAAAGAACCAGCTTAAAACAATATATAAATTCGATTCTGTACCAAATTTGTATTTATGTATACATATAACTTTTTAGTATCCTTAAATGAAGTTCTAAAGAAAGAGGTAATTACAGTACAAGTTACTTTATCCATATCTCTTTAGTATAAACTGTATTTTAGCAATATGAGTATCATTGAAAAATGTTTCAAAATGCCTTTGACATGGTGTTCAAAACGTACCGATACTATAAAAGAGACAATTACAAGAATTAATACTTCTTGCATTGACTGGGTTTTTATACAAAATTGGCTTTATTATTAAATTATGTCGATATAACAATAATTATATAAACATAATATAACTTAGAGAACACTTCAAACTTTCGGATTATTATTAGGGCTTTACTTAATAATTATGTCCATATTACAATAACTAAATATGTAACAAATACATAAATTATTATCAAACATATATATTTAGTTAAACTTTTATATAAATTGAGTAATTATCTAAAATAAAAGTTTTTAACCCCCGTATTCATAAACGATTATTAAATTTAGCAAACGTTTATTAAGAAACATTGTCATAGAAAATTAGTTTTATTAGGTATAAAATATTTTTATGAATACAAGTATAAATGTTTGTCATTTTATATGATGGAGTTTCTAAAACATAGCATATAAAGGCTTGAACTGTTTTCTATAACATGCATAAATAAAGTTATATCGACAAATTTGTAACATAAACTCCACTTTGTAAAACAAATGGGTCCTCACGGATTTATAAAAAATTAATTTCGAAATATGTACTTTCCAATGATACCAATACTGTTACGATGAAATTTTTACCTAAAAAATATAAATAAAATATTGTGAAACTTCTAATTCCTAAACCACGTGCATTTGCGCAAAAAATATGTGTATACATTAGTGATATTAGCATTTTTTATTTTAAAAGCAGTTTGTATACATTTTGTATTAAACCTTTGTTAAAATAATTGAAAGAGTTTTTTTTAGTAAATTTATTATTTTAACGTTATAAAATATATTATAAATAAGTATAAAATATAAATACTTAAGGCTAGTTTACACGGTAATACATTGTATTACGACATTATGTAGAATGAGAAAAATCATACCATGTAAAAGCAAAATGTATTGAGTAAGAGAGAATACGAACACAAAATCTGACAAGCGGTCGGTAAATGATTTTTTTCTAAACCATTTTAGAAACTCATGTATTTTCATCACACCAGAGGTGTATTTTAACAGAGTATATTAAAGGTGGTAGCATTATTTATTATTTTATTTTTTATTTTACTTGTACCACTCGTGTAAACATGAAAAATACATACAACAGATTTTTATTTTTTTCTTTTAAACACGGAGAGAATTTCATAATATTTTGATTCTACAAAGTCGTAATACATTGTATTACGACATTATGTTGAATGAGAAAAATCATACCATGTAATTTGGTTGCAACTTTAGAACACCTTGTTTTTCCGCAACTAAAATTGGAAGCAACTTTGGAATCAGGGAAGATTTCTTTGAAAAGTTTGCTGCTACAATAATCTTAAGCGTAGCTGTGGCCATGAATGAAATGAAGATACTGTTTTTTGATGACTCCATGAAATATTTCGCTTACCTAGCATTTACACATGAAAGTAATTTCTTGAAAGTTGCAATACAATTGCACTTTTTCACTTACATTCACACAATTTTTGTATTTTCAGCCAATCGGCTGTTTCTACGATTTTTCGTTGCCCAGCTAATAATATTGGACCGCCTGATCCATTTTGATTAAATGGACTACTTCATGGACTGGTCCGATGTAATGCAAGCATGGACCATGTCATTGTCAAAAATTGTTTGTAGTGAGACGATATGCCTCGTTTTTTAACGACATGTTTTCGCTTCTAAACGAAGTTAAAACTATTTCTCTTGTGTATACAATGAAGTAGTTTTAAGACTACTCCTTTGTAATCCAAAGCTGGCCCCAGGACATCGTAATGTTAAATAGACCATGTTTTTTTCATACGTTTGGGTTACTTTTGGACTAGTCCTAGTCCCTTGTGGGCTACATTTTACACGCCTGTTTGGACTAGTACTAATATTTGCAGGGCGATAATACGTATACTCTACTTGCAACCAAGAAGTGTTAACGTTGGCAGTTGTTCAAAACGAAGACAGGCGAAGCAAACAATGCTCCGAATGTTTTTATACTATTCTCTTTTTCGCAAAAGCAGCATTTTCTTTTGAAAAGAACTAATGTGACTTCATATATATGGTAAGTTAAGAGTAAAGACTGAATTTTAACTGGGTGATTCATAACAAATCAATTGTAATAAGGGAAGTAAACCAATTTTAAACAAGTTAAATTATTTGAAGGCAAAATTAAAAAAAACAGTTCTTTTGCGTACTGATTTAGGTGTTATGCATAAACCAGTACATTAAATAAAAATCAGTACGTGTACCGGTAAAATCAGTACGAATGGCAACCCTAGCTAAAGGCTAGTTTACAATATCTTACAAGTCTTACGTATTCTATAATACTTTGTGAGATAGAAATCTAATGAGTTTTGTTGCGATTGTAAAAAAATCTAATTTAACATAACAGTTTGTGTTCACACCATCTCACAAAGTATAAACACTCACACATGAAGTAAAATGCAACCCTGATCCAATGCAAAGTATTATTGTTTAGAAATTTTTCAAAAAACGATGAAGTCGGATGGGATGTCAAACTTTGTTACATAATACTTGCCATTTTCATCACACATACATTAACACTATTAGACTTTTACATATTACTTGAGTTTTTGCCATGTATTAATTAGGGCTTGCATTACCGGTTAATCGGTAAATTGCTAAAAAATTCATTATGCTTTATATATTACAATATTTGTCGTTTTGTTCTGTTCCATACATACCTAATATTTTATAAGTAAACAGTTGAATTTAATATTTAAAATATATAATTATATTATAATAAAGAAATTCAACTTTATTTATAAAGTAGTATGTACGGAACAAAACGAAAAATATTGTAAATACAAAAAATTTCTTTCTCTTACTCGCACCTACGTAAATATTAAACAAATTTTGGTTTCTTGCTGTGTGTTGTGTACAGGGTTTAAAAGCATCGCCAGCGTTAACAATGAAAGAAAAGTTGCAACTTACAATTCAGCAGAAGATGAATAAATCGAATTTGGAAAGTAGTCGGCCAAAATCACCTAAAGCTAAAGGATTAGCGAATATTATTAAGAGGGAAATGGAATTTTTCCAAGAACAGAACATCCGAGGTAAATATTTAGAGAAAGCATTAAAATATTGTTCACTGTTCGACCGACAAGTGTCGAATCGGAGCGCGCATTTTCAGCAGCCGGTCTGATCTGCACCAAGTTGAGGTCGAGCTTAAATGATAACACGTTAGACACAATGTGTTTTTTAAGGCAGCATTTTAATCCAAAATAAGAGTTAAAATTAAGTTTTAATTTTACAACATGAAAATTAATTAAAATTTTTATTGATAATTGTTCATTCTTGACTCAATCTGGGCTCGAACCCAGGTGTTTACGGACAGGTTACCCTGACATGTTTCGATTGCAACCACTCAATCTCTTCAGAGGGCTTGCCGTTTAACACTCGCAGCCATCGACGACTGCTGACGTCATTAGTCAAACATCAATCCTTAAACCAAATTGTATTCAACCTTTTGGTAGATCGAAATTTGCTTTTGAATGATTATCTATTTTAATTTATTTTAACATGTTATTCCTTTACTTCTCTTTTTTCGTACTTTTGTCAAGAATTCTTCTTGAAGTTCAAAGTACATATATTTTTTGTTTTTTCATTTTTTTGTCTTTCTTTTTCTTGTTGACCTTTTCAGCACAACTTGAAGGACAAATGCAAACATAGAGCTCGTGCCTTAGCTTTAACAATTATTAGTATTGTGGTTATTTTATTGAACTATTTATGGTTTTTAATCCAAATTTTTAATATTTTTAATTAGGCTTAAGTTCATTAAATTTAATTTTCATTAAATTATTTTTATGAAGAAAGGAATTTTACAACATGAAAATTAATTAAAATTTTTATTGATAATTTTTCATTCTTGACTCAATCTGGGCTCGAACCCAGGTGTTTACGGACAGGTTACCCTGACATGTTTCGATTGCAACAACTCAATCTCTTCAGAGGGCTTGCCGTTTAACACTCGCAGCCATCGACGACTGCTGACGTCATTAGTCAAACATCAATCCTTAAACCAAATTGTATTCAACCTTTTGGTAGATCGAAATTTGCTTTTGAATGATTATCTATTTTAATTTATTTTAACATGTTATTCCTTTACTTCTCTTTTTTTTTCGTACTTTTGTCAAGAATTTTATTAATTATTTAATTAATTATTTTGAATAAAATATCCACTAACTAAAATACTCTCAAAATTACCGGTAAATTCCCGGTTTACCGGATTTTTCCACATAAATAACCGAATTACCGGTAATTGAAAAAGTCGGTAAATTTGCAAGCCCTAGTATTAATACAAAAATTAAAAGTGTGAACTAGCCTTAAATAATATTAGTTAAGTGCGGACACTACTGTATACAACTGAATAAGAGGAATAGATTTAAAGATATCAAACAATATGCATATGCACTAGATTGTTATTGAATTATTGTACAGTTTTTAAGTCCTTAACTATTACGTACAACAAATGGTTCTAGAAGTCTGTGCAAAAATGGGAGAAAAACAGCAAAAAACATCTGCTACATAACTTTTAAAACAAAATATCTAAACAGGCATTCCTACATGTATGTATATATATGACAATAGATGTTCGCTTACTTAATGTATCCCTCCAAGCAATTGGTAGAGTTATGTTTGATTGTTTACGAAACTACTTCGTCTCATTTGGCAGTTAAACAGTAGATTTTGCGGAATAAGGCAACAACAAAATACGTTAGAATCTAATAATGAGTTCTAAAATTATGCGTTTTCGTCACTTTATAGAGTTGTTCAGATAATTGTAACCGTTGTACAAAAATAACAACAGCACAATTAAACGTTGCCCACATAGTATTAACTTCTTCGCAACGATTTAATGGTAAACAGTGAATACCTAGTCCTAGTACAAAAGCTAATTCGTATTTTATGCCAGTTTTCAATTAAATTTAATCGATGGTGCTTGCGTGTGATATAAAATGAATTACAAAAATTATATATAACAATGTGAAATTTTATATGTTTGAAAATCGAAATAGTCATAGTTAGGACCCCGCCAATAAAAGAGCTAATTAATGTGGAATTAAAAAAATAATTTGATAATTGTCCTTTTTTAAAGGGGAGATTTTTTAGAACTGTTTATTTAATGACTTTAAAAATTTTAGTGGAACATTAGTGTTTTTATTTAATTTTTTGGGTGAAAATCAAAGTTGTTAGTAAAAAAAAATTCGTAAAGCTTAAAAAAATATGATGAGACTTTTAAAAAGTTAGTGTTTGAACCAATTTGCGACTTTTTGTAAATTCCTTTAAAAAGATTACATACATAAGATACATTTTCATGAAAACAATACAATATAAACTTTGAAATATTAAATTGCAGAAATATTTACTTCATTCATTTCATTTCTCTTTTTTTAATTCTTTTTTAATAACTTTTTTATTTGAACTCATTCTTAATATGTGTTTTTTCTTTTTGAAAGTTAAATGAGAAAGAAGTTTTGTTTAAAATGTTGTAACTATAAAAAAAAAATTTTAAAATCAGAGTTGTACAATTCTAAAAAGAGATGTAATTTTTCGTACTTTATATTAAAAATTAGCAATTTTTTATGAATGGCAACATCATTTCGTTTGACGTTTATAGTGGAAAATTACATCTTTTTATCCTGACTTTTTTACACTTGGTTATAGTTTGACAAAAATTTAACTTTTGGTGGAATTTTTTTTCTTGTGGTTGTTGTAACAAAAATTACATTTTTCCACTTTTCCATTTTTCCAACATATAAAAAAACTGAAATAAGTAGTTGTAAGCTTCGGCACATTAATTTTTTATTTTCCTCGGTCTTACCTAACAAAAACAAACGAAGATAAACAGTTAAATGGCCGACTTCTTATAATAAAGAACAGTACATAGAAAAAATTCTTCAAAAATGTTCACCAATTAATGCATTAATCAAAAATTAATTCGGTTTTAATTAAAAATTTAATCAAATTAATTAAACGTTTAGTCAAGTGAACCTACCGTGTGTCAAAGCTTATTGGTTTTGGTGTCGGTAATGATTTCTCTCGATTTATATCGAGTTTCCTCAGTGATCGCAATATACGTGTTGTTATAGATGGAATTGCATCAAACGAGTTACAGCTGAATTCAGGGGTACCGCAAGGTTCTGTCCTTTCTCCTACGCTATTTCTTATATTTCTTAATGACCTTCTTAGTCATATTCAAATCCTATCTCCTCTTTTGCAGATGACAGCAACATTTGTCATTCATATTCCTTCGATCATAGGCAAAGCCTTGTTGAGATTGGGGGCAAAAGGCAAAATATGAATGACACTCTTAATCAGGACCTAGCTATAATCTCTGAGTCAAGCGAATAGGGTCGAATTTAATGCACGCAAGACCCAATGTTGTATGTTGACCCACAGACGGGCCGTGGGACCAACTATGTCATCTGTATTAATGGGAGGCATTGATATTGAGGAATCGGATACTCTTGATGTTCTGGGCATGAGAACACAGTACGATCTTCGCTGGAATAAACACGTTTTTAAAGTGTCGAAAGAAGCATTCAAGTGTTTAGGTTTTTTAAAACGGTGCAAGACTTACTTCACTTCATCCGATCTCCTTAGTATCTATACCACCTATATCCGACCGAAGATGGAATACAACTCCCATATATGGGCAGGGGCTTCAAAGTCTATTTTGAAGCTTCTGGACCGTGTACAAAGGAGGGCGGTGAAGCTCATCAATGACAGTAGGGTATCCAACTCTATTGACTCATTGGAGCATCGTCGGAATGTGGGTTGTGTGACACTTTTCTATCGATATTACCATGGGAGGTGTTCCACTGAGATAAGTGAACTTATTCCACCCGCCCGAGTATTTCTTCGTAATACTCGCTCATCCAGTGGATCACATCCGTTTGTAGTCGATTGTCCTGTGTTTCGCACAACGTATTATAGAGAAAATTCGTTTTTCAGTCGAACTATCCGTATGTGGAATAAACTTCCCGCAGAGGTCTTCCCCGGTACTTATAATTTATTAAGATTCAAGTCAAATGTCCACAAACACTATTTCCTCTTTCCTCCTTCCCAAACCTTATTTTCCTGATCAACACAATGCACTGCATATATAGGGGGCATCCCCTGAGTGTTGGTTTATCGCTAAAAAAAAATCAAGTGAATTAAACGTTAAATTGATACCATTAATTTGTTTACTGGTGCAAATTTAATTAATATCACAAATTTTTTAATTGAAATCAATTTTAATTTTTGTCTGTATAGAAAAAAATTAACTTTAAAAGAGTAATTATTGGAGCCAAAAACGACACTACTAAATTCAGTTGATATTCAACTACCAAAGCGCTCTAATTCGTCATACAATATAGACACTAAGTAAATTCTTAATGTAAATATTACCATAGTTGTGACACCTCTTCCTGAACGATGTAACTACATCAATAAGAATTGAATAGCAAAAGCGATAGATTTTTGCTAAATGGGGACACTATTTGGATCATTTTTCGAAATTCGAAATTGTTTACAGGGTATGTAGTTACTATGAAGAATATGTATCTATGGATATAACCGGCTGGACAGCCGCAACTACGTGCATATAAATTTTTATAATAAAACTAAAAGGAGCATTTGCTTAAAATAAAAAAAAAAACGAAACAAATTTAAAACGAGGACATTTTATTGCAATGTGTTTTGGTTATTTCCGCATCAATGTTTATTTCAAAACATTTGTTTTCGGTGTTTTTTTTTTGTATCTTTTTCTACAAAACTTTATTACAGCTGGTTTTTATATTACAATTGGCACTACTAAATACTTAAAAGTGAGACAGATATAGAAATGTTGTTTTCAATGATTTTTTTTCGTTTAATTAAAATTTAAATGTAAATTAAAAAGTTAATAACAATGGTAATTTTTAATTGAACAGTTGTTTTTATTAATTGGAGTTTTTGATATTTTAATTAGGCTTAAGTTCATCAAATTAAATTTTCATTAATTTTTTTTAATCCACTGTCAACCAATTATGGAATTAAAAAAAAAGATAAAATAAATAAATTACTTTAGCTATTTATTTACAATACCACCCAGAAGTGTTCAATGCGAATATTATGGTGTTTTCTTTTCTACAAACAAATGTGATATTTTTTTAAAAAAATGAAATTTTGTGTTCGTTTTTTAAAAATGTTTTGCTCTCTAAAAGGGAAGCATGTTTTATTCTAAAACATTCACCCTTACGTCTGGCATAAGGCATTGCACTTTTCACCCCGTATAAATCGAGAGTGTTGTTTGTGCCCTGTAAAAAAGGTGATAAATGATGTTTATATATGGGGCTTATACATGGGGGTTTTTTAATAACGGCGACGATTGCCTCAAAGAGCAACAAAGCTACGCGAAAATTGCAAAAGTTTTGTAACAGCGGCATAATAGCAATGTCTTAAATGTTTTAAAAATCGTTAAAGCTGTAAAGAATCACAACAGTTACAGATAAAAATCGCTATTATCGCGAAAAAGCGCAAAAATTTATTTAAAAACTCTTAAAATCAGTTTAAAAAAAGCAAAATATCCGAAAACAACATAAAAAAGTTTGCAAAAATAGCGCAAATTCGCGAAAATTGTTAATAACATAACATTGATTAAAAGTCCCTTAGACTATTAGGAATGGCAAAAATTGGTTAACAATTGCTAAATTAGCGGAAATTCGCAAAAATTTGCTAATAGCAAATCATTAAAGCTCAAAAAATCATAAAACTTACAGTAAAAATCACGTCTATGGGGAACATGGTTAAAATTCGTGAAAAAATGCAATATTGAAAACAAACCAAAAAATTTATTTGCAATCGCTCAATCGGTTTAAAAACAAAATGTTAGAAAATAATGAAAAAAAATTAGCTATAATGATGAAGAACAATTTTCGTCATGTGTTAAAAACAGGGCATTTCACTTTTTCATATCTTGTGTGTTGTTCTTGCCAACTATCAAATAGCATTAGCACAGGGCTGGCAAGATATGTTATACATGCACCTTTTTAGAAGGCGATATTTGTTGTGTAGAAAAGAAAACACCATTAGTTTCGTCGGCAGCATATGTTTGCAATAAAATAAGCTATCGATTATCAGACTTCTAAAACATTAATTGGTTTAGAAGCTTTCAAAAATATAAGTTTTAATACATAATTCTTCCATATTACTTTAAAAGAATACATTAAACTGTTTTATTTTGAAATGAGTTTAATATTCTTCATGAATTAATTTGTTTTAATACTCATACATAAACATTTAATTTTAATTATGTATATGAATTTTCAAAATTGGCCTTTATATATGAAATCCCGATCCGTACCGGGTTCCCGTTTTTTTGAATAAAAAATCCCGAATCCCGGGTTTCAAAAAAACTGGTCCCATTTGGCATCCCTAATTGGAACGGAATCGTCAGGTAGCGAAAGAATAGGAATTAAATTATTAGGCGAAATTCCTATCAAAATGGAAAAAGTTTGTTTATTTGCTAAAAGAAACTAACATTTTTACTTTTATCAAGCAATTTGAAAATATTATTAAAAGTTGGGGTGTCACAAAGCCATAGGACATTAAACCATAATGTCTTTATGTCTCAATCCAAACGGACATAAAGCCTTAATTTTGATATGGCCTTAAGTCTCTAATCAATTTTAGTGGAATGGGGCATAAAGCCATTATGGTTTTATGTGTAATTTGATGTTTTGCGTTACAAATTGCTTTATTTCCATGGATTCTTTCTACTGTATGGTGTAACAAAGACCTGGTTCGCTAACTTAAGCTTCTCTGCACAGCCGGCTTCGGCCGGGCGCAAGGATTTTCTCCTTTCTGTTATAAAAAACATCGGCTTCGCTAACTAAAGCTTTCCAGCATAGCCGGCCTTCGGCCGGGCGCAAGGATTTTCTATTCTATGGTAAAACAAAGACCGGCTTCGCTAACTAAATCTTTTCTGCACAGACGGCCGGGCGCAAGTTTTTTTTCATTTATGGTATAACAAGAACCGGTTTCGCTAAGTAAAGCTTCTAAAATCTACATTGTTTTCGAACGTAGGCCGATTTCGCAGAGAAGCTTTAGTTAGCGAAGCCGGTACTTATTTTATCAAAGAGGAGAAAATCCTTTAAACAATATGGCTTTGTCTCATTTACGGAAAAAAAATGTATGGCGTTAAGTCTCATTATATTGAGTCTTATTGGCATATGCCCTAATGTCTCAATGGAATGGGACTTAACGCCATATGGCTTTATGTCCTATGGCTTTGTGGCACCCCACCTTATTAAAAGTGTGTTTATCAATTATTTTATGTTAAACTAATATAATATTTTTATATTGTGGAATATTTCTTATTTTTAACTTTTGTTTCGAATTTTAAAGATTTTAGCATTTTTGAATCTCAACAACCTATTTTGCTGTCAAAGCTGTGTTTGCTTACTCGAAATTCTTACTACAATTGAAAAATGTGTTTACTTTTTGTATTAAAATCTCCCAACTGCCATAAGCATAGTAAATTTTAGTACTTACCCCTAGATCTTAAATGCTCTTAAATTTGATTTCATTCATTTGAATTGCAATTCAATGTTCTAATTCATTTGAATGAATTAAAAATCAATTCAATTCAATTTAACAACTTCATTTGAATTGGAAACGAATTGCAATTCATTTCTGCCTTATTCGTTTGAATTGATTAAAATTTCATTCAATTATTTTTCCTGCAAAAAGAATTAATTCAAAATTTAGCTAATTCGTTACGAATGCAAATTAAAACAGAATAATTCATTTACATCCCTGATTCATATTCGAATTCGGTAAGTAACAAAAAGGGTAGTTAGTAAAATAATAATGTTTAAGAAATACATATCGCTCATTTCCTGCAAGACCGGCATAAGTCAAAAAAATCCATTTCGAGATATACGCGTTTAAAGTTTTTGATTTGATCTAATCACTTAGAAAAAATAACGATACATTCTCTTTAAATGGGGAAAGTATAAAAGATATAAAGATGAATTTTAAACACAATATTAAGAAAAACATAGCGAACAATTCTTCATCACTAACTCCAAAATTGTATTTTTTGATTTATGCCGGTCTTGCAGCAAATGAGCGATATGTACATTAGGGTGACAATGGAAAATCAACTTAGGATTTTTGACGATAAATGTGAAGATTATTTTGCCACTTGGTCTAAAACTTACTTGCTGAAAATTTGAGCCAAATCGGATAACTCTATCCCGTGCACCTTTGAGGTCAAAGTTGAAATGATAAAAAAAAAAATTACCATACAAGCAAAAAATTTTTTTTCGATTTTCTGGAAAAATATTTTTCCCATATATTTCATTGTCGCCCTAATGTACATACATGCTGAATTTGTTTACTTTCAAAATACAAACCCATAAACTATTTGATAATAAATTGATTTTTTTTATAAATACACAATAAGGCAATTTTTCCTGTTATTTAAAAATTCACCGGCAACTGAACAACACCTTAGTAGCAGGGACTATAAGACATATAAGACAATAGTGGAGAGGGTATTATGCATTTGTGCTGATGTGTGTAACGCCTTAAAATATTGGTCCTATACCCACCTTAAAGTATACCGATCGACTCAGAATCATTTTCTGAATCGAACTAACGATGTCCGTCCAGCTGGCTGGCTGTCCATGTAACCTTGTGCGTAAAGATAGGGGGAAATTTCTTCATCCCAGAAACAATCAAACCGATTTTAATAAAATTTCAAACATATATAGAACCATATCTATATGGACACAAAAGGTATGCATTTTTAATAAAATAAGACCACGAGTGGAGATAGGGGCAATTTCTGCCTCTCAAACCGATTTTAATGAAATTTAAAACATAGATAGATCCATATCTATATGGACACATTAGCTATACAGTTTTTCAAAAATAGGACCACAAGGGGAGATAGGGAGAAATTTCTGCCTCTCAAAAACTTTCAAACCGATTTTAATGAACTTTATAAACATAGATAAATCCATATTTATATGGACACATATGCATGATGTGTTCTTAAATACTGGGGGGTTATTATGTAATACGATTCGAAAGAAAAGATTTACGAATTCGTACAAATTTGTAGTACGTTTTTCGAAAATTTATTTTCGAACGTTCGGAAATATTTTCTTTTTGTGGGATTTTTTTTACCCCTTTTCGTAAATTATAAATTACCCTTTTACAATTGCAACTATATAATACGAAAGCAAATGTCAGTTCATTTAAATTTTTCGTAAATTATTCGAAAGGTGCTGTGCTTGCGAAAACAATAAAAAATTTGAAAATGTAAGTAATTAAATAAAACTTTTTACAAAAAGTGTAAAATATAATTTAAAACATACGATTTCCTCTATATTCAGAACTGTGAGTGACTTGAAATCACAATTTACACTGTGTTTGTTGTCACAACTCCTTGTTTTTAGTCTGATTTTTTTTTTAAATTTGGGTTGTGTTTAGGGAAAGCTTAAACAAAGCAATGTTTACAAAACCAAGACAGAATATGGTGATGGTTGATTTTATAATTGCACATGCATATTGAGCAAAGGGGCACCTCAATGTTGCAAATGCTAAATGCAAATCGAAGGATTTGTGGCAAAGACTATCAAAGGATTAAGATGCGGTTGGTCCACCGTATCGTGAATTGAAAAAGTGATTTTTCATTTAATCGATTTTGTATTAACTATTTTTACAAATGTGCTATGTACTAGGTATGAGAAGATTTAAATGTCTGTTTTCGGTTGAATTATAAATTCTCATCGTTACTTGGCCAATTACTCCAGGTATTCCACATTTATTAAAAAAAACCATATTTTCGCCTCCATCTTTTTTTCTTCAGTCATTTCAAAGATAATATGCTTCGGACAAATATTTTGTTCGATTATTTCGCATACCTCAGATAAGCATATGGAAATTGATGAGTGTGAAAGTCCTACAAGACGATCTTGGTCAATCTGATGTTGGTATCCACCTTGTACCAAATATTTTAATGTTGAAGCTAATTTCATCAAAGGTGCAATGGCTGTCGATCTTTCAGGTGGCATATGTATATACAATTGTTTACATAAATAAATGAATTTTTATTAAGCCGAAAGTTTTTCACGAAACTAAAAATAGTATTTTTATAATTAAATTTGATAATTCAAAATCTTTCTTACGTACTATTATCAAGGCTCATAATGTCGGATGTATCGGATGTATTTCTGCAATTGCATCACTTTCTTTATCGCTATCTTCCAACCACAATGGAACAGAATTTATGTTCTTAGACCGTTATATTTTTATAAATAATTACACTACGTGACAAAATTTCAACAAAGTCGTGACCAAATGAATCTGACAGCTTTATGTAAAATTTTCCGCTGAATCCGAATATGAAGTCAGAATTGTCAAAAGTAGAACAGTTTTAAAGAGAGATTTTCCAAAATAACCGTTATTTGTGTTTTTAAAAAAGATGATGTGACTGAAATGCAAATATCTTAAAAAATTTTAAACGGATTATGTAATTCTTTCATTCTAATGAAAGGTTATAAAATTTTTTAAAATAACCATGGATTACTAGAGAAGATTGGTCAAGAAATGACAGAGTTACAGGGGACAAAAGTTCAAGCTTCATTGAAAATTTTATGATTTTGTTCAATTTTGCTCTTTTCAAGTTATTTTTTTTTAACCAATGATTTAAAAATCTTAATGTTTTATTGCATGCGACATTAGATTATTTTAATATGAACATTTTGCGCCCAACAAGACATAGATTGGTACAAAAATGACAAAGCTACAGAAGATTTAGTAAATTAACCCACATAGAAATTCAAAAGTTTCAAGCAATTTTTAATATTTATTGTTACTAAAAATTTAGCTTTGTATATTTATTTGTTGTTGGTTAATTCAATTAATCTTCTGTAACTTTATCATTTTGCACCGATCTGGATCCTATTGGGCACAAAATGTTCGTATTGAAATATGCTAAAATTTTATTTGTTGGATATTTGCATTTCAGTCACAGCATCTTTTTTAAAAACACAAATAACGGTTATTTTGGAATATCTCAAAAACTGTTCTACTTTTCTGACTTCATATTCGGATTCAGCGGAAAATTTTACATAAAGATTAGGTGTAAAATTCATTTGGTCAAAAAATTGTCTCGTAGTGTTATTTGTTATTTTATTTTGTTTGGAAGTTTTCACTTATATTTACATTTTGCGGAAAATTTAACGTTTTTTAATTAACGCTTGTTTTTCAAAAAATTTCTGTCAATATTGACAGGTACTGTCAAATTTATCGGCTATAAATTTGGCAGCACTTTGTTTTTCCCTTTTTTTAACAAATACAAATCTGTGGGGCTTTCGAACGGATTAGAAAATACCATTTCATTTTCGATACGGAAATTTCTTTCGAAAGTATTTTCGTTTCGAATCGAATTACATAATAACCCCCCTGTGGTGTAGGGTATCATATAGTCGGGCTTGACCGACTATACTTTCTTACTTGTTTTTAATTGGTTTTGATTCTCGATCCAAAAAGTAATTGGTCTAGAGGACTTTTTCTCTAATAGTCGTTCATTGTATTGCTTTATGCTCGCAATTGCATTTTTTACAACATTATAAAAACATTTGACATTTCAGTCCCTATGTAAATATATACAAATTTTGACAATAGGGCCTCTAATTAAGAGTGCAAGTAAGCACAGCCGAGCTATCTATATGTATATATGTATATAATAAATGAAAATGGGGTTTACTGCTACTGAATTAAACACCACAAAATGCCGTCGAAGTGCGATGTTATTAATATGAAAAAGTATTAGCCTTTTGTGGCAGCGCGCTGGCCCTCCAATTATATCGGTAACAACTGCACATACCAGTTTCGATAAACTAATTAATAATTACTATAAAGAAGTAACATCAAAATCCATTGAAACACAACGTTAAAGAGTGAATCGATTGTTATTGATTAATCGTTGTAAGTGCGACATTCCACCACCTCAAACGATGTGAAAGAGTTTTTCATCGATCACTGCGGTCCACGAGTGTTGATTTTAGATGATATTGTTGATTCGATGTCGATAAGAGGAGACGGTGTTCAAATATCGTCAATTGTTGCATCATAGAGAGCAATGAAAAGCAGGATTTTAAAGAAAATGCTCATGATTTGAAACAGACGTCAAAAAAAATTTTCAGTGGCAATGCGCAATTTTAGTTCTGCTTTGGATCGCAGCGACACCTCAGTCCGATGCGGTGCCTTGCTTGCGATCATGTTAATAAAAGATTTGAAATTGTCGTTTACTGCAAAAGCCAAGGAATCTAAAGAACCAGCCGAAAAAATATATCAGCTCCTTGACGGGCTTATCATCAACAAAAGTAAACTATTTACAGAACGTGTTTAGTCAAGAAACAGTACGCGCTGCAAGATGATTTATTAACGTGTGTAATAAAAGATACTGTTTTATTTTTACTTTATTTTTATTTCAAAGGAGCTTTATTCAGACCTCAGGAGTTCTTGTTTTGCTTGGCTCTACTCTTAGAATAATTTTACAATACTTAAAATAACTTCTTAAATACTATTTTTGAGTTTTCTAATTCTTATCTAGAATACTATTAATAAACTTGACCCAATACACAATAACAAAAAACCTTTACCTACCACAATGTAGCAATGCCCATATGGCCTGCATATGTGATTAAATTGTGTATTGCAATACTATCTAACACAACACTTAACACATCTGCTAACGTGTGTGTTCTCCAGTTTGTTTATCATTGTCATGAAACAATTTGTAAGCAATTACAAACAAACTGACCCAATTGCAATGTGACTTCTTTCGGTCTACTATTCATGTTATTCCGTACTTGGGTTGGTTACTCAAATGGTGAGTAATAATCATAAATCATTATTCGTTGTCAATACAAAGAATAATAACTAAGGTCACACTACACGTGTACCTCTTTCGATAGCAAGAAAGAGCCAATTTTGAAAAGATTAACGGAGGAAAATGTGACGCGAAATGTTGTTGTGAATGAAGAATATCTCACAATTGTGAAAGAACCTGATTCCAAATTCTTCGGCAATGCTACGCCCACTGACAGCACTGCTTTGGGATTCCAGAGGAGCATCGTAGATTTTTTATGAAAACTTTAATATGGACCACTTAATTGCTATCAGTTGCGATTAGGGTTTTTTCTCGGTATTTCCCGTCCCGGGAATTCCCGGGAATTTCAATTATTTTATTTCTCGTTTTCCCGGGATTTTTCTTGCGGGATCCCGGGAAATAAAAAATTCCTCATCATTTCAGAAAGCAGCTATTTGTACTTTAAAATTTATTTTTATATTCTCTAAAAATTAGCATCTGTGGATGGGTGGCGGATAAGATCAATTACAAGAAGTGAGTACATATTTAAATCAATGTCTCCTGATGCAATAAATCTACTAAAACCAGAATGGGCAGTGCAACAGTTGATAATTATTACATTTAGTGAAGTGAAGAGTTAATAAAGTACATTAATTCAAATTAAGATGCAGGCAGTAAAGTTTCATTGTCCATGAACAAGTCTTAAAAATCAATTTTTTTTTTTGTTATTATTGTTTTATGAATTAAATTGTTATGTTTATGTTATAAAAGCGTGAGGTAATAATAATTCAAGTTCCTATTTCAATCTTCAATTAATTTTTTCATTAATTAAAAACAAAATTTACTTTGTATTATTTATATGGAGCGTGATCCCGGGATCCCGGGAAATTTAAAATATGTTCCCACTTTCCCGGGAATTGAAAAAGGCCGGGAAAAAAAACTCTAGTTGCGATGGAACTACTACCAACATTGGCTACAAAAATACACTGCAATGTGTGCCTTTTCTACTTCAACGTGTTACCATAAAATGCGCTGTTGAGATCTTAAAGAGAAAGGACCTGGAATCATGCACAATCTGTAAGTTGAATATAAATATAAACTTTATTGTGTTTTATATAATATAAGTCAATGTAATTGTACACATTTACTTAATAATTTGGGATTTTGATTGCTGATTTCGTAAACAAAAATTTCGAACCCATTCCCATGGGAGAAATGCCAGCGAACATAGAAGCAAAGACTATAAATATATAAAGATGTGCCACTTCCATACATTCTACGGCCAGTGCTAAATTTGTCGTATGGCAGTACTACTACCGCCACTTTGATTTTTGGAGAACTCTGAGAGTAATAATTATATAGAATTTTAAATTCCCATTTATTAGCGTTTATGTGCGTGTACGTATGTGTGTATGTATGCACATGGCAAATCAAAAAATACCCTGCAAATTATAGGACCAGTCCAAACACGCGTGTAAAGAGTAGCCCACAAGGGACTAGGACTAGTCCAAAAGTAACCCAAACGTATGGAAAAAACATGGTCTATTTAACATTACGATGTCCTAGGGCAGGAGCATATAACCCATCTTTGGACTACAAAGGAGTAGTTTTAAAACTACTCAATTGTGTACACCAGAGGATTAGTCTTAACTTCGTTTAAAAACGAAAACATGTCGTTAAAAAACGAAGGCATGTCGTCTCACTACAAACACTTTTTAACAATGACATAGTCCATGCTTGCATTACATCGGACCAGTCCATGGAGTCGTCCATTTCATGAAATTTGACCAGGTGGTCCAATAATATTTGCAGGGTATAAACAAACTAAAACAAAGACAAAAAAAATAATAACATGTGTATACTGCATTATGTATATATGTATGTATGTAAAAATTATTGGAATACCTATAAATATTTGCATGTTTGATTTTTGTAGTGCTTGTGCTTGACTCACAGTTGAACAATAATGTAGACAAGGGAAACTATTGAGTGTTTAATAATACAGTTTCAACAACACCAAGTACTGTACAACGTAAGACATCCTTCCTATTTAGATCGTGTGAAAAGATCAGATGCACTCTTTTCCATTTGCCAAGAGCTTAAAAAATTTTGCATGGGCATAACCCCAGAATGTATAAAAATACATTCACTAAGGGCACAATATATCAAAGAAAACCGTGCAATTTGTAGTAGCAAAAGAAGCGGAGTTGGTGCGGATGATGTATACGTTCCAAAACTTTGGTACTATCCGCAATTAGAGTTTTTGAAACCACATTGTATGGTTCGGAAATCGGAATCAAATATTTCAAACATTTCCGAGGTAAGTACACATGTATATATATAATTTTTGTACATCTTTTGATTAATACATCTTACTTTTAGATTGATGAAATTTAGGGGTTGCAAATTATTATCGAAAATTTGTTTCTAACTTTTCTACTTTGGCATCGCCTATATCAGATCTAATAAAAAAAGGGAAAAAATTCAAAATGACTGCGGAGCATTAGAAGCCATATCGGAATTAAAAAAATGCATTAACTACTGCTCCTGTTTTAGTTCACGCAGATTACTCAAAGCCCTTTATAGTGCAGTGTGACGCATCTAATTCAGGTATTGGTGCCGTTTTATGTCAATTGGACGAGGAAGGTATTGAAAGGCCAATTTACTTTTATTCAAAGAAGTTGAATAAATCGCAAAAAAATTATTCAGTCACAGAACTGGAGTGTTTGGCAGCCGTGTCTTCGGTAAAGAAATTCCGTCCATATTTGGAAATGCAGCCGTTCAGAATAATAACGGATCATTCAAGCCTGAAATGGCCAAAAGGATTAAGCTGGAAGACTCGCTCGTTGGAGTCTTTCCTTACAAGGATACGATTTTGAAATTGATCATAGGAAAGGTTCTGAAAATATAGTACCTGATGTATTGTCCCGTTTACATCCGGAGGAGGAAATTGCTGAACTTTCTATTTGTATTTTAGATATTGATCTTAACAGTGTTGAGTTTGATACTGCGGATTACAAATCTCTAAGGCAAAATTGTGAAAGTAACGTGGATTCGTTACCGGACATGAAAGTTTCAAGAAAATTTGTGTATAAGAGAGTAGGATTTTCTGATGGAAATTCAATTTCCGATACTTTAGCCTGGAAGTTACGGGTTCCAGGTTCTCTTACTCACAGTCTAATTATATCAGCTCATAACCCACCTCAGGCTTCACATGGTGGAATTGGTAAACACTTTTTAGACTTAAGGAAGAAAATTATTGGCCAAATATGGCTGTGCAAGTAAGAAATTTCATAGCAGATTGCGAAATCTGTAAGTCTTCAAAGGTCCCTAATTTCATAACGAGACCACCAATGGGAAAACAGACGGTTACAGAAAGGCCATTTCAGAAAATTTTTATTGACCTACTTGGCCCATATTCTCGCTCGAAGCTTGGTATTACATACTTGTTAGTCGTGTTGGATCATTTCAGTAAATTCTGTTTTATTCATCCCTTATGTAAAGCTGACTAATAATATAACACAATTTCTACAGTGTAATGTTTTTAGTGTATTTGGTGTACCGGAAACATTGCATAGTGATAATGGAAGTCAGTTTGCGTCTAAACATTTTGCTCAAACGTGTAAAGATTAGAATACGCCAAATTTTTAGTGGATCGTATGCACCTCAAAGTAATGCTTCTGAACCTGTAAATAGGTCAATATTAGCGGCAATTCAATCTTATGTAGATGGTTCACAAACGTCATGGGATGAAAATATTTGCCACATTAACCAATCTCTTCGTAGTTCTCCACATTCTTCAATTGGAATGTCACCGTTTTTTGCTTTGTTTGGTAGAAATATGATATTGCATGGTTCAGCCTACAACATTTTAATGAACTTAGACACGGTAAACAATGGAAAAGTGGAAATTATTAACAAATCGGATCACATGAAAATTATTGATGATTCAATACTTAAAAATTTGGAGAAGACGTATAGGAAAAGTGAACGTACTTATAATTAAGGGGATGTCGAAATCAGGGTTCGAAAAAAAACTGAACAGTATCGTAACGTATTTTTCTAACACACAAACTCTTAATTTTATTTTTGTGTTTGTTAATGTCTACACAAACATATACGGTACACAGCGAGTGTGAGCTGACGCACACAAACACCAAGATAACGTACATTACTTATTTTAACGTACATGTACAGTATTTTTAGCGTACTTATCTGTACCTTTTTAGTGTACACGTACTGTACTTTTAACGTGCGTGTACCATATTTTTTAGTGTATGTAAGCTGTAACTTTTTATGTACTCCTTTTTTTAAAGGAAGATCCAAAGGAAAAAATCAAAAAAGCCAAAGTTGATTTGCTGGCGAGTTGTATAACAGGAGTGCAGGAATATAAGAAACATGCAAAAGTGTACTAATACTTTATGCAGTAAAGAAAAGAAAATTGTAAGTAATGATCAGTTGTAAAGTGTTAAGAGTATGCGTATATGTAAATATGTATGTATACCTAGCGGGAAAAAGAGGGCATACAGATGCCTTCTAGAAGGCCTCAGTACTTTATTTTGGATGTACAAGGCCTGCTCGCTCCATTGCATTTTCATAGCTTTTTTACACATGTTGTCATTGCAGGGTAGGCCTTCCACTCTGACTTAATTCTATTATTTATTTATTTATTTCATTTATTTTTTATTCATTTGGTATGGATTGTAGGCCCTGTCGGCCAAATTAATCCAGCTTAATCGTATGGCAAATATTACATTTTTCTTCTTATTTCTTAAATAATGTATAACTATTTTTAATACCGCCCCTATTGCACAAATGTTGAAAACGATAAAAGGACTTGTGGCAACTTTATACAGTCAACTTCCTACTTGCTACAGATTTTCTAATAACATTTTCTAAAACATTGATATAGAATAAGAGAATGTGCGCTCACTACAAGGTATGACGGAATTCCACAATCTTGAGACTCTGACAGTAAATAACCTACTCATAATTTGAGTGGAATGTCTAGGTATGATCATTAAACTAGTTCTAGTGGAGTGCCCGAAACCAAATTTTTCCATAAGATACGAAGGGTTCCCTAATTTAAAAATCTAATAAAATTGTAATAATATTCTCATATTAATGAAATTTTAAAATCACATTTCAATAGTTTTATAGTATACGAAGTCATATGAGTGTGTGATCTATATGTTATTCCAAAGATACATAGTATATCGTGCAACTCTATTAAAACACTGTTTAAGTATATTGATACTAGTTTGCGATACCCCCGAGATTCTGAAATTCATTTTAATTAATGTCTTTTAGAACGCTTTATTGATATGAGAATGGTTATCAAAGGGCCCTAGAATAAAGGTAATCTTAAAGAGTCTTTTAAAAATTTATGTTAAAAGGGAATCAAGTTATTGGCTCTAAAAACCATTCATGAGATATAAAAATTTTTACTTTGTGCCAAAATTTAAAAAAACCTTCCAAAAAGGAGCCAAACCCCTTTATTATAGAAATTTAATTGTGCACTTTTAATGGGTATTTATTATATTTTATACATGGTTTTAAGGGAAAAATGTTTTTTAAACTAAAAATCAGAAAACAATTAAGTATTGATTGTGCTTTTATTTTTTAATTTTTAAACTTTTTTTAACACTTTTTAGCAGTACTTAAACAGCTTATTTTTAACGTATTAAACTCAACTAAAATGACGTATTCTTTTTCATTTAACCGTTCTGTATTCTGTTTTGGTCTGTTTCTTAGTACTTCTCTTCTCCCTTCTCATAGAAGGTAATTTGGAAAATTGTCTGTGATCCGATTGTCAAAAATATTACTAGTAAAAAAAGGGTTGTTTACATAAAAACTGTAGTTTGTATACAAACTTTGACAACTACACCACAGAAAAAAATAACCATATGTTGACTTGACCCACCTTCTAGTCAATTCCACTTGATCAGAATGGTAAGTGAATAAAAGATGTCAAATTAGGCCTTTAATAAGGCCTGCATAAGAAGCTGTTCAGACTTTTACCTCTAAGAAAGTCTTAAAATGTGTATGTGTGCAATTGTTTGTGCACATTTGTAAGTGGTAAATGAAACGTCGAAAATTGTTGTTGTGCTTTACGTTATTCGAGTTTATTTGAAGAAAAAAAAATTATTCTTACACTCATAAAATTTTTACGATAATTGATTGTGGATTATTTCATTCGTTTTTAATTTAATAAAAATATAGTTATTTCACGCATAACTATTCAGCGAATATCTTTAAACTTACAATTTTAGAAATGTCAAGCCAAAATAAAACAATATTAACGTTTTAAGTACCTATGATAAAAATTTATTCTTTGTAATAAAAAATGTATTATTTTTTCTCAAGGCAATAGATACAAGCAAATAATAAATAACTTATCACAGATCTATTTTATTGTTATTTCATTAAATTTTGTTAATTTTCTAAGTAAAAACTCCGTTTGATTTTACCATTAATATATGTTCCACGTTTAAAGCTGATAACCTATTGCGCTGGTCGGATAGTATGTATTTTAAGGATGAAAAAATTCGTTCAACGCTGACTTGTGTGGATGGTACTGCCAAAATTATTTCAGCTATCTTCGACAAAGAATTATTACATTTGGACCAATATTCTAAGATGTTAGAATTTAAAGGCAATCTCGTTTCTCGCTCATACAACATAAAGTTATTTTCTATATCAGAAAGTATTGAGTCTGCTTTAGATGTACTAGGATCCAAATTTTGCAGATAATCAGAAAATGACTTTGCTTTTTTACTGGTGGATGGCCCCTCTGCACTAATAGAAAAAAATTACTTTAAATCTATGAACAATTCTTTACCTGAAAAAAATAAGAGCAGTCATAAAAATTATTTTTTTCTTTCTTCAAATATACAAGGCACAAGTAAAAAATGCCCACAAAAAGGATCTTCATATATCTGCATATGAAGTATGCGTATATGCATATCAATTACCTCAAATGTTGCATACAATTATTTAACAGCGTTAATGTGTGGGCCATAAGTATTGCTTAATAAATCAATGTCCATGCAGGTGCATACAAAAACAACTAGATAAAAAAAAGGATTTACCTAAAATATATTAAAAAGAAAAACAAACTCTTTTACTGCAAAAAAAAATTTATAAAAAAGAAACAAGAGCACTCATCCCATACAATCAAAATATTTTGTAGCTATGTATGTATATTAAAAAAGAAAATTCATTTTAAAGAACTTAAAAATTTTTTAATTTAAAATAAATTTTTACTTTAAAATAAATGAATTTTACATTAATTTTTAAATTTTTATTCATTAAACAGCATATTCCGTAAAATATAATAGGTAGTTGCTGCTTTTTAAAAATATATTTTAAACGACAAAAAATCAAACCACATAACATAATATGTACGGATAAACTTTATTTTTTTTTGCTAATTTGTTTTTTGAATAACAAGCATAAATGTATAAAATGAAGTTATTTAAAAACTAACTAAATTTGTATTCAATTTTAATAGTACGAAAAATTTATTTTTTTATAAACCACAATCAATTACTGTAATAATTTTATGAGTGTTAAAATATTTTTTTTTCTTCAAAAAAACTCGAATAATGCATAGCACAACAACAATTTTCGACGTTCAATTTACCACCAGGGTTGCCGTTTAAAAAGTTTTTATCCAACAAAAACCTTTGAAACCGACCAATTTTTTCAATTATTTAAAAATTTACATATGTATATTTTTGAAGTAAAGCATAACTTTTATTGGATATTTTTTTTTGCAATATGCAATTTATAATAAAACCAATAAGTAACAAAAAAACCCATATACAAATTAATTTAATAACGCTTATAAACTAGAGCTGTTCATTGAACATATGCAATAATACCAATAAAAAATTAATTACAATTTGGATTTACATATCGTCACCTAAAAAACGAAATAACCTATCTGCAGTTTTCAAAAGTTTACGGGAGAGGGATAAAACGTTATAAAATTTGAACTATTAACGATATTGAAACGAAAATTACACATTTTGATTAAAATGAAACCAGTAATATATATCGGTTGAGAAAATTTTGTTTTTCTAATCACAGCTTATTATCTGAAACCAAAAAAAACCTATCTACAGTACTAATGAGCATGAATAAATAAAAATTTCTTTATACACATGAATATTATATACATTAAATAATTAAAGTAAGTAGTAGTTTCTTTTACTGATTTAAGCAAGTACTTAATGTTTGTTTAAATTACACTATGCCACAAAATTAAACTTTTATCGTGATTTTTGATGATCTATTTTTCTCTTTTTTGTGCGTTACGGTCCTCTAGTTACAAAAACTTTGTCATTTGTAATATTACATGTTCAAAATTTTGCACACATATGCGTTATGATATAGGGAATAAAAATCCATTAAAAACTCAATTTTGAAAGTTTTGCAGAAAGGTTATTAGGTCTTTAAGATGACGATATGTATATGTACAATTTTTTCTTTTAAGAAAGATCCCTTTTTGCTGACCACATGTAGCGTGCATCATTATTTTACCAGAGCATTATGCCGTTAACTGTTCTTATATTAAGTTTATTTCACAACATTGTTTTTATTAAAAAAAAGTGTTGAAAACTTGCATTCGACAGATGCGGAATTATGTGGGACCAAAGTGAATTAAAGGCAAAGTTGGCATGATCGTAAAATATTTTTATTTGAATCCGTTTTAAATGGAATTCACATAATTCGAAAATATATCATTGCCTTAGTCTCCTAAAAGGTTAATTTCTGTTAAGGAAACAATCCACAATATTTAAAAATTTTAGATATGTGACTACATAGTATATAAATAGGCAAATCTTGATTAGACAATAACTTAAAAAGAGTAATTATTTGTAACGTTTTAATTTCTTCATACTTAGAGTCAAATCTAGCAGCGGTGTGCTGGTATTCGAAAACGTAAAACGCAAGAATTTGGGAGTTCTTTTTAATACACTTTAAATGCAATTTTTATAATGTTTGTTATAAAATTCGGTTTAATAGACAAATATTTGCATAACATTTGTCATCATTGTCTTAGTAAAAAATGACTGTTGCGTTTTACGTTTTCGATTTCCACACTCACAATATTATTACAGTAACGGACTGTAGTTTATTTAAGAAATATTCCGTTCAGTCATTTTTAAATAAATAAACATTTAAAATTCCAAGCAAATTTATTTTTAACTGATTCTAACAGTTATTCAAAAAACTAAGTGCATATTAATACGGATTTTCAGTTGCAGTTAATATTGTCCGTTGATTGAGTTAAATTCTTCTTTATGTAAAATTAAATGAAAATGAAATTTAAAGCAACGAAAAGCTAATTTAATTTTTACTGTCAAAAATTCAACCGCGAATTCCGTAAAAGCAAATCAATATTCAGTTATCTTTTATAAATTAATTGTCAAAAAATTAACTACATATTCCGTAAAAACAAATAAATATGCAGTTATTTTATAAAATTTTACTGTCAAAAATTCAACACCATATTCAGTAAAAACAATTAAAAATTCAGTTATTTTATATAATTTTACTACCAAAAATTAATGTTTACTTATCTATAAAAAATGAATTGCTTGTTTTGTGTAAGCAATACCCATTTTCTATTTGTTAAAATAATTTAGTTAAATACCTACATCAAATTTTAAAAGTAAAATAATTGCGAAGCCATATCGGGCATGCTGCTGGTGTCTTATAATTGAGAGTTCTTCTGTAAACAACGTGGTCAGTACAACAAAAGTAAAACAAACGTGTGTAACTGGGTAAGTAAATAAAAATATTCTCCCTCTATCGCTTATAAGAAAAACAAGCGGACAGGTGTCTGTCTGGTATTTTTAGAAATTCGGCTCTTTTGTGGAGTAAACGAAAATTTAATAAAATAACTGAATATTTAATTGTTTTTACTGAATATGGGGTCAATTTGAAAGTAAAAAATTGACAGTAAAATTTTAATAAATAACTGAATATTTAATCGTTTTTACTGAATATGGTGTTGAATTTTTGACAGTAAAATTTGGAAAAGTTAAATTTAAAACTTGAGTAATTTTCATAAAATAGTTTTGTACCGGCACAAACTTCTAATGTTTGTTTGTTTTTTACTTTTCTAAACGAAGATTTTTTTGTGTTAAGGACAAAAATCTTTTCTAATAAAATCAATACTTTTTGTTTAATTTTATGTATTTTTTACACTTTTGTATTTTTTTTTCTTTGGAATGCATTAACAAAATATTCGCAAAATATTCCCTTGAATTTGGAGAATACGAATAAAGTAAAGCAGGCGAATATTCGGCATTTCGAATACGAATACAAATATTCGTAATATCACTTGTATGCACATAAGCCTAGAAATCTGCGCAATTCATGCAGATTTTTCGGACGGGGGCAATTCATTACAGCTATTATTTTATGTTTATCTGTTGAAATTGGAGGTTAGGTGATATCCCTGGTACTTTACTTAATCTTGGAAGTCCTTCCGTGGATATACGTTTCAACACTTCCAAGTTTTTCAGGTGCTCATCAAGTGACAATAATGTCGTCAAAGTGCACCAAGCTTGTCTTTTAGTGAAGAAATTTTGGCACCTGCTCCATTAAACGCTCGAATAAAGGTGGAGCATTGCAAAATCCAAATGGCATCACATTCAACTGTCATAAAACCGATCCACTCCAGCACAACATATTGCTCTTACTTTCTAAACCCATACTGTACGTGAAGAGGATATTACGAGTTTGTACTACTATGTATGTGAATTACATTTAAAAAGGGGTTTAGTATACCGATTGACTCAGAATCAATTTTAGAGTCGATCTAATGAGGTCTGTCTTCCCAAGTAAACCTTGTGCGCAAAGTCTATACTTTCGCAATTTTGGAAAAAATTTAATCTAATTTGGGATATATGTGTTAATTGTTACAAGGTTGAATCCTATTTTTTTTTGGAATCGGACCATATTTGACAATGGCTTTTTTTGTTTACACATAATATCGTTATTTTTAACAAGAACTTTTTTGTGTTGTTAGCTACCGATATTGGTTACCGATATACATCTATTAAATTTCATTACATCTCTTAAAGACAATTGTAGTTCACTAACAAATTATGACTGCTTAACGATAAATTTTTGTCTTCACTTTGTTGCCATGTATTTTTCGCACAAAAAATTTAAAAAGCACCCAAAATGGTGCGAAACGCACCAAGTTGACAACGCTGATCATTACTTACAACATTTTTTTCTCTGATGCATTGATGCACAAAAATGTTTTGCAAGAGAATGTACAGTGATAGGCAAAACCCAACCCAAATTTGTATTAATATATAATAACAAGAAATAGTTTTGGTTATAAAATTTGTTTGTTTTTAATTAAATCAGATTTATTTTTATAATTTTTTTCGCCTGTTAACCATGCCAAAAAATCTTTTAATTAAAAACTTTTTTTTCTTATCAGTGCACTCAGTCATTTAGCTATTAAAATAATCATAATGCCTCTTAATAACATTTTCCCTTTGTCATTTTAATGTTTATTTATATAAAAAACTGTGGACATAAGAAAAGACATTGTTTATCATAAAAGATGTTTTTAATTCCTTCTATTACCATTTATCTTACACACTGTATTTGTACAAAGTTAAAAACAGCCACGCACATGTGCATTCTTCGCTGTTTGGCCACAGAATATACAGAACTGACACGAGACGGAAGATTTTGGCTTTTTTTTTGTCTCTTTCTAAGAAAGCTGCCCTTTTGCATTTTTTGTTTTGATTACGCAATTCGTGTTGATAGTAGCGGCCTGTTTTTACACATTGCCACTTTACTACCAAAAAACATTTTCTTTCTCTTTCTTCGAAAGCTGCCCTCGCAACTGATTTGGGCCTTTTTCACACGTCACTTTTTACAGTTCTGTGTATTCTGTGGTTTGGCGAGCTACTACACTTTTGCATGTTTCTTATATTTCTGCACTCCTGTTACCTGCTCACCTCAAAATCATACTTTTGGCTCTTTTTTGATTTTATAAAATTACTTTGCTTTATAAATAATACGGCACACGCACGTTAAAAGTACAATACCTGTTCACTAAAAAGAACAGATAAGTACGCTAAAAATACTGTACATGTACGCTAAAAGGTGTGATGTACATTATCGTAATGTTTGTGTGCGTCAGCTCATTCTCGCTGTGTACCGTATATTGTTTCTGCACACAGTCACAAACAGAAAAATGTTTTTTTTTATTTTGAATTCTTGTAACGAATGTGTATGTGTGCTGTTCATGGCAAAATACGGTATGCTACACTTAATTGTGTACTTTACAGTTTTTTTCGAACTCTGGTCGAAATATAAGGTACGAGCCTGGTCAAGAAGTATTTAGGAGGAATTTTCAACAAAGTGACTTTTCGAGACAATTTAACGCTAAATTGGCTCCAAAATATGTAAAGGCTCGAATTGAGTCGGTGGTAGGTAACTGATTATATAAATGCACAAATTTTAGTGGAAAATTCATCGGAGTATTTTATGGAAAGGATCTTATACAATAATGTTCAAGATAGCCCGGCTGCTTATGTGGGTTGTGCCACACGTGGGAACGTTTATCATGTTCACATTATTTTAGATGTCACATAGTCCCAAAACATTTTCTTTTCACTGATGTTGAAGCAAATGTTTCGGTTTGTTCCGGTTGGTTCGTTACTTTCTACCTGTGTACTTTTGTACTGTTTTAAATTTGAATTCGTTTGGTTTTTAATTTAGTTGCCTTTGGTTTTTGGAAATTTATTTGAAAACTATTTGGCATTGATATATTGTTTTAATATTTTTTTTGATTTAGAATTTTAGGTTTTACTTGTTTAGGAAACAAAAATTTGATCGAATAGGCAATTCTTTTTGGAAGGAAAATTTAAGGTATTTATGGGTGATTGGGGGAAAATTAGATAGAAAAAGTTTAGATTTTGGGTTTGAAGTGAGGAGATTGTTTTAAAAAGAAAAAAATTGAAACAAAAAGAAGTTATATAATTTGTTAACAGTTTTGTTGAAAAGAAATAAAAAAAAAACTCCTAGAGAATAAAAATTAATACTTGAATGTAATACTAATAAAAGATATCCTTTAAATAATAAAATACAGTAGTTTTGACTTAACTGCCTTTTGTTTACGTGCACTTTTGACTTAACTGCACAAAATTGATCATTTTTGGAATTATTCTTTTTAATTCCATACAAATTCCTTTTTTAAGTGCACTTTCTATACCTGCACATTTAAAATAAATGCACAATATTTTTGGCATTTTAAAATTATTTTAAAACAAAAAATCAAAGTTAGCTGCACTTTGACTTAACTGCCCAAAATAAATATTTTCTGAAATTATTCTTCAAAATCCTTGTTTACGTGCATTTTGTATACCTGCACATTTTTCATATTTTTGGGCAGCTTTAATATATTTTCATACAAAACATCAAAGTTAGCTGCACACATAAAACTGTATGTTGGCCACTTTTTCGCATAAATATCCAATTTAAGCTGTTTATAAAAATATAAATCGCAATTATTTTGTTTTTTTATGATTTATGTTCTTTGTGAATTCTCATTAGCGGTTTTCACCCTTTGTATTAAGTGTACAACTCTGCTTTTCTTAATACGATTTTATACTACAAAGCATGAGTGTCTTTTTCGTTTTTATTGTAAATTAATGAAGTTGCTGAGTGAGGAAAAGAGACAGATATAGTTTCTTCAACGGTTTTATTCTGGGTAATTTTACAAACGTGTTTACTAAAGCTTTTTGTTGGATTTTTCAACAACAGCGTAGTAAATTTCAGTCTAATACATTTTGTTGTTGCAGTGTTGTAGATCTTAGTACTTTTACTAAATTAATAAAATTTACAAGGACTACAATGGACATTACTATCAAGGGTGAAAACCGCTATTATTATTGTTAATGTAAATATACCTTGTTAATGCTTCTTTTATATTAAATAACCCTACAAGAAATGCATTACCAAAACTAAAAAAAATACTAACACACTTGCAACAATTTTACATTAGTTGTTCCACTCTAACATACATATATGTTAGAATGGTACATTTTCAAAATACTGCCAATATTTTAATATATTTTTGTCGTACGCGTGTAAAAAAATCAATTAAATTAAATTTATAATTTGTAACTAAAGTAGTGAGTAAAAAATTACTATAAAAAAAGTGACACCGTCAAAAGGATGTAATCAGAATGCTAGTGGTAGAGGGCGTACTGATGGCGGCTTCAGAGGACGTGGTTCTGGATTAACAGGAAACAACAAGGTCGTTTTGAAAGGAGTGCTCGTTCAACAGGTAGCGGTCATTCGGGTGGTGGCTTTGGCCAGGATAATCGTTTAAGATTTGGTGCAGATAATTAAGGAACAAAAAGAATTATTAAAAATCCTTATGGCTTTTCAAGTATGTATTTAATTTTTTGCACACAAATTGTTAACAAAATAAAATGTATTTTTAAGATCTACGATTAATTGATTGGGCACATGTATGTTTACCTACATTTCCAGACCCATGGAAGAAGTGGAACGTTAAATAGCAGCCACAGAAATAATGGTACGTGGTATTTACTTTTCTGAAATTTAATATTAATGCACTTCGATTATATTTTTTTAATAAAATATTTAATTTAAAATGAAAATTAAAAAAAAGTATTTTTTTTTTATAAAGGTTAGTTTTAACCAATTTTTACGTTATAAATAACTAGTTAGTGATAACCAATATTTATGTTATGACTAACTAGTTAGCAATAACCACTATTTTGGTTATCATTGACTAATAAAAAGCAGGAGAGTAAGCAGTACAGATATATGTTCCGCAGTCGAGTGGAATTCATTAGTTAGAAAGGGAGGCAAAATCACATGTACACAAGAGTTTCGGTTAGTTTTTTCATTTTGCTCTTAATAAACTAATAGAAACTTTACCCAATATATTGGTCAACACTACCGGTCATATAACTAGTAAAATGACCGGTAGTCTTCTTGTAGCGAAACATACATACATGTATAAAATGATCTGTTATTTCCCAGCTAGCATAGGCTGTTTGTTAGACGATTATGTTTAATATACAACTCCTAAAAGAATCTTCTGGTGATTATCTGACGAGTAACAAAAACATCTAAATCTTTTTTTAATTTATTGATTTTTTTATTTATTTTTTGACACGCTCGTCTTTAAATCTTGAAATGGACCTTTTGGGACTCTCTGTAAGAGTCGTATAACAATTACTGAGCTACATAAATAAGACAGTTTTTGAAGTATGAAAATGAAACCGGCCTAAGGATCTGCAAAAAAGGATTTTCAGACAGGATGGTGTTGATTTCGCGACCTTAAGGTTTGTTTTATAGAAATTTTATGAAAATTAGAAGTTTTGGCATGAAAAATTCGCCTGATGCCCTTATTTAGGTAGCTTAGCCATACGGCTGAGTATTTCACGAGTTGTAAAATAATACCTACATGAGTCTCATACGACTCTTAGCATGCTTTTTGAAAGACTCGTTAGATAATCTCAACAAAGATCACGATTCCCTTTACGATTAATATAAGCGTTTTTCGCAGCGTTATGAAAGAATCTCTCTTACGAATCAGCACGTGTAACAGTTTCTCCCGTGCTAGGAATCGTCTACAATTAAAAAATGAGCTCGTCGCCGATCAAAAAGAATCTTTGTAAGATTCCCAGTAAGCTCCTGTGTTAAAATAAAATTTTAATAAAATATAAATTTATGTATTAAAAAATAATTTTTTTTCTACTTTTTAATCAAACACTTTACTTTAGCTGCACTTTTGTGCAGGTAACCACAATTGTGTACCTGCACATTAAGGCAGGTAAATGTATTTAAGATAACTGCATTTTTGATTTACCTGCACAAAAAATCGTGCAAAGGAGATTGTGCAGCTAAGTCAAAACTACTGTATTAACAGGATACAAAAATAGAAACGGTATTAAATTAGAATGGTACAAAAGAATACAAATTTAAAAAAATATTGAAATTAAAAAGAAACTAAATTGAAAAGATACAAATTAAAAGAGATATGGAAAAAAAGATAAAGTTGTGAAACATATGAAAATAAAAAAAAAATAGATAAAGAGGTTCAATGTTGAATTCCTTAAGCTAAGAAGGTTAATATAAAATAAAAGAATATATTGAATAACAAAGCATATGAAGGCAAATATCAAATAAAACAGTGACAAATGAATAGTGCAGAATATATAAAAGAATGAAGAGAATAACAGTTTTACAACATAATCAGTCAATATATGCTAGAGCTTTTGCATTTGTAGCCTGCTGATGAATTGCTGTGTTCTTGTGGTTATTTGTGGATTAACGTAGCTTAACATAACTTTGTCCTAAATTTTTGAATTAATCACCCTTATTCTATTTAACGTCGTCGTCATCGTCATCAATTAAATATCAAACTCAGTTTTCATCGACGTCGTTATCAATTCGATACAAAACTTGTATTCTATAACAGCAGTGTAACGATGTCGATTGTTTATCGTTTTTTTAAGCACATCTCTAATAACTTAGACAGTTGGTTGGTTTTGTTTTAAGTTTTAATCAAAAAAAAATGCAATTTGATGTTCATTTCTTAAAAATGTTATGCTCTAAAAAAGAGAAGCTTGATTTATTCTAAAAAAATTCACAATCACTAATTCCCCATATAAATCGACAGTGTTGATTGTGTGCCCTGTAAAATACAGACATCGGTTTATTTATGGTGCTATCTTTATAACGGCGACGATTGCCAAAAAGTTGCGCAAAAATTGCAAACATTCTGAAAATTTGCAGAAATAGCGGAAATTCGCGAAAATTTTCAATATTTCAAACAAGCAATAAAATTGATTTAAATTCCCTAAAAACATAAGGAATGGCAAAAGTTCCATAAAAATGGATAAATATTCGGAAATTCGCAAAAATTTCCTAATTGCGGTATAATAGCAAAATTTAATATTTATTAAAGAATCACATGAAAAAATCACTTCTTTCGCGAACATGGCTAAAATTCGCGAAAAATTGCAAACATGAAAACAAGCCCTAAACATTTATTTAAACTCGTTTAATCGGTTAAAAACATAATGTCGGAAATATACAAAAAAAAAAAAAAAAATTTGCAAAAATTCGTAAAAGTTTTCAATATTTCAAAATAGCCATAAAATTGATAAAAATTCCTAAGACTATAAGAAATTACAAATATTCGATAAAAATGGCAAAATTAGCTGAAATTCGCAAAAAAAGCAGTATGATAGAAAAGTTTGATATCTATTAAAAATCGTTAAGGCTCTAAAGAATCAGAAAACTTAGACGAAAAGTTTCGTCTATCAGACACATGGCTTAAATTCGCGAATTTCCGCTCATTTAGACATTTTTATGGAATTTTTGCTATTTTTTATAGTTTTAGGGACTTTTAATCAATTTTATGGCTTGTTTGAAATATTAAAAATTTTCGCGAATTTTCGCTATTTTTGCAAATTTTTGCAATTTTCGGGTAGCTTTGTTGCTCATTTTCCATTTTTTTAATTTAACATTATTATTATTGCAAAGTTAAAAAGGAATAAAACTGTTTCGACACCAATAAGACTGTCGACAAAATCATCATCAATTTATATCGATGCCATCGTTAAAGTTGCGTACGGCATACCAAAAATACATCGACGCTTATCAATAAAACTTGATATTGACAATGGGCATACCGATTGGCAAGAATCGATACAAAACGTTATCGTTTCGTATTGATGACGCTAAATAGAATAAGGGTGAATGTTGTTTTCCTTGTACTAATTAACTGTGTTTCTTCCATATCTTGTGTGTTATTAATTACTTAAATTATTTATTAATGGTTTTTTTGTGTCCTAAATATTTTAAAACGAATTATTTTGTGTTTTTGATTTTTTTTCCTAGCCTTATCTATCCATATAATAGTATTTTTAAATTGTTAAGAATGTGTGTGAAATAATTAATTGTGCATTTACACAAATGAAACAAACTGATGCTGTTTATACTGATTTCAGTAAAGCGTTTGATAAAGTTAACCATCACCTTCTTCTTACTAAATTGGATTTATTAGGTTTATCCCGTAGAAGTTTACGCTGGTTAAGTTCTTATTTAATTGGAAGAAAGAAAAAGTATAATTCAATAATTGTATATCCAAGTACATTTATGTTTCGTCCGGTGTTCCCCAAGGCAGTCATCTTGGCCCACTTTTATTTTCGCTGTTTATTAATGATCTTCCCAACGTTATCAACTTCGTCAATATATTGATGTATGCTGACGATGTAAAAATTTTCCATTCCTTTAGTTGCTTTGCTGATCATTTGTATCTTCAATCGGATCTTAATAACTTCTTTTTATGGTGTAATCATAATATGATGGAACTGAATCTTATGAAATGCAAATGCATTCGTTTTTATAGAAATAACTGTATTGCTGTTAATATGCTTTGGGTGGTCATCAACTGGAGTTGGTTGATTCGTTTCTTGATCTTGGAGTCTTACTGGATCCTAAATTGAACTTTGTTTCTCATATTACATTAACTGTAAATAAAGCTCGAGGTGTTCTTGGCTTTATTAAGCGCTGGGCTAAAGAATTCACCGATCCATACATAACGAAGCAACTTTACGTATCACTCGTTAGACCAATCTTAGAATATGGCTCAATCATATGGGATCCATTTTACAACATTCACAATTCTCGCATTGAATCGGTTCAAAAACAATTTTTATTATTCTGTTTACGTAATCTTCATTGGAGTTACTCGACAAACTTTCCTTCCTATGCTAGTAGACTGGCATTAATAAAATTACCATCGCTCAAAAGTCGTCGTACAATGTTAAATGTTTCTTTTATGGTTAATCTTATTAATGGTAATGTTTGTTGTGATTTTCTGTTAGAGTCTGTTAAATTTAATATACCTTGTCGCAATACGCGTCATTATAATCTGTTTTTTGTTAAATTTTATAGAGAAAATTACGCTATTGATGATCCTTTTTCGAGGTTATATAGACAATTTAATTCTCTTTCACAATTTGTTGATTTTTCTTTATGTTTATATTCCATAAAACATAAAATTATTGTTTTTATTAATTCGTAAATTTTTATGTGTATGTATATATTCTGTAAAATAGTAGTATATTTTAAATTGCATATTGTTATTCATTAATTTTAAAGCAATATTGTTATTAGTCAGTAAGGATAATAAAAAATAAAAAAAAAAACGCTGATATGTACATATCGTCGTGGGATCCCAATTTGTAAGTTCTTTTTATTTAATTTTTATTTTGTGTTTAATTGTGCAATTGTATTTGTCCTGGTTTTGGAAAAATTGGAACATTAAATAAGTTGTTGATAATTCAAAATATTTTTATACTTGTTATTAAGATTGCATGGACACAAGTCTGAAATATTGTTTGTAGATCTTAATATTTTTGTTATTAAAATGTTAATAAATGAAATAACTATTATTTGAAAATACACATAAGAAATATGGTACATTAAATTATTAAAATTGGGACATTTTTGGGATTATATTTCTAAATTTTGGTTAAATATAATCACGGTAGTATTTAAATACCAAAGGGGTGGGATAAAATGGGTTGACCATCTAGACCCAAGCAAGTATTCAAATTAGGTAGGAAAATAGTAACTCATTGATCTGAACCCAAGAGTTTTGTTGTTGGAAATCAATGACGTTACAATTTCGCCCATCATCATCATCTTCAGAATACCCCCTAACACCCGAATGTACGAGTCAATCATTACCATCTGTTGACATATTGCAACAATCACTGCTTGGAGTATTAGATGATGACGATTTTTAGTTTACTTTGTATATATTTTTTACAGATGTAATATACTATGTATATACTACTATAGTACCTTAATAAAACTACATTTTCTATACCATGTTTAATTTTTTATTATTTGGCATTAAAACTGTTTAACATTTTAGTTTTTACGCACATTTAAAAATTCTTCCAAATTGCCCCGCACACTTCCGGAATTGCACGACAAAGAAATGAACTGAATAATCTGGTTTGGTAATTTGCACTCTTGTAAGACTCCCCAGTGGCCAAGTATCGTAGTGTGGCAGCTAATTTTTCTGCAGGAGTAATTGCACATCTCATGACTGTGTCTTGTTTTGTTATTTCATGTTGAATTTTTGAAAGAATGAAATTAAAAGATGCAGGTTTCATTCTTATATAACTCAAAAATGCAGATGTGTCGTCCATATGATCTTTCATAAGGAAGGAAAATGTACCTCGTTCCACACGACATTTACGCCATTCTTTGATCCACTTTCTCTTTTTTCTTTTGTGCATATCACATACACCTTGGCAAGTGTCCAACAAATACAAAACAATTTCTTTGCCTTCACTATTGTCCAAATTTAAATTCTCTATTGCCACTTCCGTTAATTCAAAAATCTGCTCCATTATACATATACACAATTTTTTTTATTTAAAAATATAAATAATTCAACATTTTTTATTTTTCGAATTTATTCTATGAGCTAATACACTATTAGACTATTATATTGTATTTTCTTGTTACATTTTACCTTAGCTTTCCGTTGGAAAGCAATGAGGTATATTGAATTTATTCTATGAGCTAATACACTTTCCGTTGGAAAGCTAAGGTAAAATGTAACAAGAAAATACAATATTATAGTCTGATAGTGTATTAGCTCATAGAATAAATTCGAAAAATAAAAAATGTTGAATATAATATAAAGTAACCTTCAGAAGGAAATAATTCCCAGTTTCTTTTTTGTTAAAATATAAGTAATTTTAATTCAGAAACTGATTTATATTTTTTCTAAGAAAAATTAATTAAAGCAGAATAACCGATTAAGCAATAAAAAACAATAAGAATGAAAATGAAAAAAAAAATTAGACGTCCAAAAAATAAACCATCGTATTAATTTGAGTAGTTTTTGGTAGCAACTTCAAAAGGGAATTAAGAAAATTCATCATGTTAATTGAGTGTATGTAAAAATAAAACAAAAAGCTAATGAAAGAAGTTTTTAATGCATTTTACGTGCAAATAACATACGTGAAAGCCAACTTAACCGACTGTGTAATTGTAGGGCAAGAATATGTGTTTTATTGTTGTACAGCTGAAACTATAGCGATTCACACCGAAATTCAAATGCTGTTATTATCTTAATTTAAAGAATTATAGATATATCGTCGTTCGCAAGTTATTGTGTTCTATACCGCAAAATATAATAAATTGAGATAAGATTCATTTTAAGGTAAACTTTTAGAGATCTGTCGATCTGTGTCATCAGTTTGCTCGTATCATTTATAGTTTTTGAAATATGAGACATTAACTTTGTTCTATACAACACTTCAATGACAAGCTTCGTAACCTATTGTGTTCTATATGCAAAAACTCGTGCATATAGAACAAAAACGCAGCCAAAATACTAAATAAAAAAAATAATTTTTTATTTTGTTCTATATGAAAGTGTAAATAAAGTTTGTAGTACTTTGGAACTCTTTGCATTGTCTGTTTTTGTTTTATTTCCTTTTTGTGACTTTACATTGCAGTTGGCAAATGAAATGAAAAAAAAAACAAGTTAGAGTGCTATATTCGGCCGAATCTTTAATACCCTCCACCGACTGTTCGAATATTTCAGGAGGGATATCTATATGATGTCTATATAATATTAATTTATCTTTATAAAAACAGACATCAGCATTAAAATTGGTTGGTTTGAGGTTTAGATCTATATTAAATTATTTAGCAATTTAAACTAGCTTGAGTAACAGTTTCAATTAAATTTTTGTTATGATAGCATTATTTTATACGGTTTTAGGCGTACTAAAATGTTTTCCGGTAGTAGGGTTTATATGGGGCCTAAGGAAAATTATGGACCGATCTTCACGAAATTTCACAGTGTTATTTCTAGTCCTAAAAAACTGTGACGTACCAAATTTTGTTATGATAGCATTACTTTTATCGGTTTTAGGCGTACTAAACTGTTTTCCGGGAGTAGTGTTTATATGGGGCCTAGGGTAAATTATGGACGGATCTTCACGAAATTTTACAGCGTGATTTCCAATCGAATAAAACAAATTTTTGCAAAATCTTATCTCATTCCGTGCCTTGTTTCCACCATTTATGTTAATTTTTGTAACAAAATTATCATTTTTTTTAGGTGGTGGTTCCACATTTTGATTCATAGCTCTGATCCTACTGCACCGATTTTGGTGAATTTCAATCCCAAGCTGCTTAGGATAACTACAAGCAATTTGGCACCACGACATGTTTTCGTTTTTAAACGAAGTTAAAACTAACACTCTTGTGTATACAATGGAGTAGTTTTAAAACTACTAATAAATTTATATTTCTTATATTGATTATTGTCAAAACATGCGCTCTATTTATCAAATATAATTTTGCAGCACATCGACCCCTTTGCGCGAAATTATCGTATATGCCATTTTTTTGAAATTGAGTTTTTGATGCAATCTTGTTCTACATTCAAAGAGACGTCACAGGAATAAATATTGTAGGCAAATTCCACTTCGTTGCTCTTAAAATTTAATGTATATTTTCATTTTGATATTGCAAACGAAAGCAGAGAAAAGTAGAAAAATGGCTGTCCTGTAAAATTTGGTGTTTGTAACATTCGATAATTTCGCGCAAAGGTTTTTAAATCTACAAACCCGCCAATAAAGCTTTCAGATTATAAAAAGGTTTTGTTTCGCCAGATCAACATTTAAAATTTTATTTTTAATTTTTTTTATTATTTATTTAATTTTGCTTACATTTTGAATTTTTTAATGAATTAACTGTTTTGAATAACTGCTTACGTAAAAATCTAAATTGTAACGTCAAACAGTTTCCCAACTGTTATACTTTTTTTTATTGAAGAACCCTTTTTAAAATAAAGTTTAACAGCCGTATTCATAAAAATGTATTAATGTTTAATTAACCATGTTTAAGGCAAAATTGCTAAAGTTGTATTCATAAACGAAAAATAGTCTATTAAACCTTTAATAAACCATTAATAAAGTAAGAAAATTTATTGTTCGATTTACCCTTCTTTAAACCAAAAATAAAATTTATGTAATTTTGATAAGTGTCTGCATTTTATGATATTATTTTTGTGAAATACAGTTAAAAAATAGTGAAAAAAATGTTTTATTTATTAATATGGACATGTTAAATACATTTAACTAAAATGCAGATATTATCTTTAATAACTTATTAAATTACTGAAACTAGTTGTTTTTTTGTTTAAACTAGCGAATTATTGTTCAAAAATATTAAAAAATATGGAATAAGCAAATCATAATAACAGTGATGTTAATAAAAAGTAAACAAACTTTTTATTCGAATACTTTCTTATCGTATATTTAAAAAAGGTTCAAACAAAAGTGTTTGTGATACCTTTCGGCAAGATTTTGTTCAGAAACTAAAATAAAATGTAGTTTTATTTGATAAGAATAATTTTTAAGTTCTACAATTAAAAAAAAAACTATAAAAAACAATTTAATATAGAATATCATGTGAACCGAATAGAAGTTTCATCCATCACTATATATATATGTATATAATATATATAATACAAATTTTTATAGGAGGTTTATTAGACAAAAAGCGTTTGATAGTTATTACATGCTATAAGCTCAAAATAAGAACTTTTTATGAATATGGCTGTAATTCTGTATTGTTAACGAAAGCAACCGGTCTTGTATTTATTTTCGAGTGCGATTTTTGATTTTTAAAAAAAGTTTAAAACAACCCCAAAAAATATTATTTAATATATGTATGCACATTAAATTTCCTTAAAAAATATTAAGGCAAAACATTTGGCGCCCGAGCAGGGACTGTTTTAAAAAATTAAATAAACCTTAAAAATCCACGGTTACCATTACCGTACTTTCGGTTTGTGTAAAAATAAGTGTTAATTTTCGTGCGTCGTTATTGTAACACGCGAAAAATAAATAAACAAAATAACCACAAAACAATAAACAATTGAACAGCAAATTAATTAAATCAGCAAATTTAAAAACCAACAACATAACCAACTGCAGAAGGAAGTCATCCAGATGCCTAATTGCAACTGCATTTTATGAAAAAAGGAAAGTGCCGAACGTCAACAATCTTCTTACCAGGTATTAAAGAACAAATAATTGTGTGAGACTTTGTAGCAATTCAATTAAAAAAATTAACTACTAATATTAATTTGCCAAAGTTTATTTTCCACACCAAAATTATTCGTTTTTTTAATGAGATGAGATATCTATAACTAACAATCGCCTAAGTAGTGAAACACACAAACATATACAAATAAAAGTGCTTGTTATTGCTCGCAAGTTAATTATCATTAAGAGAAAATTAATAAAACATAATTATCTAGTGCAAGTGTTTACAAAACTGCCACAAACGAGAAAAATACGCTTCCTCGCTGCAATTTTGCCATCACTTACCGTTCATTCTATTTATTTTTATATTCCTGAGTTTTTCTCTTATTACAAAATCAAAAAATTTATTAAATTGTAACTATTTACATACAGTGCGAACTCGATTACTGCAACTCTCGTTATGCGCAACAACTCGATTAACGCAACACCTGAATCAAATGCATTGTAGACTCAGTCAACGCAACTTTTTTAAAAAATGTACCTCTATAAACGCAACTATTTTTTTTAACTCTGTCAACGCAACTTTTTTAAAAAATGTACCTCTATAAACGCAACTATTTTTTTTAACTCTGTTTTTTTGTTCCTGGATAGTTTTTGATTTATTTTACCGTAATTTCTTGGAATAGTTTTCATAAAAAAACAGACAAACAGCACGTCTGTTGTTTTTTTTATCAGTTTGGTGAAAAGATTTTCGCGAACCATTATTAAAAACAACGCATAAAAATGGTGAAGGTGACAAAGTGCAGTAAATTAACAATTAAACAAAAGAGTGAAATTTTGAATAAACTTGATAAAAACTTATCGGTCAAAGCATTATGCCAGGAATACAATGTGCATAAATCAACAATAACTAGAATTAAGCAAAATAAATCAAAATTAATTAAATTTGTTACAAATGCTGAATCCGGCCCAGGAAAGCGTAAAGTAATTAGAGCCTGTGAGTATCCAGTAATGGAAAAAGCTCTGTATAAATGGTTTTTAAAACAAAGAGAATTAAATTTGCCTGTTTCGGCTGAAATCTTAAAGTCAAAGGCTATTCAGCTACATAACAAAATTAATGAAAGTCGTGGTGATTTTCATGCAAGCAATGGATGGTGTTATTAGATTAGATAGATTACATTGGATCTCTCAATATGTATAATAAGTATCAATATTAACAAATATGAATTTTTTAAGTTTTTTTTTACTACTAAATAAAAAGTATAAGCGAATAAATATACTAAATAAATAGTTTTTTTTAATAAATATTTGAACACATATTGGAAATACGTGAAAAATAGGAGGAAAACGCATTAAAATTTTGTGACTCGGTTAACGCAACTACCACGGTTATCGCAACTACCCGAATTTCTATTAGTTGCAGTAATCGAGTTTGTACTGTATTTCCAAAAAATATTCACCCCTATTCTGCATTTCGATTACGTCTCCGCATTCAGTTCCGTTACGATCGAAAATTGGTATTCTGCAGAAAAACGGAATCGAAAGAATAAGAAGAAGATAACAATGTTTACAAAATCAATTGTATCAATGTGGAATGTGGAAATGAAACAGCAGAATAAGCAAGTCTGTTATCATTTTCATAAACAAATGTCAAATTTAATAAAACAAGTTCTGTGTATAATAAAGTAAATTGTTTATAAATTTAATAAAAGACAAATACAGTAAACCCCGGTTAGTAACCCGTCGCTTAAATGCCTTTCACGGTTATTTACCTTGAGTTTTAAATCCCCGTTTTTTTTCTTCCATTTTTCAAACAAAACTCCACGTTTACTGCCATACGCTTAATTACCTAATTCGGGTAATTGCCCTAAAAATTTAACTCCCAAAACAAAGTTGCAACTTAATTTCATTCGTTTAATTGCCCCAGTACTTGGACAACAACACAGCAACTTATCCAACCAAGCTTAATATTAATAAAAAAAAATAAATATTCACTAAACATTTTTAAAAAATATGCCCGAAAAAGCAAATTCCACAATTTAATATTTACATTAAAATAATAATGTTACAAGGTAAAGATTTATATAACAGTCAATTGCGCTGAATTGTATCTAGTTACGCCGAATTAATGATATATTTTGTATTAAATGGATTCAAGGAAAGGTCGTTTAATTTTAAATTGTATTAACATTTAAAAGGATAAAATAGCTTGAATATTTAAGGGTTTGATACTTTAAAAGAAGCTGTATGTTTTAATTTGAAACGATTCAAACATATTTAATTTGCAGCAAGATCTTTTGGGTCAAATTTTATCAAAATACGAACATATTAAATGGCTTATGGACATGCATCATATATATTTTTTGCTTAGTATTTGCTGAACATGCATAAAAAATACGCTTCTAAATCGTGAAATATGTATGTGTGCAATAAAAATGCAGCAATAGCTAAAATATGCAAATTATTCTCGAACAAATCGATACTAAAATTTATAAAAAGCTCTAAAATGGATAAATATATTGTTTCTGCCTTCATTGGTCGCACAAGACAAACCATGCAATTGCATATTTAATGTTTCCCTATTCATAAGTTTGTATATACATATATGAGTACACTTTTGCTTGTAGGATATGACAGGACATCTCAAAAAGCATTAGAAATAAAGCTTTAAGACAACAAATCCCATTGTTTTTAATTGATATCTCTTTAGATTTAGCTGATACATGTAAAAAATCCTGTCTTAACTTTTTTCATACACCAACGTTGAGGAATCTTGTAAACAAATACGTTTAATTACCTTACTGAGGTATTTAAACGTATTCGCTTAATTACCTCAATCAGGTAGTTAAACGTATTCTTATAATTACCTCAACGAGGTAATTAAGCGAATTCGTTTAAATGCTTACCCCGCATAATTACCCGAAAATATTGGCATTTTTAGCGAGGTAATTATCCGTGGAATAATGTATTGAAATAAAATTAAAAAAGAAAAAGGTAAAAATAAGTTTTGCATAAATATATAAGTGTGTATAATCTAGTGAAGCTGAAATTAACTAAAAAAGTAGAAAATAAGTGGAAATGTTGTGGTTAAATATGTAAAGACAAAATGTTAATAAAAACTGTTTGTAAAGAAATAATCTAGTGAGATGCATTTTTATTTAAAATTTAAGGACAAATGGAGTCTATTGCAGCTGTATTATTGTTGGAAGAGGAGAACAACGACAGAAATACAGTCACAAGGCTTGAAAAGCGTAGCATCAGAGACAACACTTTTTGTTGGAGGCCCTAATGCATTAAGGACTTCTGTAACATCCTCCAAGAATGCTGCTACTTCTTCCTTTGAACGCTGGTGATACCCACAAGCAATGTCAGCTTTAGCCGTCATTAAATTTGCCAGTTTTTCGTATTGCTCCAGTATTGTTGTTTTTGACCTGCATACCAGGGTTGTTAGGCTTTTTTCTTCAAAAATCGTCAAAAGTTTTAACAAAATTCGTCTAAATCGTCACGCACATTTAACAAAATCGTCAAATATTAAAATTTTACAAATTAGAGACAATTTATTGCATTGATTGGTTCAAAAATATAAATTTTTAGCAAGAAATTCTATTTATGATGAAGAAAGGATATGGTTAAGTTTTATTCATTTTATTTCAGCAAGTGGGTTGAAATATATTTCTTATTTGAAAAAATACATAAGAAAAAATATATTTTCATAAATACATAACAGTATTGATACTGGTTTTGTGAATAAAAAATAAAATCTCATTTGCTATTAACTCGAGCTATCTTTAAATGATTAATTTTTACTTTTGCAAATTGTTTTTACTGTTGAAGGTACTAAACCAAGGGTTCTGTCTATAGCAACAGTCTTTTTACTCGACGTAAAACGTTTTGTTACGTCCAATTTAGTTCCAAACTAATGCATTGTCTTCTCTTTACACTCATATTTTTGGCAGTATCGATGGCGTTTATGTAATTGTAGAATTAGAATTTCTAATGCTTCTAATGAAAGCCACCTGGTTTGTAATGGGAGAAGAATTTTTTTTTTGTTTAATTTCCAACATTTTTTTTATGAATTTCGAAAAATTGGTTTTTACGTTTTGGACTGTTCCCAATACAATTGTAAATATTTCTTGTAAGTGTTTTATTTATGCCAGAAAATCGTCATAACACTATTACTTTGAGTTAAAAAATCGTCAAATGTGATTTTACTGTATTTTCTCATAAAAATCGTCAAAATGACGAAAAATCGTCACATCTAACAACCCTGCTGCATACATACATAACAAAACACTCATATTCCAGTACAAAAAAATACAATTTAAAACAAAAAAATTATAATAATAATTTGTATTTAAATCGTTTTTGAATTTTTTAATTTTGTACTTACATTTTTTCACTTTTTTACTTAAAAAAACAAAAATAGAAAAAACCTCCGGTAACAAAAAAAACAACTAAGAGAAACGGAGCTCCGATCGTAATGCAGTAGCCCATTTCTGTATTTTTCGCATCGTAAAATTTTCCGCATGAAACCAGCGAATCGGGACAGAAACAGTGCAAAATGAAACAAAAAATGGTTTTTCTCGCACAAGTGTTTCTGTATCTTTCCGTTGCGAGAATTATCTGTCATTTTAATAATTTTCCAGCAATTATTGGAAGGATGTGAGAAAAAGTGTTTCTGTAACAATATTTTGCGAAAAGTTTCTTACAAGAACTGTCAAAATAAGTCGCATTTGAAATTGGTGCGAGAAAAACAAAATATAGATATTTTAAATTTAAAATATGTTTATATACTATTTTTGTAATATAAATAAAAAACATTTTAATTATGAATGCGTAATTTAAATGATGAAAATAAATAAAACACCATTGTTATACATATTTTGTTTATTAAATTTTTTTAAGCCTTTCCTTGTTTTGGTTTTATTCAGGGCTGCCAGATAAATTTGCGTGAAAATCGTAAATTTTTTGAGAAAAATAAAAAGATCGCCTTTTTGTTTTAAAAATCGGACAATTTAAAATTAATTATAAACAAATTTTGTTCGATTTTTTATTACAAAAAAATCAAACAAAGACGTAGTCAAAGTTCATGGGTATTTTATACATACATATGTACATATAAATTGTCTTTTGTTCGAACTTAATTTTTTTTGATGTATATATATTTTATTAAGCTTGAGGTCTATTTTTTATAAAATTATTTATTTTCTTTGATCCGATAACAATTTTAAATTGTTTTTTTTCCCTGAAGAAGTCTCACAAAGGCGTGACAAAATATTATATTAAAAATAAATTTTAACAAAAAATAAAATAAATATTTTTATAAAAACAAAAAGAAGTCAAGCTTAATAAAATAAACATACAAACTTATTTAAAATAGATATATACAAATACCAAGAAATTAAAAATTTTTAAATTAATTCCGCTTAGATAACAGTAAAATAAATATTTAGGGTTTTTATTTTTGCGAAAAACCAAGGATTCATAGTGACGACGTTGTTTTAAATTTGTATCGTATGTGTCCAAATAAAATATAATTGAAATTTAAAAATTTCGGTTCACAAATGGCTGAGATATGAGTGAAAAACACGCCTCCAATTTTTACCCATAAATCTATAATTTACCTATTCTTATAACTATTAACTTTACTTTTTCTTTTTCACCTGAAATATACGTAGTAGAATACCTGGTAGTTGAAATCGAAATTGCCGAAATATGGGTTTGGCATAAAAGTGTACATATACATAAGCTAAGAATATCAAATATGTATATAAATTTGTTGTTGCTTTCTACAGAAATTCATATTGTCTTTTTAAATTTTCAATGCCACAAAAAATGAAGTGTTTGAAATTTAAAAATTCGATATGAATTTTTATAGAAAGCTACAATAAAGTTATAAAATATTGTTGATTTTGTTTTTGCTTTTGTCACTTTTTAGAAAAAATCAGCAAATCGGCACGTTTTCGGAGTAAAAATCGTTGAAATGAAAATAAATCGTCAAATCTGGCAGCCCTGTTTTTATTATATTTATTTCTTTTGTTGACGTTTCGCTTTCATTTGACATTTAATTCTGCACGCAAAGAAAAAACATGGTTGTGGTAAACATATTCTAAGAGCAACATATTATGATAAGATTCATGATTGTAGTCACCATATTACGATTGTTATTAAATCATATTATTACTGTCATGGTAATCATAATAAGATAAGAAGTAATCATATTGTTGTCATGGTAACCATAATAAGTTAAGAAGTAATCATATTATTGTCATGGCAATCATAATTAGTTTAGAAGTAATCATATTATTGTCATGGCAATCATAATAAGTTTAGAAGTTATCATATTATTGTCATGACAATCATAATAAGTTTAGAAGTAATCATATTATTGTCATGGCAATCATAATAAGTTTAGAAGTAATCATATTATGATGCAAATTGATATGAACTGTTATACATAAATTTTTTACATCATAATATGATACAACTTTAAACATAATATTTTTATTGGAAAAAAATACTTATGATAAAATAAAAAACATAATATAGTTACTGTAATCTTTTTGTCGTAGGTCGCAATTATTTATAAATTATTTTATGGAGTTTTCATTATTTTTCTCTTAAAATAACACAAAACTTACCAGTAATGGTTAATATTTTGCACCAATATTTCACAAATTTTTCCACCACTTTAAGATTATTGAAATTTTTTAGCAAAGATATTTTATTTTGTGACACTACAACCCTTTTTTAATGTTTTTTCTTTATTTTTTTTTTAATTCTTGTTTATTTAAATTGTTATTTTGTTATTTCTTTTTTAATATTTTTAATTTCTTGTTTATTTTAATGGTTATTTTTTTATTATTTAGCCACTCTCTAACAAATAATTCGATATGTTTATGTAAAACACGACACAACTGATACAAAATTATTTTACAAATGGCGATACCAAAATATTATTAGAGTAACGATATTTTGATTGCATCTTAAACTTATTATGATAAATGTATATAAAGTTATCATGTTATGGCTATTAAATATCATGTTATGGTTGTGAGTAATATAATATGTTTTGAAAGTTATCATAATTTAGTTATTAGAAAAATAATTATTGTTCGGTCAACAATACTCAAATTTATAATTGCGATAAACATTAATATGTTTACAGTAACTATAATATTGCTGATATTTAATAAAAATAACAATTATTTGTGTACAACAACAATATATTGTTACAATAAACACAGTGTGGTTGCCGTAACCATGCCCAACCATATTTTTTCTCTGCGTGTGGAAATATTCCAGTTAAAACTGAATCTGTTTTGTCTGTTTTCGCATTTAAATCAGTGTTCGAAAATAAACACTTAATATCGTTCTTAAGTGTTCGGTTCGGTAGATTTGTGGAAAACACAAACGCTAATAGTGTTTGTGTAGAAAATCATTAAAAAAAATAACGTTTCCCTGTTAGTCATCTTTCGAACACTAAAATAATACTGTTTTCATCCAACTCAACAAAAGATGAAAACATTTAATTCCGTTCGGTTTTTTTTTTTTAAACACAAACTTCATTATGTTCGGTTCGGTTCATTAATGTTCGTTCGTTTTACATGTGCTTAACGTTGCCAGATGAACAAACAGATAAATCTTGTTTATTGCTGTTTTCTAAGATTTTAAATAATATACATTTTGTGATAGAAAATTAAAAAGAAAAACAAAATATTAAATGGAAAACTCTATATATATATATATATATATATATATATATATATATATAATTATATATTATATATACATATACAATTTTCTTGCTTTGTTTTTTTTATCATATTTTAGTATGAAAATATCAGTTTCAATGTTACATGCAGTCTACAACTGACATGAAATGCTTAACATTAAGGCCCAGAACAGACGGTGAAACGCAAATGCAACGAAACTGCAAGTTCTAGTTATTTTCGAGTTTCATTTGAGTTTATGCCATAAACTCCTTTGAGGGACTACACATGACGCGACCATTTTGAGACCGGTTTGAAATGCATTGGAAATCAGTTGCATTGAAAACGGCGTGCAGGAAACTCGTGTTTGCGTTTCATCTGTTCTGAAAGAAAAACGAAACGATTGTGATCATTTCATTATATTCTGGTACTGTTTAGGTTGCCGGGTGTGTGGAAAACAATTATAACTGGTTTCAACACAATAATTTCATAAGGGTTTCGTTGCAGTTCCGTTTTACCGTCTGTTCTGGGTCTAACACTTTTTACTTTTTGTTAAACTTCTCTAATTTTTAATAAAGGCACTCAATGATTTTAAAACAATTTTGTTTCACTTTAAACTGCTTAATATGTATTTATAAACATTTTTATTTGCTTTTTTTAACATAACTAATTATGCTGTAGTTGTTTCTTTGGCCAGATTGATGAATTTATGAATGTTATTTTAATTGTATTATTGTTGCCATTACTTAAGCTATGATATATTTAAAGTTTAAAGTAATGTGTATTTAAATTAGACTTGCCAACTGGCCAGTTTTCGCCGGGACAGTCCAGTTTTAGAATGGAATGTCCCGTCTATACTATGAACTTGACGACATTTGTCCCGATTTTTTTTAAATTTACTTTTTCGTTAACTGCACCTACAAATTACAAAATCGAGAGCTTTAGCACTTATTTTAGTACTAGAAACTTTTTTTCATTTTTTTAATACATAAGCAATTAAAGCAAATATATTTACCAGATAATCTTTATTCCACTGCCGATTTTTTTTTAATTTGTAGCTCAATACACAAGTAATGTTGTGTATAAGCAAGGCGAATATACCCTACTAAATTTAGAAGATTGTTTTATCAAAAATCACCTAACTAAGTCTTCCTCGATTACTTTTGATGATTAAAAACTGATTAAGGCGACCGTACACGACATGTATTTGTCATCTGACATGTCAAATTTCCCACTGCAAAATACATACATGTCGTGTGTTACCTTTTAAACTTTGCTTCTGTAAAAGTCAGACGCAAAGTCATCTGACAAAATTTCAATTAGAGCGTGCTCTATTTTCTTCTGACAAACCATCTGACATCAGAAATCTATGCCGCGAAGAAAGCGGCAGCGGCGTCCACTATTGACGGAATCATTAGCCGGCTGAAGTTAATTTTTTACAATACCGAGATATGTTTGATCATCTTTCCATTGAATAGAATTTATGTAAATATATATATAAAAACCGTTTTATTATAAAATCCTAAATTGGTATCTTTGAATTAAAAGAAAAAAATGTTAAGATGGCTAAACTATTTTACGGCGCAAATAAAAAATTTCATGGCGGCAGCAAGCTGTTTTAAAACCGAGCACTACTTTGGTTTCTGCAATAACAATGCGAAAAAAACAGAGGCAATGTCAGAAGCAAATAACATGTACGTTTGTGACCGAATATTATAAACCTTATGTAAAACAGCGATTTTGACAGACATGCACAATTACATATGACTTGAAAATTTGACATGTCAGATGACAAAAACATGTCGTCTATATGCTCCTTTAATCTCTTGCGCACTTGAAAAAAGACTCGAAAATGATTCGTTCTTATGCTCTAAACACATAGACCACACCAAGCTACAGGCTACAATATGTCAAAAATAAAATACACACGTTTATACGAAGACGATTATTTTGAAGCCAACACAGCTACAGGCTACAAGACGACGATTGTGGCTGTCGCCAACTTTAGAATAATTTCTAATTTTAAAGGCGGCAATGAGCAGATTGGTGCTGCCAACATAATAAAAAATTTGAAATAAATAAGTGCTTTAATATATTTTATAAAAGGTTAGGAAAATATCAACATTCTTGAAAATTAAAAAGAAACATGAGGTAGTAGCCATTTTTAACAAAAATTTATCAGTGAAAAAGTGTTGCTAATATAATGCAAAATGCAAAATTTTTTTTGTTTAAAATAAAAGAACCAGCAAAAAACAAAATATAAATTCGATTCAGTACCAAATTTGTATTTATGTATATAACTTTTTAGTATCCTTAAATGAAGTTCTAAAGAAAGAGGTAATTACAGTATAATTTACTTTATCCATATCTCTTTAGTATAAACTGTATTTTAGCAATATGAGTATCATTGAAAAAAGTTTTAAAATGCCTTTGACATGGTGTTCAAAACGTACTATAAAAGAGACAATTACGAATATTAATACTTCTTGCATTGACTGGGTTTTTATACAAAATTGGCTTTATCATTAAATTATGTCGATATAACAATAATTATATAAACATCATATAACTTAGAGAACACTTCAAACTTTCGGATTATTATTAGAGCTTTACTTAATAATTATGTCCATATTACAATAACTAAATATGTAACAAATACATAAATTATTACCAAATATATATTTTTAGTTAAACTTTTATATAAATTGAGTAATTATATAAAATATAATTTTTTAACCCCCGTATTCATAAACGATTATTAAATTTAGCAAACGTTTACTCTGGGTTCACACTATAAAAGTTTTCTTTCAGAAAGCCTGAGTTTATAGGTGAGAGAGGAGAAAATAAAAGCATGTTATCTTCCCCTCTCACCAATAAACTCAGACTTTCTGAAAGAAAACTTTCATAGTGTAATCCCAGACTTATTAAGGAACATTGTCATAGAAAGTTAGTTTTATTAGGAATAACATATATTTATGAATATGTACAAGCATAAATGTTTATCATTTTATATGATGGAGTTTCTAAAAACATAGCATATAAAAGCTTGAAGTGTTTTCTATAACATGCATAAGTAAAGTATATCGACAAATTTGTAACATAAAAAAGTCTTCAAGAAATATGAATTTTTAAATTGCCTCCTTACGGATTTATAAAAAACTAATTTCGAAATATGTACTTTCCAATGATACCAAAAAAAAAAAATATAAATAAAATATTCTGAAACTTCTAATTCCTAAACCAGGTGCATTTGCGCAAAAAATATGTCTATACTTAGTTATATATGTATTTTTTTATTTTAAAAGCAGTTTATGTACATTTTGTACTGAACCTTTGTTAAAATAATTGAAATGCATTGATAAAAAAGAGTTTTTTAGTAAATTTATTATATTAACGTTATAAAATGTACTATTAATAAGTATGAAATATAAATACTTATAAATAATACAGGCTTTAATTAAATTTTGTATGTAAAAGCCGTAATTCGGCATGTTGTTCCATTTTATAAAAGCAAAATTATAAAAATTTATAGTGGCACCACTGAAAAATAAAAACATACTGCACAAAAACAGCTGTTTATATGTTTTTAATTGTAGCTGCCGTCTTTAAAATAATTCAGTAGCTGACTACACGGCTCCATATGCAACCAGCAGCATTTGTAGTCGTGTGTTCGTGTATCCTGCTGTGGTCTATGTGTTTATAGCATTATGCTTAAAATGTTATTTATTGAAAATGCAATAACAAAACATACAGCAATCGAAAATTGATCATACAGGTGTTTAAAATATGACTGTTGTGAAGTTATTTATGAATTATATTTTGATCATCTAGATGATGAAAAACTGATTTTTATTTGTAAAAATAGCTAGCTTTGAAGCAATTGTAAAATATTAGAATATTGTAAATACATATATAGAGCAATTCCATATGAAAACGATCAAAATTGGAAAATTTTTGGACGACCCCTCTCCGATTTTAAAATAAATAGTCTCAATCGATTGCCCAGCAAAAAATAATGTACCTACATATTTTTTTTTTTATAGTGACTGGTTTAGTGGTGGTGTACACTAGAGGTCTGCATGTGTGCGATTAAATGACACATTAATTCACATATCAAACTAACAAGTAGTGTGTTGTGTGTTATTTTAGAATCTCACACAATTAATTGTGTGTAAAAAATAATCCATGTGTGCAAAGCGTTCAATTGTTTTTGTGAGTGTTGTGAGAGAATGATTTGATACAGTTATAAATAACAAAATAGCTCTTTCATTCGAGTAAATACACTTGTGTTACGATGTACATATTGTATTTTAACAACACAACATGTGATTTGTGTTTTAAATTTTTTTTATCGTATTGAAAACAAAATATTAGTAAAAAGATGTTGCATTAAAAAGTGATACAAACTTTTTAGAAGCAAAAAGTTGTAGTTTTAAAATATTTTTTATTAAATGGAATTTTTATTAATTTATTATTAATTTAGCACTCTTACTTGTTTTTTTTTTAATTATGTCACACAGTTGACAATAATCACTATACCTATCTACCGAATTTAAGCGTTTTGCCTTTGTATACTGGTTTTGTCATATTTTAAAATATTTTTTTTATACCTAATACCTTTTAGTATTGTTATTGTTTTTGCATATAAAAAATACTTTTATTACAACCATTTCATTTTATTACATGTTATGTTAAAATTTTAACTTTCCCCTTCACTTAACAAAATAAGAAAGTCAGGAAACACACGAATGATTTGTGTGTTTTTTAACTTCGCTCAGGTTTTTTTATTGTTATATGTATGAATTTGAGTTAATCAAACAATAAACAATAATAGAGAAACACACACAATTAGTGTAAGGGTGTGTGGCTAACTTTTTAATGAACGGTGTTGTGCTGATCTCTCATTTAAAATGATTGAACGTGAATGACTCGCTCTCATTTTTTTTACACATTTGATAAGAATATCAAATACACACACAGCATTCATTTGGCTACCAAATCATTTGGGCAGACCTCTAGTGTACACCACTGTCATGTGACAAAATTGAAGAATTCTTCATAAGGGACCTCATTGAAAGTTGTTTAAAAAAAACTACAAAAGCGATCGCAACGAGTGATAGCTCGTTGGAAAGGTATTGAATCAGGCTTTAGTTGAAAAATAAAATTTTCCTAATTTTTCTTAGAAATTTACCTTTAAATTTTCCCATGAAAATTAAATTTTCCGATTTTCCACAGAAGCTCCTAAATTTTCCGGCTAATTTTTTTTTTTTTTGATTCCTCATAATTTTTGCTTTAAGAATCAGCAATAAAAAAATGGGCCCCGACTCCTTGTTTGGACAGGAGAAGAGCATTTAAGAGACCACCTTGTTAAAAATACATTTTAAAAATTATTTTACAGTTAAAAATACATTTATGAAGAAAAAAACTTTCTTATTTTGCTGCTTATACTAAATAACAATATTTATTAAAAATGTAATGGCACACCAAACCCGACTGAGGCTACAGGTCATAAAATGTTTTGTAAATTTTGTAAATTACCAGGTAATAAATATTTCGCCTAAAATAACACGTGCAGAAACAAGTCATAAAACACGGATTTTCCATAAATATGGCGAAATATTTATTACCTGGTAATTTAAAAAATTTGCAAAACATTTTATGACCTGTGGTCGGCTTATTGGCAGTAACCAATTAAGTCCCTCTTTAAAAAACATTTTATGACCAGTAGTTCACGCAAATTTTCCTATTAAAGAAAAGCAAATATCGCTTATTTTTTTTTACCTATTTTTTACCAAAAAATAAATATAAATACTTCACACACTCTGAGTCAAATTTCAGTTGAATACTAAACGTGAAAGTGTTAAAGTGTTTTTTTTTTTGTAAAGTAAAGAGTGAAGCTGTAAAGACAATTTAAAGTAAAATGAATAAATTTTGATGCAATCCGTTTAACAAGAGTGGACATCGTTCGAAAAAGATAAAAGTATTAAAATTAACTGGTGTTTCGAAGCGATACATGAATGAATTAAATATACAATACGGTGAAGAAGCAGAATTAATTTGCCCCAAGTGTAAAATCGATTTGTCTCAACAAGCAAATGCATTGAAACAAATGCAGCCACAATCCGAGAGTGAAATGACAAGTGAACAAAATGTTTCATCTGATAGTGAGGCAGATGGTCAATATGTCTTTGAGTCCTTTGAATGAGGCTATTACCACTTTAGGTGAAACGCCTATTAGAAAAAGAAAGTTGCGAAGTGAAGCATACAGGAAAGAGAAAAAAGGCAAGGTTATGAGTGCAATCGCGACAATATTTGATGAAGGCTCTGATAACGAATGCAGTCAAGCAGATGACGTTGATGACGGCAAACAAATGATTGAGCATTTGAAAAGAAAATTCAATTTAGCGACCACTTTTCCGGAGAAATATCTCATTTTATCTGTGCTGCCTCAATCATGGTCTATACGCAAGATTTCTGAACAGTTTCAAACATCTTTTTACATCGCGAGAACAAGCAAAGAATTAGTTCGACAGAAGGGCATATTGGCGACTCCCACCAAGAAATTTGGCTCAAGGACCCTCAGCGAAGCAAATTGAAACATATAGGGACCTCCTGTCGAAGTCGTTGTGCGCATACCCCACGGAAAATTGTCATCTGTCCAAATGCGACAATTGTCCGAAGATTGACGAGCTAGAGCAATATTTGGCGGAAAAGTTGTTAATTCAGGGGGTGCATTTCAAACAGTGGATAATTAGCAGCGGCAGATGTTCCCTTGAGACCGTGGTAAAGCAGATTCCGGAATTCATCGAGGAATTCGGATTCAAGTTGAATGAATTGAAGGCGCACCATTTCATATCCGAGATGCAATCGAAATTTCTAAAGAAAAGTAAGGAGAAATTAGCCCAAAATGAATTCATTGTGATAAGCGACTTTGCCGAGAATTACACTTTTCTCGTTCAGGATGAAATCCAAGCTTATCACTGGGCAAACGACCAGTGCACGGTGCATCCTTTTTGCATTTATTTCAAAAACGAAGATAACGAACTACGGACCGTAAGCCTTGTTGTTGTCGCGGAGAGTTTAGCTCATAATTATGTGTCCGTTTATTTATTTCAAATGAAACTGTTTGAATTCTTAAGATCAAAATTCGATGCAATCGACAAAGTAACGTTTTTCTCAGACGGCGCGGCTTCTCAGTACAAGAATAAAAAAATTTTTTACAATCTTTGCATAATTGAAGAAGAACAAAACTGCAAGGTCGAGTGGCACTTTTTCGCGACGTCCCACGGTAAGGGCCCATGCGATGCGTTAGGGGGAACCCTAAAACGCATGGCGAAAAAGGCAAGTTTGCAAAGGCCATATACTGACCAGATCTTAAATGTACAACATTTGTTTTCGTGGATTCAAAGCAAGGAAATTGCCATTAACACAGTTTTATGCACTCAAAAAGAACACGATGCCATGGAGCGACAAATTCAAAACAGATATAATAATGTCAAAACTATAACTGGAACGCAAAAGTTTCATTGCCTCATACCAAATATATCTGATATGTCAATTAATGTAAAGCGGTACTCTTCGTCTGCCGACGTGCTAAATTTAAAGTTACTTTAATTTTATAATGATGCAAAGACAATTGAAATTTTTAATAAATATTGTAATTAAGTATAAGCAGCAAAATAAGAAAGATTTTTTCTTCATAAATGTATTTTTAACTGTAAAATAATTTTTAAAATGTATTTTTAACAAGGTGGTCTCTTAAATGCTCTTCTCCTGTCCAAACAAGGAGTCGGGGCCCATTTTTTTATTGCTGATTCTTAAAGCAAAAATTATGAGGAATCCAAAAAAAAAAAATTAGCCGGAAAATTTAGGAGGTTCTGTGGAAAATCGGAAAATTTAATTTTCATGGGAAAATTTAAAGGTAAATTTCTAAGAAAAATTAGGAAAATTTTATTTTTCAATTAAAGCCTGATTCAATCAATACCTTTCCAACGAGCTATCACTCGTTGCGATCGCTTTAGTAGTTTTTTTTTTAAACAACTTTCAATGAGGTCCCTTATGAAGAATTCTTCAATTTTGTCAAATGGCAGTGGTGTACACCACCACTAAACCAGTCATTATAAAAAAAAAATATGTAGGTACATTATTTTTTGCTGGGCAATCGATTGAGACTATTTATTTTAAAATCGGAGAGGGGTCGTCCAAAAGGTGATCGCTTTCATATGGAATTGCTCTATAATTATAATTTTTAAAAGATTAAATAAAATTAAATATATTATAAATATTAAAATTAAAATCTGTCAAGGTAAACATATAAAAATTAATAAAATTTTGTAAAAAGTGATTTTTAAATAAAAAAAAGTAATGTCAGCCAAAAAAATAAAAAGATTGGCAAAAAAGGAAGCCGAAAAATTAATATCGCCAACATACCAGCAAACCAATTTTCAGGACAATCAAACAAACAATGGAAGTTATTTTAGTGATGACATTTTATATAAATCTGATAGTGGAAGTGAAGAGAGTTCTTTTTTTGAATCTGATAGTGAAAACTAAGAAATTTATATGGAAAGTGAAGACGATGAATTTAATTTGTGCGATGAACTGGCTAAATGGGCTATTCAATTTCAAATAAGCTTTGCTGCAATTAATGCACTCTTATTAGTGTTATTGAAATGTAGCATTAAAGTTCCAAAAGATGCTCGTACCCTATTAAAAACGCCTAGTTCTGTTATTGAACGAAAAGCGGGTAGGGTACCATTTCCTCCCGAGAAAACAATCATTTATGATCAGAAAATGAGCTCATATATGCTTATTTTAATCGTGCAGAGGAGTCATAAATGACTCGAATATGATTAATTTTTTCATAAAATGCTAGCTGGGTAAGTACATGTAAAGTGAATTCGCCTTGTGTACATTCCGGTGCGCTGAATCCGATGGTGCTAGCCTGTTTTTTTCGTTAGCTCTTGTTTTCGAGATACATATACATTTATAAAAAACGGTTAAGTTTATTGAAACCTTTAGGCAAAAATACATTTTTCTAATATGGCAAAAAAAATTCATAAAAAATTAGAAAATGCCATACATATAAAAAACAAACAAGTCATAAATGATTAAAATCTGTTAACAACTTTTGATTTTTTTCACAAAAGATAAAATTTTAATTAATTTAAGACAAACCATGCAATTGCATATTTAATGTTTCCCTATTCATAAGTTTGTATATACATATATGAGTACACTTTTGCTTGTAGGATATGACAGGACATCTCAAAAAGCATTAGAAATAAAGCTTTAAGACAACAAATCCCATTGTTTTTAATTGATATCTCTTTAGATTTAGCTGATACATGTAAAAAATCCTGTCTTAACTTTTTTCATACACCAACGTTGAGGAATCTTGTAAACAAATACGTTTAATTACCTTACTGAGGTATTTAAACGTATTCGCTTAATTACCTCAATCAGGTAGTTAAACGTATTCTTATAATTACCTCAACGAGGTAATTAAGCGAATTCGTTTAAATGCTTACCCCGCATAATTACCCGAAAATATTGGCATTTTTAGCGAGGTAATTATCCGTGGAATAATGTATTGAAATAAAATTAAAAAAGAAAAAGGTAAAAATAAGTTTTGCATAAATATATAAGTGTGTATAATCTAGTGAAGCTGAAATTAACTAAAAAAGTAGAAAATAAGTGGAAATGTTGTGGTTAAATATGTAAAGACAAAATGTTAATAAAAACTGTTTGTAAAGAAATAATCTAGTGAGATGCATTTTTATTTAAAATTTAAGGACAAATGGAGTCTATTGCAGCTGTATTATTGTTGGAAGAGGAGAACAACGACAGAAATACAGTCACAAGGCTTGAAAAGCGTAGCATCAGAGACAACACTTTTTGTTGGAGGCCCTAATGCATTAAGGACTTCTGTAACATCCTCCAAGAATGCTGCTACTTCTTCCTTTGAACGCTGGTGATACCCACAAGCAATGTCAGCTTTAGCCGTCATTAAATTTGCCAGTTTTTCGTATTGCTCCAGTATTGTTGTTTTTGACCTGCATACCAGGGTTGTTAGGCTTTTTTCTTCAAAAATCGTCAAAAGTTTTAACAAAATTCGTCTAAATCGTCACGCACATTTAACAAAATCGTCAAATATTAAAATTTTACAAATTAGAGACAATTTATTGCATTGATTGGTTCAAAAATATAAATTTTTAGCAAGAAATTCTATTTATGATGAAGAAAGGATATGGTTAAGTTTTATTCATTTTATTTCAGCAAGTGGGTTGAAATATATTTCTTATTTGAAAAAATACATAAGAAAAAATATATTTTCATAAATACATAACAGTATTGATACTGGTTTTGTGAATAAAAAATAAAATCTCATTTGCTATTAACTCGAGCTATCTTTAAATGATTAATTTTTACTTTTGCAAATTGTTTTTACTGTTGAAGGTACTAAACCAAGGGTTCTGTCTATAGCAACAGTCTTTTTACTCGACGTAAAACGTTTTGTTACGTCCAATTTAGTTCCAAACTAATGCATTGTCTTCTCTTTACACTCATATTTTTGGCAGTATCGATGGCGTTTATGTAATTGTAGAATTAGAATTTCTAATGCTTCTAATGAAAGCCACCTGGTTTGTAATGGGAGAAGAATTTTTTTTTTGTTTAATTTCCAACATTTTTTTTATGAATTTCGAAAAATTGGTTTTTACGTTTTGGACTGTTCCCAATACAATTGTAAATATTTCTTGTAAGTGTTTTATTTATGCCAGAAAATCGTCATAACACTATTACTTTGAGTTAAAAAATCGTCAAATGTGATTTTACTGTATTTTCTCATAAAAATCGTCAAAATGACGAAAAATCGTCACATCTAACAACCCTGCTGCATACATACATAACAAAACACTCATATTCCAGTACAAAAAAATACAATTTAAAACAAAAAAATTATAATAATAATTTGTATTTAAATCGTTTTTGAATTTTTTAATTTTGTACTTACATTTTTTCACTTTTTTACTTAAAAAAACAAAAATAGAAAAAACCTCCGGTAACAAAAAAAACAACTAAGAGAAACGGAGCTCCGATCGTAATGCAGTAGCCCATTTCTGTATTTTTCGCATCGTAAAATTTTCCGCATGAAACCAGCGAATCGGGACAGAAACAGTGCAAAATGAAACAAAAAATGGTTTTTCTCGCACAAGTGTTTCTGTATCTTTCCGTTGCGAGAATTATCTGTCATTTTAATAATTTTCCAGCAATTATTGGAAGGATGTGAGAAAAAGTGTTTCTGTAACAATATTTTGCGAAAAGTTTCTTACAAGAACTGTCAAAATAAGTCGCATTTGAAATTGGTGCGAGAAAAACAAAATATAGATATTTTAAATTTAAAATATGTTTATATACTATTTTTGTAATATAAATAAAAAACATTTTAATTATGAATGCGTAATTTAAATGATGAAAATAAATAAAACACCATTGTTATACATATTTTGTTTATTAAATTTTTTTAAGCCTTTCCTTGTTTTGGTTTTATTCAGGGCTGCCAGATAAATTTGCGTGAAAATCGTAAATTTTTTGAGAAAAATAAAAAGATCGCCTTTTTGTTTTAAAAATCGGACAATTTAAAATTAATTATAAACAAATTTTGTTCGATTTTTTATTACAAAAAAATCAAACAAAGACGTAGTCAAAGTTCATGGGTATTTTATACATACATATGTACATATAAATTGTCTTTTGTTCGAACTTAATTTTTTTTGATGTATATATATTTTATTAAGCTTGAGGTCTATTTTTTATAAAATTATTTATTTTCTTTGATCCGATAACAATTTTAAATTGTTTTTTTTCCCTGAAGAAGTCTCACAAAGGCGTGACAAAATATTATATTAAAAATAAATTTTAACAAAAAATAAAATAAATATTTTTATAAAAACAAAAAGAAGTCAAGCTTAATAAAATAAACATACAAACTTATTTAAAATAGATATATACAAATACCAAGAAATTAAAAATTTTTAAATTAATTCCGCTTAGATAACAGTAAAATAAATATTTAGGGTTTTTATTTTTGCGAAAAACCAAGGATTCATAGTGACGACGTTGTTTTAAATTTGTATCGTATGTGTCCAAATAAAATATAATTGAAATTTAAAAATTTCGGTTCACAAATGGCTGAGATATGAGTGAAAAACACGCCTCCAATTTTTACCCATAAATCTATAATTTACCTATTCTTATAACTATTAACTTTACTTTTTCTTTTTCACCTGAAATATACGTAGTAGAATACCTGGTAGTTGAAATCGAAATTGCCGAAATATGGGTTTGGCATAAAAGTGTACATATACATAAGCTAAGAATATCAAATATGTATATAAATTTGTTGTTGCTTTCTACAGAAATTCATATTGTCTTTTTAAATTTTCAATGCCACAAAAAATGAAGTGTTTGAAATTTAAAAATTCGATATGAATTTTTATAGAAAGCTACAATAAAGTTATAAAATATTGTTGATTTTGTTTTTGCTTTTGTCACTTTTTAGAAAAAATCAGCAAATCGGCACGTTTTCGGAGTAAAAATCGTTGAAATGAAAATAAATCGTCAAATCTGGCAGCCCTGTTTTTATTATATTTATTTCTTTTGTTGACGTTTCGCTTTCATTTGACATTTAATTCTGCACGCAAAGAAAAAACATGGTTGTGGTAAACATATTCTAAGAGCAACATATTATGATAAGATTCATGATTGTAGTCACCATATTACGATTGTTATTAAATCATATTATTACTGTCATGGTAATCATAATAAGATAAGAAGTAATCATATTGTTGTCATGGTAACCATAATAAGTTAAGAAGTAATCATATTATTGTCATGGCAATCATAATTAGTTTAGAAGTAATCATATTATTGTCATGGCAATCATAATAAGTTTAGAAGTTATCATATTATTGTCATGACAATCATAATAAGTTTAGAAGTAATCATATTATTGTCATGGCAATCATAATAAGTTTAGAAGTAATCATATTATGATGCAAATTGATATGAACTGTTATACATAAATTTTTTACATCATAATATGATACAACTTTAAACATAATATTTTTATTGGAAAAAAATACTTATGATAAAATAAAAAACATAATATAGTTACTGTAATCTTTTTGTCGTAGGTCGCAATTATTTATAAATTATTTTATGGAGTTTTCATTATTTTTCTCTTAAAATAACACAAAACTTACCAGTAATGGTTAATATTTTGCACCAATATTTCACAAATTTTTCCACCACTTTAAGATTATTGAAATTTTTTAGCAAAGATATTTTATTTTGTGACACTACAACCCTTTTTTAATGTTTTTTCTTTATTTTTTTTTTAATTCTTGTTTATTTAAATTGTTATTTTGTTATTTCTTTTTTAATATTTTTAATTTCTTGTTTATTTTAATGGTTATTTTTTTATTATTTAGCCACTCTCTAACAAATAATTCGATATGTTTATGTAAAACACGACACAACTGATACAAAATTATTTTACAAATGGCGATACCAAAATATTATTAGAGTAACGATATTTTGATTGCATCTTAAACTTATTATGATAAATGTATATAAAGTTATCATGTTATGGCTATTAAATATCATGTTATGGTTGTGAGTAATATAATATGTTTTGAAAGTTATCATAATTTAGTTATTAGAAAAATAATTATTGTTCGGTCAACAATACTCAAATTTATAATTGCGATAAACATTAATATGTTTACAGTAACTATAATATTGCTGATATTTAATAAAAATAACAATTATTTGTGTACAACAACAATATATTGTTACAATAAACACAGTGTGGTTGCCGTAACCATGCCCAACCATATTTTTTCTCTGCGTGTGGAAATATTCCAGTTAAAACTGAATCTGTTTTGTCTGTTTTCGCATTTAAATCAGTGTTCGAAAATAAACACTTAATATCGTTCTTAAGTGTTCGGTTCGGTAGATTTGTGGAAAACACAAACGCTAATAGTGTTTGTGTAGAAAATCATTAAAAAAAATAACGTTTCCCTGTTAGTCATCTTTCGAACACTAAAATAATACTGTTTTCATCCAACTCAACAAAAGATGAAAACATTTAATTCCGTTCGGTTTTTTTTTTTTAAACACAAACTTCATTATGTTCGGTTCGGTTCATTAATGTTCGTTCGTTTTACATGTGCTTAACGTTGCCAGATGAACAAACAGATAAATCTTGTTTATTGCTGTTTTCTAAGATTTTAAATAATATACATTTTGTGATAGAAAATTAAAAAGAAAAACAAAATATTAAATGGAAAACTCTATATATATATATATATATATATATATATATATATATATAATTATATATTATATATACATATACAATTTTCTTGCTTTGTTTTTTTTATCATATTTTAGTATGAAAATATCAGTTTCAATGTTACATGCAGTCTACAACTGACATGAAATGCTTAACATTAAGGCCCAGAACAGACGGTGAAACGCAAATGCAACGAAACTGCAAGTTCTAGTTATTTTCGAGTTTCATTTGAGTTTATGCCATAAACTCCTTTGAGGGACTACACATGACGCGACCATTTTGAGACCGGTTTGAAATGCATTGGAAATCAGTTGCATTGAAAACGGCGTGCAGGAAACTCGTGTTTGCGTTTCATCTGTTCTGAAAGAAAAACGAAACGATTGTGATCATTTCATTATATTCTGGTACTGTTTAGGTTGCCGGGTGTGTGGAAAACAATTATAACTGGTTTCAACACAATAATTTCATAAGGGTTTCGTTGCAGTTCCGTTTTACCGTCTGTTCTGGGTCTAACACTTTTTACTTTTTGTTAAACTTCTCTAATTTTTAATAAAGGCACTCAATGATTTTAAAACAATTTTGTTTCACTTTAAACTGCTTAATATGTATTTATAAACATTTTTATTTGCTTTTTTTAACATAACTAATTATGCTGTAGTTGTTTCTTTGGCCAGATTGATGAATTTATGAATGTTATTTTAATTGTATTATTGTTGCCATTACTTAAGCTATGATATATTTAAAGTTTAAAGTAATGTGTATTTAAATTAGACTTGCCAACTGGCCAGTTTTCGCCGGGACAGTCCAGTTTTAGAATGGAATGTCCCGTCTATACTATGAACTTGACGACATTTGTCCCGATTTTTTTTAAATTTACTTTTTCGTTAACTGCACCTACAAATTACAAAATCGAGAGCTTTAGCACTTATTTTAGTACTAGAAACTTTTTTTCATTTTTTTAATACATAAGCAATTAAAGCAAATATATTTACCAGATAATCTTTATTCCACTGCCGATTTTTTTTTAATTTGTAGCTCAATACACAAGTAATGTTGTGTATAAGCAAGGCGAATATACCCTACTAAATTTAGAAGATTGTTTTATCAAAAATCACCTAACTAAGTCTTCCTCGATTACTTTTGATGATTAAAAACTGATTAAGGCGACCGTACACGACATGTATTTGTCATCTGACATGTCAAATTTCCCACTGCAAAATACATACATGTCGTGTGTTACCTTTTAAACTTTGCTTCTGTAAAAGTCAGACGCAAAGTCATCTGACAAAATTTCAATTAGAGCGTGCTCTATTTTCTTCTGACAAACCATCTGACATCAGAAATCTATGCCGCGAAGAAAGCGGCAGCGGCGTCCACTATTGACGGAATCATTAGCCGGCTGAAGTTAATTTTTTACAATACCGAGATATGTTTGATCATCTTTCCATTGAATAGAATTTATGTAAATATATATATAAAAACCGTTTTATTATAAAATCCTAAATTGGTATCTTTGAATTAAAAGAAAAAAATGTTAAGATGGCTAAACTATTTTACGGCGCAAATAAAAAATTTCATGGCGGCAGCAAGCTGTTTTAAAACCGAGCACTACTTTGGTTTCTGCAATAACAATGCGAAAAAAACAGAGGCAATGTCAGAAGCAAATAACATGTACGTTTGTGACCGAATATTATAAACCTTATGTAAAACAGCGATTTTGACAGACATGCACAATTACATATGACTTGAAAATTTGACATGTCAGATGACAAAAACATGTCGTCTATATGCTCCTTTAATCTCTTGCGCACTTGAAAAAAGACTCGAAAATGATTCGTTCTTATGCTCTAAACACATAGACCACACCAAGCTACAGGCTACAATATGTCAAAAATAAAATACACACGTTTATACGAAGACGATTATTTTGAAGCCAACACAGCTACAGGCTACAAGACGACGATTGTGGCTGTCGCCAACTTTAGAATAATTTCTAATTTTAAAGGCGGCAATGAGCAGATTGGTGCTGCCAACATAATAAAAAATTTGAAATAAATAAGTGCTTTAATATATTTTATAAAAGGTTAGGAAAATATCAACATTCTTGAAAATTAAAAAGAAACATGAGGTAGTAGCCATTTTTAACAAAAATTTATCAGTGAAAAAGTGTTGCTAATATAATGCAAAATGCAAAATTTTTTTTGTTTAAAATAAAAGAACCAGCAAAAAACAAAATATAAATTCGATTCAGTACCAAATTTGTATTTATGTATATAACTTTTTAGTATCCTTAAATGAAGTTCTAAAGAAAGAGGTAATTACAGTATAATTTACTTTATCCATATCTCTTTAGTATAAACTGTATTTTAGCAATATGAGTATCATTGAAAAAAGTTTTAAAATGCCTTTGACATGGTGTTCAAAACGTACTATAAAAGAGACAATTACGAATATTAATACTTCTTGCATTGACTGGGTTTTTATACAAAATTGGCTTTATCATTAAATTATGTCGATATAACAATAATTATATAAACATCATATAACTTAGAGAACACTTCAAACTTTCGGATTATTATTAGAGCTTTACTTAATAATTATGTCCATATTACAATAACTAAATATGTAACAAATACATAAATTATTACCAAATATATATTTTTAGTTAAACTTTTATATAAATTGAGTAATTATATAAAATATAATTTTTTAACCCCCGTATTCATAAACGATTATTAAATTTAGCAAACGTTTACTCTGGGTTCACACTATAAAAGTTTTCTTTCAGAAAGCCTGAGTTTATAGGTGAGAGAGGAGAAAATAAAAGCATGTTATCTTCCCCTCTCACCAATAAACTCAGACTTTCTGAAAGAAAACTTTCATAGTGTAATCCCAGACTTATTAAGGAACATTGTCATAGAAAGTTAGTTTTATTAGGAATAACATATATTTATGAATATGTACAAGCATAAATGTTTATCATTTTATATGATGGAGTTTCTAAAAACATAGCATATAAAAGCTTGAAGTGTTTTCTATAACATGCATAAGTAAAGTATATCGACAAATTTGTAACATAAAAAAGTCTTCAAGAAATATGAATTTTTAAATTGCCTCCTTACGGATTTATAAAAAACTAATTTCGAAATATGTACTTTCCAATGATACCAAAAAAAAAAAATATAAATAAAATATTCTGAAACTTCTAATTCCTAAACCAGGTGCATTTGCGCAAAAAATATGTCTATACTTAGTTATATATGTATTTTTTTATTTTAAAAGCAGTTTATGTACATTTTGTACTGAACCTTTGTTAAAATAATTGAAATGCATTGATAAAAAAGAGTTTTTTAGTAAATTTATTATATTAACGTTATAAAATGTACTATTAATAAGTATGAAATATAAATACTTATAAATAATACAGGCTTTAATTAAATTTTGTATGTAAAAGCCGTAATTCGGCATGTTGTTCCATTTTATAAAAGCAAAATTATAAAAATTTATAGTGGCACCACTGAAAAATAAAAACATACTGCACAAAAACAGCTGTTTATATGTTTTTAATTGTAGCTGCCGTCTTTAAAATAATTCAGTAGCTGACTACACGGCTCCATATGCAACCAGCAGCATTTGTAGTCGTGTGTTCGTGTATCCTGCTGTGGTCTATGTGTTTATAGCATTATGCTTAAAATGTTATTTATTGAAAATGCAATAACAAAACATACAGCAATCGAAAATTGATCATACAGGTGTTTAAAATATGACTGTTGTGAAGTTATTTATGAATTATATTTTGATCATCTAGATGATGAAAAACTGATTTTTATTTGTAAAAATAGCTAGCTTTGAAGCAATTGTAAAATATTAGAATATTGTAAATACATATATAGAGCAATTCCATATGAAAACGATCAAAATTGGAAAATTTTTGGACGACCCCTCTCCGATTTTAAAATAAATAGTCTCAATCGATTGCCCAGCAAAAAATAATGTACCTACATATTTTTTTTTTTATAGTGACTGGTTTAGTGGTGGTGTACACTAGAGGTCTGCATGTGTGCGATTAAATGACACATTAATTCACATATCAAACTAACAAGTAGTGTGTTGTGTGTTATTTTAGAATCTCACACAATTAATTGTGTGTAAAAAATAATCCATGTGTGCAAAGCGTTCAATTGTTTTTGTGAGTGTTGTGAGAGAATGATTTGATACAGTTATAAATAACAAAATAGCTCTTTCATTCGAGTAAATACACTTGTGTTACGATGTACATATTGTATTTTAACAACACAACATGTGATTTGTGTTTTAAATTTTTTTTATCGTATTGAAAACAAAATATTAGTAAAAAGATGTTGCATTAAAAAGTGATACAAACTTTTTAGAAGCAAAAAGTTGTAGTTTTAAAATATTTTTTATTAAATGGAATTTTTATTAATTTATTATTAATTTAGCACTCTTACTTGTTTTTTTTTTAATTATGTCACACAGTTGACAATAATCACTATACCTATCTACCGAATTTAAGCGTTTTGCCTTTGTATACTGGTTTTGTCATATTTTAAAATATTTTTTTTATACCTAATACCTTTTAGTATTGTTATTGTTTTTGCATATAAAAAATACTTTTATTACAACCATTTCATTTTATTACATGTTATGTTAAAATTTTAACTTTCCCCTTCACTTAACAAAATAAGAAAGTCAGGAAACACACGAATGATTTGTGTGTTTTTTAACTTCGCTCAGGTTTTTTTATTGTTATATGTATGAATTTGAGTTAATCAAACAATAAACAATAATAGAGAAACACACACAATTAGTGTAAGGGTGTGTGGCTAACTTTTTAATGAACGGTGTTGTGCTGATCTCTCATTTAAAATGATTGAACGTGAATGACTCGCTCTCATTTTTTTTACACATTTGATAAGAATATCAAATACACACACAGCATTCATTTGGCTACCAAATCATTTGGGCAGACCTCTAGTGTACACCACTGTCATGTGACAAAATTGAAGAATTCTTCATAAGGGACCTCATTGAAAGTTGTTTAAAAAAAACTACAAAAGCGATCGCAACGAGTGATAGCTCGTTGGAAAGGTATTGAATCAGGCTTTAGTTGAAAAATAAAATTTTCCTAATTTTTCTTAGAAATTTACCTTTAAATTTTCCCATGAAAATTAAATTTTCCGATTTTCCACAGAAGCTCCTAAATTTTCCGGCTAATTTTTTTTTTTTTTGATTCCTCATAATTTTTGCTTTAAGAATCAGCAATAAAAAAATGGGCCCCGACTCCTTGTTTGGACAGGAGAAGAGCATTTAAGAGACCACCTTGTTAAAAATACATTTTAAAAATTATTTTACAGTTAAAAATACATTTATGAAGAAAAAAACTTTCTTATTTTGCTGCTTATACTAAATAACAATATTTATTAAAAATGTAATGGCACACCAAACCCGACTGAGGCTACAGGTCATAAAATGTTTTGTAAATTTTGTAAATTACCAGGTAATAAATATTTCGCCTAAAATAACACGTGCAGAAACAAGTCATAAAACACGGATTTTCCATAAATATGGCGAAATATTTATTACCTGGTAATTTAAAAAATTTGCAAAACATTTTATGACCTGTGGTCGGCTTATTGGCAGTAACCAATTAAGTCCCTCTTTAAAAAACATTTTATGACCAGTAGTTCACGCAAATTTTCCTATTAAAGAAAAGCAAATATCGCTTATTTTTTTTTACCTATTTTTTACCAAAAAATAAATATAAATACTTCACACACTCTGAGTCAAATTTCAGTTGAATACTAAACGTGAAAGTGTTAAAGTGTTTTTTTTTTTGTAAAGTAAAGAGTGAAGCTGTAAAGACAATTTAAAGTAAAATGAATAAATTTTGATGCAATCCGTTTAACAAGAGTGGACATCGTTCGAAAAAGATAAAAGTATTAAAATTAACTGGTGTTTCGAAGCGATACATGAATGAATTAAATATACAATACGGTGAAGAAGCAGAATTAATTTGCCCCAAGTGTAAAATCGATTTGTCTCAACAAGCAAATGCATTGAAACAAATGCAGCCACAATCCGAGAGTGAAATGACAAGTGAACAAAATGTTTCATCTGATAGTGAGGCAGATGGTCAATATGTCTTTGAGTCCTTTGAATGAGGCTATTACCACTTTAGGTGAAACGCCTATTAGAAAAAGAAAGTTGCGAAGTGAAGCATACAGGAAAGAGAAAAAAGGCAAGGTTATGAGTGCAATCGCGACAATATTTGATGAAGGCTCTGATAACGAATGCAGTCAAGCAGATGACGTTGATGACGGCAAACAAATGATTGAGCATTTGAAAAGAAAATTCAATTTAGCGACCACTTTTCCGGAGAAATATCTCATTTTATCTGTGCTGCCTCAATCATGGTCTATACGCAAGATTTCTGAACAGTTTCAAACATCTTTTTACATCGCGAGAACAAGCAAAGAATTAGTTCGACAGAAGGGCATATTGGCGACTCCCACCAAGAAATTTGGCTCAAGGACCCTCAGCGAAGCAAATTGAAACATATAGGGACCTCCTGTCGAAGTCGTTGTGCGCATACCCCACGGAAAATTGTCATCTGTCCAAATGCGACAATTGTCCGAAGATTGACGAGCTAGAGCAATATTTGGCGGAAAAGTTGTTAATTCAGGGGGTGCATTTCAAACAGTGGATAATTAGCAGCGGCAGATGTTCCCTTGAGACCGTGGTAAAGCAGATTCCGGAATTCATCGAGGAATTCGGATTCAAGTTGAATGAATTGAAGGCGCACCATTTCATATCCGAGATGCAATCGAAATTTCTAAAGAAAAGTAAGGAGAAATTAGCCCAAAATGAATTCATTGTGATAAGCGACTTTGCCGAGAATTACACTTTTCTCGTTCAGGATGAAATCCAAGCTTATCACTGGGCAAACGACCAGTGCACGGTGCATCCTTTTTGCATTTATTTCAAAAACGAAGATAACGAACTACGGACCGTAAGCCTTGTTGTTGTCGCGGAGAGTTTAGCTCATAATTATGTGTCCGTTTATTTATTTCAAATGAAACTGTTTGAATTCTTAAGATCAAAATTCGATGCAATCGACAAAGTAACGTTTTTCTCAGACGGCGCGGCTTCTCAGTACAAGAATAAAAAAATTTTTTACAATCTTTGCATAATTGAAGAAGAACAAAACTGCAAGGTCGAGTGGCACTTTTTCGCGACGTCCCACGGTAAGGGCCCATGCGATGCGTTAGGGGGAACCCTAAAACGCATGGCGAAAAAGGCAAGTTTGCAAAGGCCATATACTGACCAGATCTTAAATGTACAACATTTGTTTTCGTGGATTCAAAGCAAGGAAATTGCCATTAACACAGTTTTATGCACTCAAAAAGAACACGATGCCATGGAGCGACAAATTCAAAACAGATATAATAATGTCAAAACTATAACTGGAACGCAAAAGTTTCATTGCCTCATACCAAATATATCTGATATGTCAATTAATGTAAAGCGGTACTCTTCGTCTGCCGACGTGCTAAATTTAAAGTTACTTTAATTTTATAATGATGCAAAGACAATTGAAATTTTTAATAAATATTGTAATTAAGTATAAGCAGCAAAATAAGAAAGATTTTTTCTTCATAAATGTATTTTTAACTGTAAAATAATTTTTAAAATGTATTTTTAACAAGGTGGTCTCTTAAATGCTCTTCTCCTGTCCAAACAAGGAGTCGGGGCCCATTTTTTTATTGCTGATTCTTAAAGCAAAAATTATGAGGAATCCAAAAAAAAAAAATTAGCCGGAAAATTTAGGAGGTTCTGTGGAAAATCGGAAAATTTAATTTTCATGGGAAAATTTAAAGGTAAATTTCTAAGAAAAATTAGGAAAATTTTATTTTTCAATTAAAGCCTGATTCAATCAATACCTTTCCAACGAGCTATCACTCGTTGCGATCGCTTTAGTAGTTTTTTTTTTAAACAACTTTCAATGAGGTCCCTTATGAAGAATTCTTCAATTTTGTCAAATGGCAGTGGTGTACACCACCACTAAACCAGTCATTATAAAAAAAAAATATGTAGGTACATTATTTTTTGCTGGGCAATCGATTGAGACTATTTATTTTAAAATCGGAGAGGGGTCGTCCAAAAGGTGATCGCTTTCATATGGAATTGCTCTATAATTATAATTTTTAAAAGATTAAATAAAATTAAATATATTATAAATATTAAAATTAAAATCTGTCAAGGTAAACATATAAAAATTAATAAAATTTTGTAAAAAGTGATTTTTAAATAAAAAAAAGTAATGTCAGCCAAAAAAATAAAAAGATTGGCAAAAAAGGAAGCCGAAAAATTAATATCGCCAACATACCAGCAAACCAATTTTCAGGACAATCAAACAAACAATGGAAGTTATTTTAGTGATGACATTTTATATAAATCTGATAGTGGAAGTGAAGAGAGTTCTTTTTTTGAATCTGATAGTGAAAACTAAGAAATTTATATGGAAAGTGAAGACGATGAATTTAATTTGTGCGATGAACTGGCTAAATGGGCTATTCAATTTCAAATAAGCTTTGCTGCAATTAATGCACTCTTATTAGTGTTATTGAAATGTAGCATTAAAGTTCCAAAAGATGCTCGTACCCTATTAAAAACGCCTAGTTCTGTTATTGAACGAAAAGCGGGTAGGGTACCATTTCCTCCCGAGAAAACAATCATTTATGATCAGAAAATGAGCTCATATATGCTTATTTTAATCGTGCAGAGGAGTCATAAATGACTCGAATATGATTAATTTTTTCATAAAATGCTAGCTGGGTAAGTACATGTAAAGTGAATTCGCCTTGTGTACATTCCGGTGCGCTGAATCCGATGGTGCTAGCCTGTTTTTTTCGTTAGCTCTTGTTTTCGAGATACATATACATTTATAAAAAACGGTTAAGTTTATTGAAACCTTTAGGCAAAAATACATTTTTCTAATATGGCAAAAAAAATTCATAAAAAATTAGAAAATGCCATACATATAAAAAACAAACAAGTCATAAATGATTAAAATCTGTTAACAACTTTTGATTTTTTTCACAAAAGATAAAATTTTAATTAATTTAAGAATTTCATAAAACGCAATATTTGTATGGAAGCCGCCCTAAGAAGTGGAGATAAAGAGCAAGTATGTCCCCAGAAAATCATTATATCCCCCTAGGAGGGACTCCTGAGCGGTTGTGGGACTTTATCTTCAATATATTTTTAGTCTATATTCAACATATTGAATGGGAGCCCCCTTAAGGAAAGGAGATAGCGGGTAGTTTTTTTTCGGTAAATCTCGAAAACAAGAGCTAACCAAACTGAATTTTTTTTAATTTTTCTATGAGTTTTTATTGGTGTCCCGTTTTGGCAATTTTAAAAAGTGGCAAGCCTAAATTAAATATTAAAATTATGTTTTATATTTGTATGCTGAGTACATCTAAAACATTTTAATGTGATTAAATTTCATATTACAACCCCTTGAAAAAGTCGACAAACAATCGACGAAACGTCGGGAACAAAATATTGTAATTAAAAATTGAATTTGATATTTCAAAAATAACATTCATAACTAATTATAATTAGTAAGTTATTAAATTAAAAATAATTAAAAGTACAGTTCCATATTTTATTTTATCTTTTTGTCCCGCGAGACATTCAAATATCTTGTTTTTTTAAAGCTTTTTATAATAAATAAATCTGGCAACCCAAATTTGTATGTACTTGTTATAAAAAAAAAAACACTAAAGAACATTAAAATATAATGTTTTTCTACAGTATCACTACAATTGTTCTGTTTTTTAACGAAGAACAGCACATTAAATAATGTTCGGTTCCTTCTTGAAAATAGTTACGAACGGTATTAAGGGTTGTGTATGTCTACGCAAACACTAAAATAATAGATATCGTTCTTGGGTGTGTGAGCCGAACGCTAAATAATGTACTGTTTATTTTCGAACGCTGATTTAAATACAAAAACACCTTTTTCTCGCAAATCGAGAAACGATGGAATTTTTTGTTTCACACTTCATGTTGAAAATTTTTACGATGCGAGAAATACAGAAACGAGCTACAGAATACATACAATCGAAAGAAACTGAGCGGAATCGAAACGCAGAATACCAAAATTGCCAGACGGAGAAAATTTCGATTCGAATCGAAACGCAGAATAGGGGTGATTTACTTTTTTTTTTGCGTTACATTTTTTCTTTAACTCGCTTGTTTTATTATTTGACGTTTGCTTTGTTTCATTTTCTTTGAACTCGTTACTAATAAATTGAAAAGTTAACCAACACTGTGTGTATTGATCTGATTGGCAACATCATTGATCAGAGGTAAACAGCGAGTAAAAAAAAAAACAAACATAAACAAATAACAAGAAGAAGAAAATATTTAGTGCACAAAATAAATAAAAAAAAATTTGAAATCTATATATATAAAAGAAAGTCGTGTTAGTTACACCACTTATAACTCAAGAACGGCAGAACAGATTTGGCTGAAAATTGGTAGGGAGGTAGCTTAGAGCCAGGAGACGGACATAGGATACTTTTGCCCCGCCCACTTTTACGCCCACTTTTTTCGATTTACCTAAAATCAGAAAACGGCTCCATCGAGTTGACTAATTTTTCTTTCAAATCTTCGTATTAATCAACTTTAAGTTTTCATCGAAAGAAAAATTTACCACGCCTACTTTTACGCCCACTTTTTCTATTAAGCGCATAACTGGAGAACGACTTGACCGATTTGGACTATTTTTTCTTCAAAATGATCGCCATGGTTTAACTTAGGTTTTTACGGAAAGAAAATTTTGCCCCGCCCGCTTTTTCCGATTTACCTAAAATCAGAAAACGGTTCTTTCACCAAATAAAAAAAAACAAAAAAACATTGTCTATGCGCTGGCCTTAAGATGAAGTAATAAATAAATATAATTTCCAATTTGCCTTAAATACATGCGTTTCTTTTTTGATTGAGCCCATATCTACACCATATGTAAGTTATTTTGTAAAAAAAACTTAATGATAGGTATTCCATGGATTTTTATTTTAAAGGCCGTAAATTTCGTTAAATGTTTAATTTAAATCGTGTGGTAATACAACACTACTGTTTGCTTAGGGTCAGCGAGTTAATAAATAAATATAAATTAAATAAAATAAACGGTAAATAGTTGAGAATTTTTTAAAGAAAGAAAAACTGTGTATGAAAAATAATATACGTTAAATATTGTGAAAATAAATCGAGGAAAATAATTATTATTGGACAGACATTTATCAAAGTGATCGCGAGTGAATTTAATATTGAAGAGGCTGTGGTAAGCTAGTGAAACATAGTGAGACAAAAACTAATTATTAAAATTCTATTTGCTTGTTTTATAAACAACAACATACATATACATAAATACCCTAAAAGACACGAATGAGCGAGTAGTCACATTTTTCATTTTGGTGTTAAGAAAATGATAGGAAAAAATGTCAGATTGTGACCGAACACTTGATTTCGGTCATTTCTTTCTATCATTTTCTTAACACCAAAATGAAAAATGTGACTACTCGCTCATTCATTTCTTGTAGGGTATTTTGTCATTTGTTTTCAAATTTTTCCTTTTGCTTGCGGTGCAACCCAGCAAACATTTTTGCGAAAATTTTGACGCGTCAATAAAATATTTTTATTTTACCGATAATTTTGAAAATCATTGTGAATCGAGAAAAAATATTGAAATTAATCTTTACAACCCAGCGAACAATTATTTTTTGAAATTGATTAAAAAGTTTCCCTACAATTTTTGCAATTTAATTGCAAAAAATTAATAAATGAAAAATAGTTGAAACCTAAACATTTCTGTACTAAGCAGTAAGTTGATCTCGGAACGTTTTTTATTTTTTTTTTCGTGTTAATACGACAACGCTTAAAGTTCCTTGAGATCCTTCCAGAAATTTTTAAGATAAAAAGTATTAAAATTTAACTTTGTTTCCTATTTATTCTCTTGTTGATCAAATAATTCTCGACTACATTATGGCAGGCGGCAAGAAGCAAAAAGGTTTCGCTCCTAATTTTGAGAGTTTATACCAACAGAAAAACACAATTTCAGGCAACGTGGCAAGAATACGTCGTTCCATTAAGGAGAAGACAATTTCGTTTAATCAGAATGAATTGCAGTGTAGGTTAGAAATTTTAAATTCATATTTATATTAAGGACGCAATGGATATTCAGGCAGAGATAGACATTTAAAAATCCATCAAATAATGAAAGGTCTGATTTGGAAAACTTATGCGTTTCCACTAAAAGTATGCTTCTGGGGTATTTAACTCCAAGGCAAAACAGTTTTGCAGAAACATCTTTAGGTTTCCAGCCTCGTCATAACCGACTTCCAAATATGAAATTGCCGAAATTCAGCGGAAAATATTCTGAATATAAAAACTTTATAAGTTTATTCGAGAGCTTGGTTGATAGCGATACCACTCTGACTAAAATTGAAAAATTCAACCATTTGATATCATGCTTGTCAGATGAAGCTCTAGGCACGGTTAAAGCCTATGAAATAAGTGAGCAAAATTATTCCAAGGCTTTGCAAAGTTTAAAAAGAGTTTATGACAATCCCTGTCTGATATTTTTCGAAAATATCACTAAATTATTTGAGTTGCCGGAAATGTCTAAACCATCGGCAACAGCCTTGAGGTGCATGATCGATACGGTTTCGGCCATATATGGGTCACTTTTGTCAATTGGCAACGACAAAGCAATTACTAACGCGATAATAATTCACTTAGTAATGACAAAAGTAGATCCGAGCACTAGATCCAAATGGGAAGAGCAACTTGATTACGAAAAGTTGCCCCTATGGAGTGATTGCGAGGCAGCATTGAACAAAAGGTATCAACACATTTCAGCTGAAGAAGCTTCAAGTTCAAGGTTAAAGCCTACTGCCAATTTTCCAAAGAAAAATTAAACGTTTTCTAAAAAGAAATCGAAGTCTTCATTTGTAAGCCAACCTAATACTCAACAGGAGGCAGTTAAATCTTTATTTTGTGCATCGGCTCAACATTATTTATCTAATTGTCCTTAGTTCTCAGCAGTGCCTGTACAACAAAGATTTGACTTTGTTAAGGGCGTTACTGCCTGTATTAATTGTTTAAAGAAAGGTCATTCTGTGACAAAATGTAGGTCGTCAAAATGTCGAGTTTGTAGTCGCTCACATCACACTTTACTACACATATATGCTGCAAATAATTAACAACCAGTAAATGAAAGTAGTTCTGATCCCAATAGAGCTTCAACTTCGACTGCTTCTGTTAATCATTCGTCTTCAAGCCAGGACAATGTTATATTGGCGACCGCATTGGTTAATATTAGAAATATATCTGGACAATATGTTTTGGCTAGAGCGTTATTGGACTCCGGCTCACAAATTAACTTTGTTACTGAGGAACTGTCTCAGCGGCTACAACTCCGAAAAGAAGAAAGACATCTCCGTTTACTTGGTATAGGTAGAACTAATTCTTCCGTCAAATTTAAGCTACAGGCAACAATAAGATCTCGATTGAATTCACATGGATCGCAAACTATCAACCGGATCATACAATTTCGACAAATGGTTGGAACTTGCCTTCGAATATAGAATTAGCTGATCCATATTTAACAAACTTCAAAAAATAGATATGTTGATCGGCGCTGAGATCTTCTTTGAATTATTATGCGTTGGTCGAATTAAACAAAATCCTAACAGTCCAACACTCCAGAAAACACTTCTGGGATGGATTGTTTCGGGAAAATATAGGGAGCCAAAGAATACTGATAACAGTGTATGCCATTTAAGTACACTGAAGGAAAACGAGGAAGATTCACTTGACTTAGTTGTTCGTAGATTTTGGGAGTTAGAAGAAATGCCTCAAGAGGCAAATATTCTTTCGTTAGAGCATCAAAAATGCGAAAAAAGTTTTTTGAATTCTATTCAAAGACTACCCTCGCGAAGATTTAAAGTGGCGCTACCTTTCAAAGCGAATCCTAATACTTTGGGTCTTTCGTTTGAAACAGCAAAAAGACGATTTATTTCATTAGAATGTCGACTGTCGAAAGAACCACAAATGAAACAGATGTATAACTCCTTTATGAAGGAAAACGTTAACTTGGGACATATTACAGACAACAAAATTCCCAATGCACCACATTATTTTATCCCGCATCAATGTGTATTACGTCCACAGAGTACTTCTACTAAATTAAGGGTAGTTTTTGACGCTTCTTGTAAAACGTCAACTCAAATTTCTCTTAATGATCTACTAATGATCGGTCCTACAATTCAAGAGGAATTATATTCTACGCTAATTCTTCTACGTCCATGATTTGTTAACTGACGCCGATTCAATAGAAGAGCTTGATGTCATTAGATCTCAAGTGACGGAGTGGTTTTTAAATCATTTTGGTCAACCTGATCACGCAATGATAGAAAAGTCTGTTCAAATAGAGCCGGATCTCACGAAGACATTTGGCACTTATTGGCGTCCGAAGAGTGATGTATTTAAATACCACTTGGATGATTCATTTCTGAATTTAAGGGCAACAAAACGGAATATATTATCCGTTTCGGCAAGGCTATTTGATCCGCTCGGTTTTTTGTTCCCATTGGTTATAAAGGCGAAGATTCTTCTACAATAACTATGGCTAATAAAGCTAGATTGGGTTGAATCAATCCCTACACGTCTTGATACGTCTTGGTTGAATTTCAAGTCCAATTTATTGAAAATTGATACTTTATAGATCCCGAGATATGTTCTAACCAATACTATTACTAAATGTCAAATTCATGGGTTTTTTGATGCTTCTTTGCGCGCGTATTGCTGTTGCATTTACATCCGGAGTAGAGCTTCTGCTAAAATGTCATGCCGATTGCCAACGGCTAAATCAAAAGTTGCTCCTCTAAAGACAAAGTCACTTTCTAGACTCGAATTATGTGCAGAGCATTTACTGGCCAAGTTATGGTTTAAATTAAAAACGATGATTTCGTTTGAGATAGAAAATTTAACATTTTGGATGGATTCAGAAATAACGTTGCACTGGATTCAAACTCATCCATCGACTCTAGCGACATTTGTGTCTAATCGAGTTTCAGAAATTAAGGATATATCTACAAATATCACTTGGCGTTATGTTCCAACTAAGGAAAATCCTGCTGATATAGTTTCTAGAGGTTGTAATGTTGATGAGTTAGTTGATTCTATTTGGTTCGACGGCCCAAGATTTTTACTTAATGAAAGTGACATTGTCAATCGAAGAAGAGTCGCTTGAGAAAAGGAAATATAACGTGTTTTTTTGCTGTACAGGAAATTGAAGACAACTATGTAGTAAAAGTGATTGAAAAATACTCCTCATATACTAAAATGATTCGAGTATTCACTTGTGTTTTTCGGTTTCTTGATATTGCTCGTGGAAAAAAATTCCGCAATTTGGGTATACCTACAGCGAAAGAAATTAATTCGACTTTCCTTCAGCTTATTGAATTTTACAAAAAATTGGAATATACCGAAGAGCTGAGAAAGTTAAGTAAATCACACGTTTTGCCTTCTTACAAAAATTTACAAAAATTGAATCCATTTGTACATCAATTTAAGGACGAGCATCGTTCATTTTCACTACTTAGGGTCGGCGGGAGGTTGCTAAATGCACCAATTGCATATGATGAAAAATTTCCCCTTTCAATGAAAAGAAAGTCTCATTTTATGGCACTTTATTTGCGACACTTACATTTACAGAACTGCCATGCTGGTGCTAAAGCACTAGTAGCCATTTTGCGAGACAAAATTTGGCTAATAAATGCCCGCGAAGAATGTTCAAAAGTAGTCCGGAAGTGCCTTCATTGCTTTTTGTATAAACCAAAGTTAATGAGTCAGATAATGGGAAATTTGCCCGCTGATAGGGTGAGAGCTCTACGCCCATTCAAAGTGTGTGGTGTAGATGTTTGCGGCCCAGTTAATATAACGCTTAAAATTCGTGGCCGTCCACCCGTTAAAATGTATATTGCTATATTTGCGTGTTTTACGTCAAAGGCTGTACGCATTGAACTGGTTTCTGATCTCTCTTCCAATTCTTTTATTCACTGTCTTCAAAGGTTCATTTAATTTGGCTTTTTCGGGATTAAATATTAATGTTAAAGAAAACTAATACAGAGCAACATTGTTCATAAGATACAGCCCTAGAATATTTGGGAATAAGGTTTTTCTCTAAAATAAATATTACTGAAGTTATCAACAATTAAAGCGACACATAGTGAGAAAAATAGCATTTTTAGCAAACTTTGTGGGCTCAAGGCACGCCCAATAACTATGCAAACGATCTAAAATTTTGTATATATTATTTTTTTCTAATTTGGAACCAATCTAAGGGGTTTGCCAAGTGGAAATACAAAAAAAAAATAACGGCCACCCTAATCTACAGTCTCTGGAGCCTCAATTAAAAAATTACAAAGGACAATAAGCGATTGTAGACAGACATTAGGTACCCTAGGAGTTAACACTTCAACATGGGAGTCGTTTTTAATTTATATTTGCTCTCAAAAACTTCCCAGGACCCTTGTTCAGGAATTTGAAAATTCTCGTGAAGATTGTGCCGAAGTACCCAAATGGCAAGAATTCGACAAGTTTTTGACCCACAAATTTAAGACCCTAGAATCAGTAGGCAATATTAAATCATTAAAGGACAAATCCATACCGCCCAAGTCAAAAGTAGCAAAAAATACCCAAAATAAACGGAACATTAATTCATTCCAAACGAATATTGCGAAATCTGAGAGTCACAATCAGAACAAAAATAAACCCGATAGAAGTTTTAATAATAACGACATAACATGCCAACATTGTAACGAGTCACACACCCTACGATCATACCCCACATTCTTAGAAAAAAATGTAAGTGATCGAATTTATATCGTTAGAGTCACAAATTCATGTTACAACTGTCTGTCGATCAGTCATAGTGTCAGGGAGTGCCCTAGTAAATATAGTTGTAGGCTGTGTAAACAAAAACACAACACTTTATTGCCCAAGGCAACAGTGACCCAGCCTACAAACCTGCCACAAAATAACGCTGACGAGCAGCCAAGCACAAGTGCCGCAGCTCAAGCCCAATACATACAGTCCACTTCAAGATTAAGTATTCCTAACTTTACTTCCCTGACCCTGCGCGAAAACTTACAAACTTCGACAAATCAAACAGTCCGCGAAACGTTGCTTTTCACTGCCATTGTCGAAATAGAAACTAGAGGTCAAAGATACCAGGCTAGAGCCATAATCGACCCTGGATCACAATCAACCTTTGTATCGGACAAACTAAAAAACCGATTAAAATTACACACTAAAAGAAACATAGTTCACGTTTCTGGTTTGAGTCAAACAGTTTCTGAAACCTCAACTAAAGCATGTTTGCTTAACCTTTGCTCACGGGTGGACTCATCGTTTAAGTTAGAAGTTTGGGCCCCAGTTCTCAAGACCCTTCGCTCTAATTTACCACCTCAAACGTTGGACATGCTAAAGCTCAGTGAGGCTGCAAAATTGCAACTTGCAGACCCTCACTTTAATCAAAGTAGACCCATCGACTTGCTAATAGGCCTCGACATAGGCCCATCGATTTATTGCATGGACACACCGATGCGGTCTGTTGGATCCCTTTTGGCACAAAAAACAGTATTTGCCTGGATTGTGGGGGGACCAACACCAAAAATTACTCAACCCAGAACAACAATTTCTTTATTGAATACATCGTCCCTTGACCGAATCCTCACACGCTTTTGGGAGGTGGAGGAAAACCCAAAGCAGATTTTGCGGTCAGATGAGGACACTATTGTGGGACACAATTTTAAGCAAACAACTCGTAGAAATGACACGGGAAGGTATATAGTTACCCTGCCCTTCAAAAAAAACCGAAGAAATAGGCTCTTCTCGCAACATTGCTATGGCTCAGTACCTAAGAATGGAATGCACGCTCAGCCAAAAACCCGAAATAAAGCAATTATATGACAACGTTATTTTAGAATATCTTGAGTTAGGACACATGAGAAAAATCGAACCCTCGGATAAAAACAAAGCTCGAAACTATTATCTGCCGCATCACGCAATAATAAAACCAGACCGATTGACCACTAAACTTAGAGTGGTTTTTAATGCCTCTAGCCCAACGTCAAATAAGAATAGTCTTAATGACATTTTGTATCCAGGACCCATTCTTCAACAAGATCTTGTTCTTTTGATAGCAAAATTAAGATTTTTACGCTTTGTATTTAACGCCGACATTACAAAAATGTATCGTCAAATACTAGTCGACCCAACTCAAACAAAGTTTCAAAGAATCTTATTCAGAAAATCCAAAAATGACCCTATAGAAGATTACGAGCTTTTCACAGTCACATTTGGAGTTAATTGTGCCCCATATTTAGCCATCAGAACGCTTCTTCATATAGCTGAAGATGTGCAAATGACTCATCCATTAGCGGCCAAGATTCTCAAACAAAATATGTATGTGGACGACGTCTTAGCAGGAGCCAGAGCTAGAAAAGAATTAACTTCTGTCCTAAAATCAGCCGGCTTTGATCTAATGAAATGGAACTCTAATGAGCCACAAGTCATTCAGGATTTACCTAGTGAGACTCTACTGGTTAAATCTGTCAGAAAATGACGGGACCAAGACTCTAGGGATAAAATGGAACATTTCATCAGACTCCTTTACATTCACAGCCCCAGATATACAAGTTAAAGAAGCGTATACAAAGAGGGAAGTTTTGTCTACAATTGCCAAATTTTTTGACCCATGTGGATGGATAGCTCCAATCATAATAGTCGCTAAAGTAATCATGCAGCAAATATGGTTAGATAAGACAGACTGGGATGACATTTTAAAACCAATTTCTCAACATAAATGGAAAAACTTCGTAAATAATTTTCACAAATAGAAACTGGGAATTATTTCCTTCCGAAGGTTACTTTATATTATATTCAACATTTTTTATTTTTCGAAACCTTCGGAAGGAAATAATTCCCAGTTTCTATTTGTTAAAATTGTTGAGTTAAATACATTCAATTTATAAAGTATCACTATCTAGTGTAATAATTGTAAATTTTTCATTACATACAATATACCTCATTGCTTTCCAAAGGAAAGCTAAGGTAAAATGTAACAAGAAAATACAATATAATAGTCTGGTAGTGTATAAAGTCATTTCTGAGAAATTGAAGGAATATGACTATTACAAAAAAAAAAGCTTTATAAAATACATAACTGAAATTTAGCTCATAGAATAAATTCGAATAATAAAAAATGGTAAATAATTTTCACCAATAGAAACTGGGAATTATTTCCTTCCGAAGGTTACTTTATTTTATATTCAACATTTTATTTTTCGAATTTATTCTATGATCTAAATTTCAGTTATGTATTTTATAAAGCTTTTTTGTAATAGTCATATTCCTTCAATTTTTCAGAAATGACTTTATACACTATCAGACTATTATATTGTATTTTCTTGTTACATTTTACCTAAGCTTTCCGTTGGAAAGCAATGAGGTATATTTTATGTACAGAAAAATTTACAATTATTAGACACCAGCATTTCTAAGTTTCTCATCAACAGATTTGATTGCTGTCAACATTTTCAACCCCACACGACCCGCAAACTTGAATCGAAGTGAGATCCTAGATGCCATATCTGTCAAAATCATCACAACACCTTGCTTCATTGAAATCTGTTTCTTGGACCCATGATAAACTGCACCAAGTCATGGGGGCCGGAATGTTTAATGATGACTCGTTCCAAACACAGCACCCTGTAAAATATTAACGGTCCTTAAGTTGTTATTTATTTATTTCACATTTTGTCATTACATTATATTTCTTGTAACAATCCTAGCTTGTTAAATAATGTTGAAAATCATTAAACTCACTCTAGTTTCGATCGAATTCAAAATTTTGTTTTGTTAATCTGTCTTTATTAAAAAAAAAAGAACTGGAAGATAATAAAAAGGAATAGGTTTTAGTATGCCCTATTTTTTTAAATCATTAAAAAAGTTTAGAATGTTTTTATATGCAATTTTTAGTTATATATATTTGGATAAATACATAAACTAATCGAATTTATTACCAACACAATGGCAAAGTTTAAATACTACCTTTTGGTAAAGGATATTGTTTTTAGATAAGAGTAAAAAAAATGGTAACTAGTTTAAAATTTGTGACAAGTGAAGTGATATTTATATTTAATTTTATTAAAATAAGTAAGTTTGTAATTTTTGTAATCCTTTAACAAATTTTAAATTGTGTTTAATTTTTTCTGCAGTGTGTGATAAGCGTAATAATTTTTGTTATGTTTGCAGCTTATTCGCTGACAAAAAACATCGCTTTGATCTGAAGAAAAATAAAGCCTTGGTAAATGCCATCAATACAGTTTTTAACTGCTCATACAGTTCTAGCAAATGTTATGAACCCGAAAGCATTTGTACAAGCTGTTCCAGTATGCTAAAGAAAACTAAGTCCGAAAAGGTTATAAGCCAGCCATTACCATTATCTTTCCCAATGATTTGGCATCATAAAATATTCCATAAACCACAAGACTGTTATTTTTGCCAAACAAACATCACTGGTTATCAATATAAAAATCGTGATAGCATTAAGTATGCTAACGTGTTAACTGTTACTAAGCCAGTATTAAGTGCAATTAAATGTAATGAAACTTTACATAAACAAAGTGATGATGAATCTGAAAACGAGGAATGTGATATGGAATATTTACCAAAATCGGCTGAGCCACATTTTGTGACAAATGCATATATTTTCGATCTTGTGCGAGATTTAAAACTTTAGTAACTTTTGCAAATATAAACCGATTTTAACAAATGATATCTCGTTTTTTTCTACATAAAATTATCTTTAAAATACAGTGCAAATAAAGATAGGTTTTCATAGAAAAAAATTAAAACAACTCTTGTTGAATTTGAAAAATTAGGAAAAAAATAAAAAAAATTAGATAATTTTGAGAAAAACTCACCTAATTTTTTGGAATATATTTTTTATGAATACATTTTATAAAAGCTTAATTCTTTGCCTTTCCAAAACAGTTTAAAATTTTAAAATCGATCAAAAAATTTGTGAGTTAGAGGTACTAAAGTGCTACGACCTACCCTAAAACAGTTTTTTGAAAATAACTCAAAATTTTGAGGGTGTTTCAAAATGTTTGAAAACGGTTTTTGTATGTCCTCACCTAGGCCTACAACCCCCACTAGGTCGCTTTTCAAGTTCTGACAAAAAGTGTTTTTTGTAGCAGTGTGTAATTATGCCAAGATTTTTTACCGAAGTAACAATTTCAATCTTCTTGTTGTTTAGAAGAACATTAAAATCGTGATTTAGATTAAGGGTTCTTTTATGGATTACCATGCATTTAGATTTACCAGGATTAAGGCTTAGCCCATTTTCCGAAGCCCAATGATGAATTCGATTTAAATCATCATTAATTTTCACTACCGATTCATCAATTGGCTGCACAGTGCTATTTAAGTAGACCTGTACATCATCAGCATACATATGTATGTATTTTGCAGTGCCTTAACTGTAAAGGGAGATCATTAACGTACAAGGCGAATAGAAGAGGTCCCAATATTGATCCCTGAGGAACACGTCTCGTTATATATATATATATATATGTCCTTTATTTATTTTTTAAATATACATAAAAAAGAAATACATATGTATATGTAATATAAAAAAATAAAAGTTCATGGTGAACATAGGGCGTAAACAATTTCCTTCCATTTTCTACGATCCCTGGCAAGATACTTAATTTGATTCCATGATTTATTAATTGTATTGCATTCTTGTTTAACAGCTCGTATCCACGTTGTGCGTGGTCTTCCAGGTCTACGATGGCCATGAGGATTCCATTGAAGTGCAGATCGGGTGATATCATCCTCAGGTCTTCTCAAAATGTGGCCAATCCATGTCCATTTGCGTTTCATTATTTCGTTTTCTATTGGAATATTGTTTGTAACTTTCAAGAGGTCTTCCGTTGATATGGTGTTAGGCCAGAAGATACAAAGAATCCGGCGCAAGCAACGGTTTATAAACCCTTGAAGTTTTTTCAAATTGAACTGTGTTATTCCCCATGTAGTAGAGCCGTACAACAAAACAGACTTTACACTGCAGTCAAAGAGCCGAAGTTTTGTTTTCCTACTGATGGTGTTGGTTTTCCATACCTTATGCAGTGATTGGAAGGCAACTCTTGCTTTGTTAATACGTGCCTGTATATCATCCGAAGTGCCGCCATCTTTTGTTATTACGCTTCCTAGATAATTAAAAGATTCTACATCTTCTATTACTATGTTTGCCAGTTTTAGTGGTTTTGTTGAAGTTGTGCCTATACGCATAAGCTTTGTCTTTTTTAAATTAATTTTCAAACCAATCTTCCTCGCATTTTCCGAAAGTTTATTTAATTTAGCTTCTATATCATCGAAGCGGTGTGCCATTAGGCAAATGTCGTCGGCATAATCTACGTCATTTAGTTCCACTGTATGCCATTTGGGGCTTCGATATTGGTTTGCTCAAGTACGCTGTCAAGAAGCAGAAGAAATAGTGTAGGTGAAAGAATACAACCTTGTTTAACTCCAGCAGAGGAAGAAAATGGTAGGCTGGTATTACCATTAAAACGTACTCGACTGGTCGACTCGTTATATAGTTCTCGGATGAGCATAACAATTTTATTGGGAATACCTTTCGATAAAAGGGTATCCCAGAAGTGAATCCTTGAGACTGTGTCAAATGCCCTTTCAAAGTCAACGAAAAGAAGGTAAAGGTGTGTGTTGTATTCTTTGGACTGTTCAATGATAATACGAAGAGAATTAATGTGGTCAGCACAGGATCTACCAGCTCGGAATCCAGCTTGTTCATTGCGAAGTATAGATTCTTCTGATGGTTGAATGCGTTCTAGTAGAATCGTTGCCATTAGTTTGGAGATAGCGTTTAATAGGGTAATGCCCCTCCAGTTCTTGCATTCACTTAAATCGCCCTTCTTAGGAATCGTGATTACGACACCTTCTTTCCATGATGTCGGCATCTGGTTTGTGTCCCAAACCTCTTTTATAATTGGATGTAGTTTTATTGCTAATATCGGCGCACCATATTTGAGAAGTTCCGAAGGAATATGGTCTGGACCTGCAGATTTGCCGTTTTTAAGCTTCTCGAGGCATAATTGTATTTCCAGGACTGTAGGTGGGGCTGTGGAAATATTCCTGCGTTGGTTTCTTCGGACAGACAGAGATTGGTCGACTATAACGTTTGTACTTGCTTCTGGCAGATTTTCTGTGAAAAATTCACACCACCGGCTTAGTTGCTGGTCCGGTGCTGTGAGCGGCGCGCCATTACGGTCTTTGATTATTGCGGTGCTTCTAATGTTGTTTCCTCCAAGTCTCTTAATGGATGCATATACTTGGCGCATGTTCCCAGTATTTGCCGCCCGTTCCGTTTCTTCAGCTATGTTATTATAATATTTCTCTTTATCTTGGCGTACTAGCGTTTTTACTCTTGAGGTAGATTGCCTGTATTTAAGTTTAGCTGAAGTTTTTTCAACTAGAGTTTTAGCTTTGTTCTTAATGTTTTTGAGGTGTTTTCGATTTAGTATTTCGTCCCAAGTTTCGTCACTTATCCAAGACTTGCGCTTTTTTTCAACGTGACCGAGTACGTCTTTTGCACCTTGTGTGCATGCATTTAGTATGTCGTTCCAAGATAAATCATTGTTGTTGTTTGTTGTAAGTTTTGTTGTTAAGGTGTTCCGATATTTTTCCGCAACAGAGGGGTCTTGTAGACGCGAGATGTTCGGTTTGGCTGGATGCTTTTGTTGTTTTATAGCAGCAGGACGAAGGCGAAAAGTGCCAACTAACAATTGGTGATCACTGTCAAGATCTGCACCACGTCGAGCTTTAACGTCCTCAAGAGATCCGACGAATAGCTTGCTAATGATAACGTGGTCAATTTGGTTACGAGAATTGCCATCTGGTGATTCCCAAGTGTATTTGTGTATGTCCTTATGTATAAAACGTGTTCCACCTATAAACAAGCTATGCCTCGCGCAAAAATCCACTAGTCGTTCACCATTATCGTTTCGTACATTTCCCAAACCATTTCTTCCCATTACCGATTGAATGTTGGTATTGTCACTTCCGACTTTTGCGTTGAAATCGCCAATGACAATTTTTATATCCCCACCAGGAAGTGAGCTGATGGTTGTGTCAAGCTGGGAGTAATATTCATCCTTCACCCTCTCCTCATCAGGTTCCGTTGGGGCGTAACACTGAACGACAGATATGTTGCGAAACCGACAATTAAATCTAGCCACAATAATTCGGTCCGAAATAGCGTTAAATTCTATTAAAAAGCGACTTGATTAGGGTGTTAAAAGGATACCAACACCACGATGTCTGGTGGTATTGCTTCCAGAAAAAAGAAAATGGTGACACGTCTCGTTACAGATATAGAATTAGACGAGTTCTTATTCATGCATACAGATTGGGTGCGATTTGCAAGGTATGAAAACATTAATTTACATGAGGTACTTGAAAAATTAAACATATTCTTTAGTTTGAAACATAATATATTGTGGTCCACTGTATCGAATGCTTTTGAGTGATCCAGAAGTATTAAAAAGTCAACAAAACCATCATCAATATGCCGTCGTATGTCCTCAGTAACATTAAGAAGAGCAGTTACACAACTATGCTTTGGGCGGAAACCTGATTGGTATTCAGAAAGTAGTTGTTGTTGGTTCAAAAAAGTTGTAAGTTGATTATGTAGTAATCTCTCAAGTACTTTAGAAAGATATGGCAATATAGCAATTGGTCTAAATTCCGAATTTTGCTTTGGAACCGGTATTATTCTTGCATGTTTCCATTTGGCCGGGTAAGAGCTTGTAGTAATGATATCATTATACATTATACTGACTGGCAACCTGCTTTTTATTTTGTTTGCGAAAACCGAGTTGTTTTTGTCTTTTCTTAACCTACTTACACCTACAATTAATGTTAGAAGAATTCCAATCAATTGTAGTGGGGAATGTAAGGATAGATAAAATCACTGTTTATTGTTGATGATTTTGTTTAAACTTTGATATTGTTACAAATAGAACTGTTTCTGTAATTCTTATACGCTTAACAGTTTTATTTGGTTTAATATCTTTAATTTTTCTAAAATCTTAATGGATGAAGTTTCCTGATGATCTGGCCTAAGCAACCAGTGAAATGCGCTTTGGAATAGCTTATCCCATCAACAATAAATTTCGGTGTTTTTATCAAATAATAAAAATTGGGAATTAAGCACGAGTAACAAAATCATTTAAATTATCTTTCAAAATATTAAATAACGTTTATTCTTATTTAAGAAATTGATCTTAACTTACAATTTCATCGTAAGCAACTTGCTTTCGGCGGAAACCTGATTGGTATTCAGAAAGTAGTTGGTTTTGGTTCAAAAAGTTGTAAGTTGATTATGTAGTAATCTCTCAAGTACTTTAGGTAGATATGGCAATATAGCAATTGGTCTAAATTCCGAATTTTGCTTTGGAACCGGTATTATTCTTGCATGTTTCCATTTGGCCGGGTAAGAGCTTGTAGTAATGATAGCATTATACAGATGAGTTATGTATGGTAATAGAGGCAGCATTAATTTAACAAACTTAGGGCGAATATTGTCTGCACCAACTGCATTCGATTTGATTCCTAAACAGCAAGATAAGACATCCATTTGATCAACACATTGAAAGTTAAATCTATCGATTAGGTCGTCATTATCATTGTCTGCATTATTGTTAATATCATAAAAGTTTGGATTAGACAGTATCATTGGTATATTAACAAATTACTCATTAATTTCACCTTTGATTTTTCCGGTACTGCTGAGTTATACATTGACAACACGTTCGATTCAAGAAATTCTAGTTTAGAGTCGACTGATACCAAGTAATAAAGTGTGTTCCAATCTATACTAGTGGCATGTTCCTGTAACTGTTAAAAATTTATGTTCTTAAAATCACCATATATATAAGTTAGTTCCTGTAGTTTAAGGTCAAAATTGTACGCAAGAAATATCAAGTCGAGTTTAGAAAAGCACGATGCCGATATTTGATCGTAGATTAAAACACACGACTTCTTTCCTACATTAAAATGATCTATTAATGTGCTATTTGTAGCAGTATGATGGGTTGGCAGATGTGTGTTAATTGGCAAAAGACCCAAAGTACACATATCTAGAACAAGTGTGTTGCAATTAAAATCGCCAGACACTATGACATCATCATAAGGCATTATTATTCCTTCTAATTTTTCAAAGAAAACATCGGTTTTAACCCTTATACTTGGTCTATAGACACAGCCAATTAACAACCTCTTACCAAACGATAGGACGTCAATGAAAATATACTCCACCCTCTCTTTTCCATCAGATTTACATTTGAGTTTACTTGTAATGTTATTATTGATATAGATAGCGACGCCACCAGCATGAGTAGCACGATCAGCACGATACATTTTGTAGCCATTAAGCGAAACAATACTATTTGTAAATTTCCTATGAAGCCACGTCTCAGAAACACATATTATATCGACACCGGAGTTTTCACAGGTGAAACGAAATTCATCCATTTTATTTTTTATACTTTGGGCATTTAAGTGGCAAATCTGTACACCAGTTTTCTGTTTAGCTAGTATTCTAACCATATTCATTGTTGTGACATTGGAACTAATATTAATTCTATTTGATCCAGACATTAATTAATAAGCTTTGAAAGTTTACAGCCCTAATAGTAACACATTGAAGATAAAAATTGTGCTTATTTTTATTTTATTCTTTAAAGTTTATACAATCTTTATAACGAAAGCTTTTTCTCTTATTAAAAACCTTTTTAAATGCCAAAAAATAGTAAAAAGTAATCCACCACACAAACATATTTATCGGTAACATTGAAAATAAAATATGATTTGTCATCCATGGCCATCAATAACAGCAGACTTTTTTTCACCACACTTGCGACGGATACAAAAGTAGAAAGTAAACCTACTTTCATGCGTTGATACAACTATGCATTCTATGCGATTTTCTGTGTAACTTGTCATATACAATTACACTGATTCTACTTTTTTGTCAGATGCATAAAAAGGACAGACGCATAAACGCATGGTGTGGACCTTCAGCTTTATCTTGTTTATTTTATTTAAGAGCAGGTTTTCAAGCTCTGTAATAAAGGCTTTCATTTTTTCAAAGAAATCATTTACTCTTACTTCCATAAAAGCTTTTATACTTTCAAAGTGGTCTTCTAATCGTTTCTCAATAATGCTAGGAACACAACTGGGACGAACGACGAATTTTTGGCCGCGAATATTCGTCGCCAAAAATATTTGTGTATATGAAAATGCACACAATCAGGGCGCCGACGAAAATTCGCCGGACGTTGCAAACTTTAAATAGATTTAATTCTAATTCTTACGCCGGCGTACGACGTACAATTCAGTACCGGGTAGCCATATTGTTTAAAAATGGTAAGTGTTTTAGTAAATAAAGTTACTTTTTACTTTAGAAATTGTAAAATTTTAACTGAATATAATTTGAAATACAAATTGTAAAAAAAATTGACAATAAAAAAGTATTTTAGTTAGTTTTTCTTAATGTTTTGTGTGTAAAGTATTTTTTGTTCATATGGTACCACTATTTCTTGTTTATACAACATATTTTATTTCCATTTTGTTTTTTCGTCGTTATTGTGTTTCATACGCCGAATGTATACAGCGAATTTCTTCCGAATAATTCGTCGTGCTGGACGAAATTCGTCCTTCGTCCCAGTTGTGTTCCTAGCATAAGATTTAATACACTCACATGATTACAAGAGTTTACACTTGATGAGCGTGGAGTTTTAGAAATGCTATCCTCTGATTTTAGTAGAGATTCTCTTAATCGTTTAGCCGACATTATATATAAGGTTATAGTTATTTAAATTCTTCTTTACTACAGACTGTTTTTGATTTTTATTTTGAATTGGTACACGATTTTTTCTCTGATTTTTTTTTTTTTTTTAATAGCTTAAGGTAGAAGTACATAACACGCGTTCATTCGTCGACTTTTTCGAGCGTTTAAAACTTTAGCACATGAAAAATTGCAAGTTACACAACACGCGTTACAAAAGCCGTTCCTGTCAGCTGTTTTTTATTTGTTTACTTATTTGTGCATTGAAAACGGATTCGAAAGTATATCAAGATTTATTTATTTTATTTAATTTATTCTTTTTATATAAATATTGTATGTTTTTAAAGCTCTTCAATAAATGTTTCTTTCATGATACGCAAATTTGTTAAATTTTTGTTTTTATTGTCAGCTGATTACTTGTCAAAAATACACAACGCGTTAAAAAGTTCAAAGTTAACCAACTTTCTGGCCTTTAACGCGTCAAAATATTTTGCATGTAGCTTGTTCTATTAAAATACACTAGTTTAACTTTTTTTGACAGAAGTCTACAGAGGGCGCGCGCACTAACGCGTGGTATGTACTTCTACCTTTAGCTAAAGTTTTGAATTTATATGTTTATTTACTTTATTATTATTTAGTGTTTATTGTTTTGTTACTATTTGTGTTTGTTTATATTGAGTTGCAGGTTTTTATTTTGTATTGATTTTTGTATTTACATATATACCAATTTGTACTTCTTATTATTTTGTGTTTAATGTTTTGCCTATTTTAGTGTTTGAAATTTTTCACACTATTTTAATTATTTGTTTATTTTTGTGTAGAATTTTTCACAAGAGAATATTGCAAATATTGACAACCTCAGCGGAGCTCAAAAAATGACACGTCCGTTCACAAAGAATGTTTTTATAACGGTGCTTTGATAACAGTATTATAAATATTGAGGGTTTTTATTTTTGCGAAAAACCTAGAATTGATGGTGACGACGTTGTTTTATATTTGTATCGTATGAAGTCCAAATAGGATACATATTATTGAAATTTAAAAATATCGGTTCACAAAAGGCTGTGTTATGAGTAAAATACACGTTTGTCTCTAATTGTTACCCATAAATCTATAATTTACATATTCTTATAACTATTTACTTTATTTTTTCTTTTTCACCTGAAATAGACTTAGTTGAATACCTTTCAGTTAAAATTGAAAAAATCGGTTCATAAATAAACGGGTTGTAGACAAACCACTTTTTTTTTGCCGAAATAATGTTTTGGCACAAAAGTCTCCATATAAACATGGTGGAATAAGCAGGTGGCATCGTTACGGCAACAAATAAAACATTATAACAAAAATTAAAATTATATTAACGTTTACGTCAAAAAATTCTTTAAACAAAAATCAAAGCATGCCGCTGAACGTGATAAAATATATACATTTTTAGTCAATTTTTATTTAATTATGGTCAATATCTTATTTATTTTAATTTAAAATTATCAAAAACTTTATTAAAATACAATAATCACAGCACAAAACATGAACTTTTTGTAAACATAAACAAAACTTTGACATAAACCTAGACAAACAATGAAAGAGCAAACAATTGTCATCTGGCGTAGTGCTGCCACCTGTTTATTTCACCATACATATAAGCTAAGAAGGTCAAATATCAAATGTATAAATATGTTGTTGCTTTCTACAGAAATTCATATTGTTTTTCTAAATTTTTAACGCCACAAAATATGAAGTGTTTGAAATTTAAAAATTCAATATGAATTTTAATAGAAAGCTACAACAAAGTTATAAAATATAGTGTATTTTGTTTTTGCTTTCGCCACATTTTTAAAAAAAATCAGCAACTTGGCACTTTGCTAATTTCAGAGCAAAAATCGTCAAAATAAAGACAAATCGTCCAATTTGGCATCCCTGTTTTTATTATATTTATTTGGCTGTGTTTATACGGTTCATTCTTTACTGAAAAGATTGCTACTTTATTGGCGAGGGGGGAGAGGGGAAAAGAAACGAGTACACACATGTCTGTACTGTCAGTACGCTTTGCTTTTACATTCGTTGTTTAATATTGTTTTCAATATCAAAAAGCACACATGCATACGCACGACTATACAACATAAAAAAAATGTCGTCAACATGACATGAATCATTTGAACGCCAATTCATGTTCAAAGAAGAAAAAGGAAGAATCTTTTCAGTAAAGAATGAACCGTCTAAACTCAGACTTTCTTTTGTTTACTTGAGGGTTACACGATCAAGTTTTGCCTATCAAGTTTTAATACACTCACACTTTTTACCAATACACTCATACTTTTAAAAATTGATACGAACTTGCCTCTAAAATTCTCTTGCCAGTGAGTGTATCAATTTTCGTTCAAGAAAACAGCTGATTACAATTCTTTTGAAGTTGTTTTTGTTTTTTTTCACAAATATTTTGCCAGCAAAAGCTGAAGTTCTTTTTTTTACAAATTGTTGTGGGAATTTTAAAATTTTAACTAAAAACCTAAAAAAATAGTGAAATATGTTTATTAATAAAATTAATAAGCAAAATGATGTTATTTATTTCTTCCAAAACTTTAAGTGAGGCAAACATTTTGTGTTGTTTTCTCGGCGACGACATCTTGAAAAAGTAAATTGCTTCCAACTTGCGTGCAGCCTACGTCACAGCTGTCAACTTTTGCATATTTTGACAATCAGTATATGTAAAAGACTATCAAGAAAATATTGATCGTGTGGCTGCACTGTTACTGTCCGTCTATAGCAGAGATAATTATTGCGACATATATTGCAGTAAATGTCAAAATTATGTTATGTTTAATGTAGACAGCAATTTTTTGTACATATTTATTGCCGGCAATTTATGTTGCAATAATTGTTAGCCCATTTTCGTTGACAATTATTGCTTACAAAAAACGTCAATTTGGTTGTCAGTTGAAAGCAAGAAGCAAAAAATAAAATATAATCGAAGCAAATTGTGTAGGAAAGAAATTAAGTTTTTGAAATTGAATTAAATTATAATTGTAGTAAAGTAATTAAATTAAAAAATTAAATAAACACAAATAAAATTGCAAAAATTATTTTTATTAATATAATTTTTTCCTTATTCGATCTTTATTATTAAAATTAATATTAATTTGTTTAAGTTCGAGTTCTTTTTTATATAAAAATAATAATTTTACATTAACAAAAATAAAAAAAAAATAATGTTTTTGTATTAAAAATGACCTCAAGCTTAAACAAATTAATATAAATTTAAATAATAAAGTCGAATAAGAAAGAATGGGTTCACATTATGAAAGTTTTCTTTCAGAAAGTTTGAGTTTATTGGTGAGAGGGGAAGAGAATATGCTTTTTTCTCTCCTCTCTCACCCATAAACTCAGACTTTCTGAAAGAAAACTTTCAAAGTGTGATCCCAGACTAACGGAATGTCAAAGTTATATAACCCTTTTACCTTCGGTGCTGGGTAGAGAAATTTTTGCAAATTTTAGTACGGTTATGTATAATACAGAACGGATGGTCACCTGAAGCAAAACTCATATGCATCTATTAATTTTGAATGTGTGTTGGAGTTTGTGTGGCGTACACACTTTAAAATATCACGTTCTACATTAAGTGTTTTATGTGTAAGTGAAACTGTAATGCATTTAAATTTCTATATTTAAATAAGCAACAATTGTTTTTATTTTCCTCGTGCACGCATACATACACAATTGTATTTATGTCCTCGACAGCGTTGCCGTTGTGACACTAAAGTATCACTTTCTACCCTATTTTAAGCCAATGACACTTTTTGTGACCCTTTTTTTAATTTATCCCTTTGTATCATTTTAACAAAATTTATGACACTTTTTGAACTTTTTTGAAATTAAGTACAACTTTCCACATTCCTTACGAAAGTTGTCACCACGGACACTATTTACAAACAAACTTAAAATATAGAAACTTGTGAGTCCATGCTTTCCACTCTCAATTTGCTCGATTCGGAGCTGGAAGAATGGACTCCAAGTGAAGAACAAATTACAAAATAAAGAATAAGCATTTCTAAAAAATTATAAACATTCAGGGGTGTTCTGAAAATCGAAAACGTAAAACGCAAGAATTTTAAACGTCGTTTATTAATAAGATTTCTGTAGTACAATAATTTTATGACAAGTATTATACAATTATTTCTCTATTAAACAGAATTTTATAACAAAAATTATAAAAATTTAATTTAAAGAGCATTAAAAACAACTTCCAAATTCTTGCGTATTATCAAAGGAATGTACCAGTGAATTGTTTCTTAGTTTTAAGATTGATTTATAATTGAAAGATGTATAATACCTTTTATTTAAGTCTAATGTGTTTATTTAATACATACTAATAAACTTGACCCTATTTTACTTTAAAATAACCCTTTTTTGACCCTTTATTTTCTTAAATACCCTTTTTATGACTCTTTTTCGAAACTGTCAACGGCAACCCTGGTCCTCTAAATATGTGTAAATCTTGTATCTTAAGTATGTAAGATATAAATAAAGTTAAAGTTATACGCCGACACACACACGCTCATCATTTGTATGAGACCCGCAGCTAAAATCGTTACTTGTAAGGTTTTGGACTAGTTTTTTACTAGTTGTTAGGCGTCGAAAAATCAAAATAATTATAAAATTTCGACTGCATAGCTTTATACGTAACGCCGTTTGTTGTAGAAACAACAATATATGTAAGTAAAAATAATTTTTTAGGAGATGGTGGTTATCAGTGCTTGCCCTATTTGTTAACACCTTACAGAAATCCATCAAATGAAAGTCAAACAAATTTTAACACCAAGCTAACAAAAGCCCGAAACACTATAGAAAGGTGCATTGGTGTCATAAAAAATAGATTTAGGTGCTTAATAGGAGAAAGGGGTTTACACTACGGAGAAGAAAAGGCCAAAATAATAGTGAACGTATGTTGTGCTTTGCATAACATTTGCATATATTACAAAAACGATTGGCCGCTAATGGACGAGCCTGCAGAAATCAACGATAATAAAAACGATGACCTTCAAAGTGATAATACGATTTCTTCAGTTGCGCAAAGTATAAGGGTAGCAAGTAATTTATTATAAAAACAACTTTGTGTTTATAAGTATAATATACTTTTTATATTTAAAAAATTACCAGCCTTAAGCTTCGTTCACAATGGCAGGAACATTTTCAATTGGTGTTCACAATAAAGCAAACGTTTTTTTTTCGCAACTAGACACACTTTCAATTAAGAACACATTTGCATATTTGGCGTTTAACAATATTGCGTATATTTTATTGTTTTTTAAAAACATATTGTTGAAATTTTCATTCAAAACTAAAAAAATAAAATTATTATAAACGTCATTTATAATTTCATACAAGTTGTTGTAGTTTTGAATGAAAATTTCAATGTTTTTAAAAAACAATAAAATGTACGCAATATTGTTATGGGCCAAATATGCAAATGTTTTCTTAATTGAAAGTGGGTCTAGTCGCGAAAAAAAACGTTTGCTTTATTGTGAACACCAAATGAAAATGTTGCTGCCATTGTGAACGAAGTTTAATAATAATACTTTCATAGTTTAATATAAAAAAAATTAAAAAAATGTCATACACGTAAAATAAATAATAAAATACTAATAAAAAAAGGAAGAATTCAGTATTTGTTTTAGTAATAAAAATTAATTAGTAATATAAAATTAAAAAAAAAATAAAAAAAATAATCATACACGTAAAATAAATAATAAAATACTAATAAAAAAAGGAAGAATTCAGTATTTGTTTTAGTTAGTAATAAAAATTAATTAGTAATTAAAAATAAGAATCCCTGTTTTTTTTATAAATAAATGAATTTGAAAATACTATTAAAGTTTTTCTTGAAGTATTTCTATTGCTTTAGTTAATTTTTCCAAAGCTGCCGTTAGTCTGGTAATAGCTTCTGTGTGCTCTTGGGCTATCTTTATTAGCTTTTACCTTTCTTCATCTTTTGCCATTCGTCTTCGTTTTTTCGAACTGAAAGTTTGCTTCTGTGTAAAATATTGAGGCTGGAGGGGTGTTTCAATAACATTAAAAATGTTTTCCTCTACTGTAGGTGCGTTTTCTGCTACGGGAGATAACAATACTTGTAAAAGATCAGGGCAGTCATTTGATGCTAAATCTAAAACGAGTGGTGGTGACGAAACATTTACAGTTTTCTGTGGTTCGTAAGTATTTGCAACATTTAAGCCGTATGCAGCGCCAGATGGTTTAGCAGCCACACTAGTACTTACAATACTATCAACTGCTACTCCAATTGGTGTTAATTCACTTAACTCCGACGGTCCACCACCAGTTTGTCGTATACTTGATTTATTCTTTGAAAGCTTTATTTTTAGTCTGCCCCTGTAGTCAGTCCAAACCTAAAGTAGATACATATGTACATATGTATGTATATTTATTAAAAAAAAATTATATTTAAAAATGTTTTCAACCCACCTTCCTCCATTTCGCGGATGTTCTAATTGGTGGGCCAATTGCATTCAGCAGTTTTGAAGTAGCTTCCCAAACATTACCAACACTTGCCTTTGTACTTCCAAAATTAGGCATTCCGCGTGCAACTTCTCCATTTCTGATACTATCAGCTCAAATTGGGCTGCCGTTGTTGCCTCTTTTTTTGCCCTAAAAAAATTTCAATAGTATTGTATTTTAATTTTTTTTTAAATGGCTATATTTACTTACATCGTTATGTTAAACAATTCGTTAAATATTTATTTTTTTAAGAAAATTGTACCACTTTTTAAACTAACGCCAAGAAAATTGAAGCGTTAAATTTAACAACCAAAGTGACAAAAAAAGCCATGGTTGAGTTTTATAAAATGTACAATTTCAAAAAATTGCATTCACAATAACGTAAGAATCAGCTGTTAGAACGCGAGTAGTCACTTGCTTGAACGCAGTGATTTCCAAACTGTAATTTAATGAAACGCAAGGAAAATAGAGGCGTTGCTTTTTATAAAATTAGGGCCTAAGAACCAAATATACAAAAATATCGACATAGCAGTGCTCAATTGGTCTACAGCAAAAGCCAAGCCATGCTCATATTTTACTTCAATATAACTTGTTTGTTACAAATACATACTTACTTAGGTATGAAGCTTTCAAATAGTGACTATTTAAGACAAAGTGTAAAACTCGAAGTCTCCATAAGTCGGAGATTTTTTGGGACAATGGTGAATCGAGTTATGGAAGTTCAATTGTTTTTTTTTTATTTAAGAAATATTTTAGTATGTAACTTTTTATGACCAACATAACTTTTTGAGAGAAAGGCGTAACTTTTTTATTTTTCCCCTGGTAACACTGGTATGTAAGTATCCCTACAAGAAATGAATGTATAAAGTGACCGAAAACTTTATTTCAGTCATTTCTTTCTATCATTTTCTTAACACCAAAATGAAAAATGTGACTTCTCGCTCATTAATTTCTTGTACACTCACAATATTATTACAGTAACGGACTGTAGTTTATTTAAGAAATATTCCGTTCAGTCATTTTTAAATAAATAAACACTTAAAATTCCAAGCAAATTTATTTTTAACTGATTCTAACAGTTATTCAAAAAACTAAGTGCATATTAATACGGATTTTCAGTTGCAGTTAATTTTGTCCGTTGATTAAGTTAAATTCTTCTTTATGTAAAATTAAATGAAAACGTAATTTAAAACAACGAAAAGTTCATTTAATTTTTACTGTCAAAAATTCAACCGCGAATTCCGTAAAAGCAAATCAATATTCAGTTATCTTTTATAAATTAATTGTCAAAAAATTAACTACATATTCCGTAAAAACAAATAAATATGCAGTTATTTTATAAAATTTTACTGTCAAAAATTCAACACCATATTCAGTAAAAACAATTAAAAATTCAGTTATTTTATATAATTTTACTACCAAAAATTAATTTTTACTTATCTATGAAAAATTAATTGCTTGTTTTGTGTAAGCAATTCCCATTTTCTATTTGTTAAAATAATTTAGTTAAATACATCAAATTTTAAAAGTAAAATAATTGCGAAGTTATATCGGTCATGCTGCTGGTGTCTTATAATTGAGAGTTCTTCTGTAAACAACGTGGTCAATACAACAAAAGTAAAACAAACGTGTGTAACTGGGTAAGTAAATAAAAATATTCTCCCTCTCTCGCTTATAAGAAAAACAAGCGGTCTGTCTGGTATTTTTAGAAATTCGGCTTTTTTGTGGAGCAAACGAAAATTTAATAATATAACTAAATATTTAATTGTTTTTACTGAATATGGGGTCAATTTGAAAGTAAAAAATTGACAGTAAAATTTTAATAAATAACTGAATATTTAATCGTTTTTACTGAATATGGTGTTGAATTTTTGACAGTAAAATTTTATAAAATAACTGAATATTTATTTGATTTTACGGAATATTGTGTTGAATTTTTGACAGTAAAAATTTAATGAACTTTTTGTTAAAAATAAATGAAAAATAGGTAGACCGGTTTTTAATTGAACTTTCATTTATTTTATATTACAATTTCAGTTAATTTTACCTACAGAATATTGTGAGTGTAGGGATGTGTTAAACTTTTTTTTTTTAATTTTCCTACAATGAATCTACGCAATTGTACGTGTATATCTCTTATTTCTAAGAGCTGATGAACTATGCAGCCAGTGCTCAAAAATATAAATTTAATCTTAGCATTATATATGTAGATTTAATAAATGCATAATAATAAAAATAGTAACCATAATATTGCTTTTGTGCAATAAATATGGACTAAAATATTAACATTTATTTACAGGGTTATATTTAAATGTAACTTATGACGAAAATTTTACTTTTTTAAAATAAAAGCATACATTTTTTATTTTTTCCCTGGCAACACTGGAATAGAGTTTCACGTACACACACACATAAATACATGGTTGAAAGTTGTTAAATCCCAACAAACACGGAGGTTTGATTTCAAATTGAAAATGATTTGAAATCAAACGTTTTCTCAAACGACAAACGTTTGATAATGATTTGAAAATCATAGCGTTCTCAACAAAAAGGGGAAATTATTTTCAAATTGAAAAATGCCTATATTTTTAACTTGCTTTCAAACGTAATTCTCAAATGTTTTTCAAATGTGGATTATAATACAATGTGGAATATAAATAAAACTATTCAATTTTTTTAATTTAAATTTATTATTTATTTAAATAAACTTTGAGATAAACATTCGGTACCATAGCTAAAAGATAAAATAGTTTTCTTTCCGTCCTCTAATTCTTAGAAAGACAAAATACTTTGCTCCCTTTTATTTTGAGGATTGTAGCACCGCGATCGTTCAACAATCTTTCTTCACTTTCCCGTTTAATTATTTTTCTTTTTTTCGTATTTTTAATCATTGTAATTTCTCACAAATAATTTTTATTTTTCACAAGAAATAAACTGTTCACTTTATATTAAAATTTATTTTTAATAGTAAAACACGTGTAATCGTTTTTACTGAATATGGAAAAAAATGTAACTTGAATCGCCATTTTTAATGCTTACATTTATTTTTCGCTTTAGTATTGCCAAGTTTATTTTTGATTTGATTTTAACATTTGACATCAAATTGATAAAACATTTGATATAAAATGTTTATTTTCAAATCATTATCAATTTGACTTTAAATGTTAAATCAAACAATTGAAAAACGTTTGATGTCAAATGATAAAGTCATTTCATATCAAAGGTTTGACTTCGTGGTTGTTGGGAATATTTAGACTTACAAGTGTTTTGGTTTTTATGATTGTACTTTATTAAATTTTATTTATGTGCTCGCTAATGTATGAGTGTTTTACATGCAAATCATACCAAAAGGAATTTTAAAGCTAGTCGTCTAATATAAAAAGTATGAGTATCTTAAAAATGCTTATGTGCAAGCATGTTTGGTTAGAGTCGAGAAGAGAAAATGTTTTACTACAGTTTTATCTTGCATACTCGTAGATACACACACACAGATATGTATACACATATATTACTTATACTTAAAATGTACGTGATGTTAATAAAACCTTTTTCTACACCCTGTAAATAATAGGACCAGTCCAAACACGCGTGTAAAGAGTAGCCCACAAGGGACTAGGACTAGTCCAAAAGTAACCCAAACCTATGGAAAAACATGGTATATTTAACATTACGATGTCCTAGGGCAGGACCATATAACCCAGTTTTAAAACTTCTCCATGGTATGCTCAAGAGGATTAGTTTTGAAGTCCTTTAAAAACGAAAGCACGTTGTTAAAAAACGAAGACATGTCGTCTCACTACAAACACTTTTTAACAATGACATGGTCCATGCTTGCATTACATCGGACTAGTCCATGGAGTAGTCCATTTTGCCAATATTGATGCGGTGGTCCAATAATATTTGCAGGGCAGACACACACCCACTCTCTTACAAACTTAAGAAAGATAAACAAAGAGAAATATATAATATAATTCGGTATGAGCCCTGCAAATATTAGGGCCAGTCCAAACACGCGTGTAAAGAGTAGCCCACAAGGGACTAGGACTAGTCCAAAAGTAACTCAAACGTATGGAAAAAACATGGTCTATTTAACATTACAATGTCCTAGGGCAGGACTATATAACCCATCATTGGACTACAAAGGAGTAGTTTTAAAACTACTCCATTCTGTACACAAGAGGATTAGTTTTAACTTCGTTTAAAAACGAAAACATGTCGTTAAAAAACGAAGACATGTCGTCTCACTAAAAACACTTTTTGGCAATGACATGGTCCATGCTTGCATTACATCGGACCAGTCCATGGAGTAGTCCATTTCATGAAATTGGATAAATAATATTTGCAGGGAGTACATACACACACACAAGCACACACAAGTGTAATCTTTAAATCATAAAATAGGTACAACAGTTTAATGTAGAAAATGTCTATATGTATTATGTAAAACACATTTGGAAAATATTATGTATTTATATTATTATGAATTTATTTGTATCAAAAATAAATAACAATCTTTTTAAAAATGAATATCATTAAAGCGCCTATTAGACGGTCATACTTGGTATATGAAAATGGACCGAACAGACCATTTCCAAGCAAAAAATAAATGGGTTGCAGAATAAGCTTATCATAAGAGATTTCCTACAACATGACAACAAATATGATTTCAAATGACATATTCTCGCTATAGTTTTGTAAGTGTTTTTGAGAATGATATCCCTTTATTTGACGCGTGCCGTAATATAGTATAATTGCGCAAAGAAAAACATTCTAAGGCCCGTTTTCACGACTTACCGATAGTTAAAGGCAGGATTTTATCGTTCGTATAAAAAGAGTTCAATTATTACAACTTAACTTTAACGTACCAGTACCTCAATTCTGTAACTTTTTTAATTTAACTACCGACATCGTTAAGTAACGAGAAATCTCTGTTACTTTAACGAATTTGTTATTCTCTATTTTAAATAAACAAATTTTTTTGGTTTAGAAATATTGACGACAAAAATCGGTAAAATATAAGAACGTCAAAGATGAAATTAATAAAAAATATAAAATAAATATGCTTGTAAAAAATTTATTTTAACAAAACATGAATGAAAATGTTTAAATATTGCTTATATTTCTAAACAAATATGTTAGTTTATAATCTTTTTATGCATCGGGAAAAATTTCTAGGTGCCTAACCCACTCTAGTACAACATTCTGCTCTTACTTTTTATACCCACACAACTGTGTATGAAGAGGGTATTATGTGTTTGTGCAAATGTGTGTTACACATTTAAATATAGGTTCTTGACCCACCTTTTAGTATACCGATTGACACAGAAGCAATTTTAGAATCTATCTAACGAGGTTCGTCCTTCTAACAGGCTGGCTGGTTGTCTGTATAAGATAACCTTGCCGCGCAAATTACAGGTCGCGATTTTGGAAAAATTTTTATCAAATTTGGCACATATGCGTTTATTGTCACAAGGTCGAAGCCTTTTCCAAAGCGGAGAAGCGGTTATTTATTTTTCATACACCACATGCAAACTTCTTTCCGGAGAAGGGTTTTGTGCCCATAACCCATCATGTTTTATAGATATTTGGATTTAATTAGGTCCAAAAATATTATGTTGTTACCTACAAAAATCAGCAGAACAAATTTAATTAGAATCGGTCCATATTTGACCACGGCTCTCACACGAATCCACTTATAATAAGTTGAATTAGAAGCTATTACCATGAGAAACATAGTTGTAATCTTTTTTTTTTCTTCATTGTTTATTTATTGAATCTTCATATAGTAAATATGAACTAACATTAATTAATCAAATCTTATCCTAATTCTTTATTTATGTCCTGCCAGTGCCAGACCAAAATGTTTTCTTCTTCACGGGTTCTGTTCACATATATAGATGCTTATCGCTCTTCTAGTTGGGTAAGTGCTGCAGTGTCTTCTTAAGCGAGTGTGGCCGCCATGATGTAAAATATTTCGAGCTAGTGGATTTGGGTGTTGTTCAAGGCTTTTTAAATATTTTACTGCATATTTTGTAGTCATAGTTTTTACTAATGGCACATTGAGATCCTTATGAATGTTTGAGTTTTTAACGCACCAGGGAGCTGCTGCGATTATTCGAAGAAGTTTATTTTGACGCCTTTGAATTTTTTCGATATTAGAGGCCGAGGCGGTGCCCCATAGTTGAATACCGTAGCACCAGATAGGCTTTAAGATAGAGTTGTAAAGTAGAAGCTTGCAATCGAGACTAAGGACAATGAATTTGAATGGCTTTTAGTTTTATTCTTTAATAATAAATTGACGGCCGACTAAGTAGCTTTCTAACAGCTTGTGTTTGCTGGCAAATTTTGCTTCAATTTATAATAGAGGCTTGTGCTTTGTTGTGATACAGACGCGTATTCTTAACCCCGCATATAATTTGAATTATTAATCACATATTAATATAACAATTTAGGGAATGGACGCATTTTTTTAATAATTATTATAATTTTTAAAATAAAAGTGAACAATTATCAAAAACGAAAAAATAAAAAAAATAAAATAAATAAATAAAATATATGTATGTATAAATGTATGTATACATATTAGACTGGTCGCATCTTGTATGGGATTTTTTTTTTTTTTAAATTTAAATGTTTGCGCTGCTTAAAATATGAGGTTTGATGTAAGAAATCAAGTCCTAATTTTTCAGCTCAATCCGACGGTGCCTAGTCGTGCCAAGTGGGGCCCGAAGTTCCCCATATGATAAAAAAAAACATCTATTCAATCAGATACTAGATGAAAAGCCGGTCCCAAAGACAGAAAATCAAAAATCTGGCTTCGTTACGATCTTCCGCAGAGAAAGTACTTTAAGTATGCCAAATTTCAGCTTCATATGTCATCCGATGGCTTCAGAAAGTTGCGGAAATAATAGGACATACATACAAACATCCGCAAATACTAAAAAATTATATATTGTATAGATAGATTAAAGTATCTGCTAATTAATATTTTAGTATGATACGAACGAACGATTTTTAACCTAATTCAGGTACGCTGAATCCATTGGTGCTAGCCGTTTTTTTAGGTTAGCTCTGGTTTTCGAGATATACCGTTATTTCGAAAATGAAGGAGGCTGCACAACATATGTTCGGGTTACTCAAAAACGCTTTAGCTTATTGAAAAAACTAAAAAAATCCGAAATCCCGCAATAAAATTTACTTTACCCAATAAAAAATTTTATCATTTTGCGAAGCACTAAAGGTACATTTAAAAAAATAAGCGCACAATTATGCGCTACGCAATAAGACATACAGAAAAGCAGTAAAGTAAGTGAAAGAACTCTGAACAATTTTTATAAAAAAAATAAAATTTCAAGTGCTACGGCATTCCCTTACTACGAAGCAGGTTTGTAAGGGAAAACACTAAAAAATAACGGTAAAAAACATTCAGTGTGTAAAGCTGAACGTTACATCTAACAATTTTTTAATGCGCTGAATAATTCGCTTTGTATGTTAAAAATGTATTGCTTCAAAGTGGGAACTCGCCATATAAAATTCATGTCTTCCGTAAGCGCAATGGTAAGCGAAACTCTTACATTTCTCCCTTACAAACGTGCTATGCTTCTACAATAATTTTTTTAGCGAAAATTTCGAAAAATTATTCAACAAACAAAATAATTAGCAAATCTTTAAAATGTACCACTAACAATGTAAGTAAAACAACGGTAGTTCATACACGCACTTCATATTGTCTGTAAAATGTTTTTTTATACCTCACAAAACATTTGCTCTGATTTGAAGTTGACATACAGATAACGGCTTTTTTTCGCGGAACGATATGTGCTGCGATTGAGCAGCAGTATTCATTTATGTTTGCTATTTTTTCACAATCTTCAAGTTGTTAACGTAGCAAGAAGTGCAAATTAATAATCAATCGTTAAGTAAATACAAAATACAGTGAATTGATCCAGTTAGCAATATGAGTTCAAAAGTGACAAGAAAAATAAACCTACGCTCTGATGAAGATATTTTTCTAGTGGGAAAATATGCAAGTAATATTTTAGGAGCCAAACTACCATCAATAAAGCAAGTGCTTCAATTATTTTTTTACAAAATTCGAGTAGAAAATATGACAGTGATAAAGAGTATGAAATATACTATTGGCGTTACACTCGAATTTTGGAACAAGGCAAAAATTCCTACTTTACATGAAAGTAATTGTGTGCGAAAATTAAGGAAAATTTATGAAAACTGGAGACATATTCAAAAAAGTTGTAAAGCCCCATACGAAAAATACCGCAAACAAGAACAAGATTTTCGTGACGAGATAGAAAATTGTATATTTGATGTTACAGCTCCAAATGCTCTAGAGATAATGAAAATACAGGAAGACAAAGATTTTCTAGTGCTTCAGAGGAAGAGAGGTCGCCCAGGAACAATGTATGGTGTTGATAGAATTTTAACGCAAAAACAAAAACGTAAAGATAATCTATTGGAAGAAGAAAAAAAGCGTGTTGAAAAACATAAAGCTCAAGGTATTTAACTCACAAGCTATTATATTTATATAGATTTTATAAAAAAAATTCTCTTATGAATAAATTAGTTGCATTAGCCCAGAGTGTTGAAGATAACATAGAAGCCGTAAAAAGAATTGATTCACCGGACTCCGAAAACGTCTCAGACAATGTGAATGAAATCCAAGAAAAAGATATAGCACAACAGAAATTATACGGTACTGTTAATTTTATTGACGACAGAATGCTAGCAAGCATGGACAAATGCAAGCTTTCGACAAGAGATGCTATGCATATTGTTGCTGCAACAGCTAACGCAATTCTAAATAAAGTACAGGATGTTTTAGCTGCTCCTACACCTATCAATTTAGAAAATATTGTATTAAATCGTACCACGCTTCATTTAATGCGAAGAGAATATCGTAGAAGACAAGCTAAGCAGATTATCGATGAATTCAATGTAAGTATCATAGTTGATTTTATATAAGACTTTATATATTATTTTAAGACCATTTATTGCAGATTCCTGAAGTATTTGTCCTTCATTGGGATGGAAAACTCCTTCCAGAAATAAAGGGTACAGAAAAGAAAGATCGATTGGCGCTCGTTGTGACAAGTGAACGTATGGAAAAACTGCTCGGCATACCGAAAATAGAAAATTCTTCTGGGGAAAATACAGCAGACGCCACCTACAATTTTTTGCAACAATGGTCACTTGATGGATTAGTAGAAATAGTGTCTTTTGATACCACAGCCACTAACACTGGGGTTAGAAAAAGATTTTAAAATATTCATAGAAAGCAGACGTGTTTTTCTTTATTAAAAAATAAAAATTTTAAAAATATATTTGAATTATTTCAAAAAAGAAAAAAAAGTCAAACTTTTTATTTTTTATACATACATACATATGTATATGTATTTTAATTTTTAATTGGCAAAATGGATAAACCTCTAATTCCGGCCGTGAAGCAAACTAAGAAGCCTCCAGATAAATATTGGGACAATCCTAAAACTCAACTTGTTAGTCAAAAAAATGATGGTGCAAATATCCTTAAGACAAATACTAATGTTTCTGGGTTATCATCAAATTCTGTTCAACATTCAGTCAATGATTCTGGTGTTTCCTTTAATAATGTGCGCGAAGTTTCTTTTCAAATGGATTCCCAATTGGACCAAAATTTACAAGAAGATTGTTTTCAACATTCCAATGATGAGGATTTTTCCGGTTTCCTTTCTCAAGATGATAATTGTAGTATGGTGAATTCCTCAGGTGATAATGATTTTAAAATTATAAAAAATAAAAAATTCAAAAGAAACTCCCAAGGCAATTTAAAAGTTGATCTTTCTAATCTAAGATCCACAGAAATTGACGTTAGACCTAGTTGTAGTCAAAATAGATTTGCGATTTTTGAAGATTTAAATGTAGAATCAAACACAAATAATAATGTACAAATTAATCCGATCACGAAAAAGCATAAACACATTAAAAAGTTTTGCCCACCTATTTTTCTTCATCATGTAAATATTAAATCTCTTGTTGATCAACTGAAAGTAAAAGGACTTGATTTTAAAATAGTAAATAAAAGTAATTATAAAAGTAAACTTTATTTAAAAGATGTTTCAGCGCACTTAGAAATGATGCAGATTCTGAGGGAAAAAAATATTGATTCCTATTCTTTTACATCTATGGAATTGAGACGACAGTCGGTAGTCTTACGAGGTCCTTATTTTGATTCCAATATTTTGGATATTGAATCTGATTTAAATAAACTAGCTCCTGATACAGTTCATTCTATCACAAAGTTTAAAACCCCTTTTTCAAAAAAAAATAATTTAGAAACTGGTCTTTTCTTAATTACTCTTAAAGAGGGTAAGTGTTTAAATGACTTAACTTGTATTCGTTTTATTTTAAATCAGGTAGTTACTTGGGAAAACCCAAAGAAAAATCAGAAAGTAGTACAATGTTACCGTTGCCAAAATTGGGGTCACATGGCTAAGAATTGTAACAGATCCTATGTTTGTGTTAAATGCTCTTCAGATCATGAACCTGGTAAATGTACTTTTAATTCTGATGATAATAGTCAACCATTTTGCTTTAATTGCCAATCTTATGGTCATCCAGCTAGTTGGCGTGGTTGTCCTTCATTTAAAAAGTATTTAGAAACGATTAAGAACATTTCTGATAAAACTAAAGATAGGAAGGAAATGGCTTTTAAAAATGTTTCAATGACTTTTAATTCAAACAAGGTTGATTCTAATCATTCTTTTGCAAGTCTGTTTAGCAATCAAACTTTAAACAAACCTAAAATTATTAATGAATTTTTGAAATTAGCTAAGGTTTTATGTGAACCTGATTCTTTGGAAATTAGAATTATGAATTTTATGAAAAATTTTAAATCTTTGTCGAAATCTGAGGCAATCTCCGAATGTAAAAGTCTTTTTAAAGAAGTAATTTCAATTTATGGTCCGTAATGCATTCAAAATGTTAACATTTAATGTTAGATCTCTTGTGGAGTCTAGTAGAAGATTAGATTTAGCAAATGTTCTCAATTCAAATAACATTGATTTTGCTTTTATTCAAGAAACGCATCTTGGATCAAATCATAAAGTTTATTTAGATAACTACTTCTTTGTTAGAGACTTCACTTCACAAGGTGTTGGCATTGCCATTAAGAAAAATTATTACTTTTCCAGAGTAGAAATCTCTAACTTACTTTTTCCCAATATTTTTATTGAGGTACGTATTTCTATCAATAATGTCATTAAAAAAATTTTAGTTGGCTCCGTTTATATTCCTTGCAACTTCAACTCTGCTCAATTTGAAAATGGGCTTACAAACATTGCCAACTTTTCAAACGATTTTGATGCTTTAATAATTGGTGGTGACTTTAATGCTAAAAACATCTCTTGGGGGGATAACTTGAATAATTTAAACGGTAATTCATTTTCTAACTGGTTAAACCTCTATTCACACTCCTTTGTTAGACTTTGTGACTTAAAGCCTTCCTATCCTAACGGTTCCTCTTTTTTGGATCATTTTGTTTTAAGCTCTAATATTGTTGATATTATAAGTCCAAATTACAATATAACTAGTCTTCCTTCCTTCTCTGATCATTTTCCTCTAAATTTAAATTTGAAATTTTTTGCTTTTGAGTTTTTATGTATTCCTCCGGTTTCATATTCATCATATAAAGATACTAATTGGGATTGTTTTAAGAACGATTTGACTACTTTAATCTTAGAAAATTTTCCTTCTTCTGTAAGAAATTTAATGAATTCTGAAATCGATTTTTATATTAATAAGTTTACCTTGGCTGTGAATTCTTGCTGTGATATTCATTCTAAGAAAGTTGTACTTGATTCAAAAAAATTTGTTCCTTCTGATTTCGTTAAAAAATTATTTAAACTTAAATATAATTGGCAAAAAGAATTGAAAAGGATTTACCACAGAACATTAAATAGACATAATAATAATTACAAACTACTTTCCAAGCAAATTCAGCTTTTGAACATATTGATTAAGGAACAAGTTAGTAAGGAGAATATTAAAAATTTTTGTGAAATTCTAGAAAAAATTAAACCGGGTCCTCGAGCACATAAACAAATTTATAATTTTTTAGGATATAAAAGAAGGACGAATATTGTAGATTTGTCAGTTAATGGCTTAATTATTGAAAATGATACCAATAAATTAAATATATTGAGAAATCATTTTGCAGAGGTCTATTCAGGGAATTCTTTAGATAGAGATTCTTCTGATATAGATAACTTTTTGTCTTCTTTAGATAATAATAGCTTATTTACTTTTAATGATTCTTTTCCTGCTTTAAACAATCAAAATTGTGTTCGATTTATAAATTTAGATAATATACTTTCTCTTAGTAAAGAATTAAACAGTAAGAAATCCGCAGGTATTGATAACATATCCAATTTTGTAATTAAAAAATTTTCGATTAAAGCGTTTGAATTTTTAGTTATAATTTTCAATAATTGTATAAATAATGCATATTTCCCAAATAGTTGGAAAATATCCAAAATTTATCCAATTAAAAAGAATCCTAGTTCAACAGATATCAATAATCTAAGGCCTATTTCTTTATTGTCAAATTTAGGCAAATTATTTGAAAAAGTCATTCGTGAGAAAATGAATCTAAATTTAGACGATAATTATATTTACAATTTGGTTTCAAAAAAGGGCATTCTACTGTTGACGCTTTATCTAAATTTCAGAATGATGTTATTTGTAATTTGAGACAGCGCTTCTGTACGGTTGCAGTTTCGCTTGACGTAGAAAAGGCTTTTGATAGAGCAATTCATAATGCAATTCTTTTCAAAATGCACACAATTGGGTTTGATCATCACGTAATTAAACTTTTTAAAAGTTTTTTCGATAATAGGCGTTTTTGTATACAGTTAAATAATTCCTTATCTGAGTTTGGTTCAGTTTCTTGTGGTGTTCCTCAAGGCTCTATTCTTTCACCTCATTTATACAATATTCTAATGTATGATTTCCCACACAATTTTTTAAACTCAACTGGTATACTTTATGCCGATGACTCATTACTTTATGCTCACCATGAATCACCTTTTAATGCACTTCAAATCGTGTCTGCTCATTTAAATGAAGTTAACTATTTCTATAATTTCTGGGGAATAAAAATAAACGCCTCAAAAAGTGAAGCCATTTGTTTGAGAAATGCGTCTGGAAAATGTTCATATTTTGTTGTCCCTCAAAGTAAAAGATTAAAACTTTTTTTGAATGAAATTGAAATTCCTTTTAAAGATAAATTTAAATACCTTGGTATTTATTTCAATAAACTTTTTAAATTTAATGGCCATGGTAAATTTATATTGCATAAAGTCTACAAAGTGAAACATTGTTTACGTAGAATTTTAACCCATAAGTCTCTACCTGTTAAAACAAAATTATTAATTTATAAAACATGTTTAAGACCAGTGCTTTTATATGGATTTCCAATTTGGTTTTTTATTTCTCCTACATTGATGAATAAATTTGAAATCTTTGAGAGAAAGATATTACGTTCATGCATTGGAAAAAATTTTGTTTCTAGAACGAAACGGTTTTCAAACGCTGTAATTTATGGAGAGTCTTCAGTATCTCCTTTGAACTGTTATGTCATCAAAATAATTGAAAATTATATTGCCAGGTTACATTTTCATGAAAATGATGTCCTTAAAAGTATAATTTTAACTCAAAGGGGCTTTAGCTGGACTAATACCCATTATTTATCCCCCCTTGGTTTGCAGAATGAATCGTGTGTTTTGACTAATTCGTCTTCGGATTTCTTTAAGAAAACTTTTCCTGGCACTCACAGAGGTTAATTGAAGAAAGATATTCTTGTATTTTTATATTTTTTTTTATTTATATATTTTTTATTTTTTGTTTTTATTTTAAATTTTTTATTTTTAGTATTTAAGTTTTGATTTTGAATTTGTAAACTTTATTTTTTAATAATGTATATTCACGAAACTGTTAGCATCGGGAGCAAATGCGTTGGCAATTTTCATTCATTATACAATTTATACATTTTCTGTTAAGTTTGGTACTGTAATTTTCATGATATAATTTTTAAGACATTACATTACAATCTTAAATGTTTCAAATTTGTTATATTACTTTTGTATTTTATAATTGTTTTAAAGAAGACTCAATAAAATTAACTTAACTTAACTTAACACTGGGGTTAATAATGGCGCTGCATATTTGCTCGAACAAAAATTAGGACGAAAACTACTTTTTCTTCCATGTCGCCACCATATAAGTGAATTGTTGGTCAAATCTGTATTTGAAATGAATTTTGGGAAAACATCCGGGCCAGAAGTTCTTCTCTTCAACAGATTTGCCAAAAATTGGAAACACATTGAAGCTAGCACCTTCAAAAGTGGAACTTTGGACGAAGAAGTGGTACGAATTTTAACAACATCGCACTTAGATTTTTTGAAAAATTTTTGTATAAATGCGTTAAAATTCCATTACGTGCGTGCAGATTATAAAGAGTTGCTTGAGTTAACACTCCATTTTATTGGGGAGCGGGTACCAGATTTTTCACAATTTCGTTTGCCTGGTGCAACATCACATGCACGATTCATGTCAAAGTGCATTTATTGTTACAAAATATTTCTATTTCGCGAACAGTTCAAATTGACAGCAGCAGAATTGAAAAGTCTTCGGAGCATTTGCTTGTTTTTGACTATCATATATGTACCTTATTGGTTCCGATGTGTGAACGCTATAGAAGCGCCAAAACTAGATCTTGATTTCATTCAAAACGTTGCATCTTATTTTGATAAAGAAGTTTCGACTGCATTGTTGCAAAAAATAAGAAAGCATTTGTGGTATTTGACAGAAGAAACAGTTGGCCTTGCATTTTTTGATGAAAGCGTGCCGTTGGAAATAAAAAAGATGATGGTCCAAAAACTCGACATCGGCAATGACATACATGGAAATTATGAAAAAATTTCGAAAAGGAATGTTGTCAATATGGATGAAATTGTATCTTACGTGTCAAGAGATATATCCGATTTTGTTTCTCCACTGACAAAGAAATTTTTTTTCCCGATTAGCCATAGATCCAAAATTTTTAGAATCGGAACCTTCTCAATGGCAGCAGAGGGATGATTATTGCGCTGGAAAAGCTGTCTGTCAACATTTGAACGTTGTAAATGATGCGGCAGAAAGAGCAATTAAACTCATCACGGATTACAATAAATCGTTAACAAACGATGAGACAGATAAGCAGTACCTACTCCAAGTTGTTGAGCACTATCGTCATTTATATCCGTCCCACAACAAATCTTCTCTTTTAAAATAATCAACTTAATAAAAACATTCAAATAAATTTATACATTTTTTTTTTAAATTATTGTAGAAGCCTAGCTGCACTTTCCAATTTTTAATGAATTTTTTAAAAATAAAAATTTCGAAATTTTTATAAAAAAAATTATTTTTTTTTTCAAAAAAAAATTATGTTTCTAAAACGACTGCGCATATAAGAAAATAGTTTTACCTTTCTAAAAGTAAATTTTATTGCGGAATTTCGGATTTTTTTAGTTTTTTCAATAAGTTAAACCGTTTTTGAGTAACCCGAACATATGTTGTGCAGCCTCCTTAATTTTTGAAATAACGGTATATCACGAAAACCAGAGCTAACCTAAAAAAAACGGCTAGCACCACTGGATTCAGCGTACCTGAATTAGGTTAAAAATCGTTCGTTCGTATCATACTAAAATATTAATTAACAGATACTTTAATCTATCTATACAATATATAATTTCTTACAGCGTTATGTATAATGAAAAATTGGCAAGAAGTTAGCACAGAGTTGAATTATAATACACTTACAGACTGTGGATAGCAAACTGCTAAACTCTGACTAGTGAGTTGCCAAATATCTGCTAATTTGGAAAAAACAGCTGTATGAAAACAGTATGAAATGTCAAAATCAGGGATGATTTCAGCAAAAATAATGTTTTTTTTTTTAATACAGTATGGCATCGTTATATATCAGAGTTGATTTATTAAAAATTTGCACCAGTGAAAAAGTATATTATACATGAACATTTTGCTAACAAGCTGCTAAGCTTAATCGGTATTCTAGTTGGCAGCTCGTTGTACGTAGTGTATAAACTGTGGCTAACTTTTCATTATACATACCGCTGTTAGTATTTGCGGATGTTTGTATGTATGTCCTATTATTTCCGCAACTTTCTGAAGCAATCGGATGACATATGAAGCTGAAATTTGGCATACTTAAAGTACTTTCTCTGCGGAAGATCGTAACGAAGCCAGATTTTTGATTTTCTGTCTTTGGGACCGGCTTTTCAACTAGTATCTGATTGAATAGATGTTTTTTTCATCATATGGGGAACTTTGGTCCCCACTTGACACGACTAGGCACCGTCGGATCGAGCTGAAAAATTAGGACATGATTTCTTACACCAAACCTCATATTTTAAGTAGCGCAAACAATTAAATTTAAAAAAAAAAAATTGCGACCAGTCTAATACATATACTGAACAAAAACATTTAGTTTAGTTTTGGTGTAATACAATAAATAATAAAAATAAAAAATCAAAACGGTGAAAAAACAATAACAACTTTTTGCATGAGTAGTCACAATGTAACAACAATAAAACTAGATGAAAGAAATGCATACGTAAAAGTTAATGCTAAAGAGTGCAATACTGAAATAAATAAAACAAAACAATATTAACTACCTAACGGCTAAACCAATTGTTCGTACACGTTCCCTTTCGCCCTCTGTTTTTACAAAGACGGTTGATGCTGATACATTAAAAAATATTAATCTCTCGCTAGTACCTGCAAGTGTTGCCGCAACGGCAAAAACAATATAAGTAACAAATGTTACCATGAATTTAAACACAGACGCAATGGAAAAATCACAAGCAAAAAGTTGTCAAAAGCCTCAAGTACAAGTTGGTATGGACAGGTACATAGCAGTGCTTAAACGGGGTCGCAGCCCTACCTCTGCAGCAGCTGCTTCGGCCTCAAAAGTACCATCTTTTGATAAGATAAATTCTCAAAATCGTTTTGCAATTCTGGAGGATGAATCCTCTGAAGCACCAAACGTCATAAAATCGTCCAAGCCTCCCCCGATATATCTTAGGGAGCAAAACTCAAATGAGCTTATAAAGAGTTTAATTTCGTTTATTGGTGAAAATTCGTTTTACGTAGCGGCAATCAAACGTGGTAGTATAAACGAGACAAAAATTCAAGTAAATCATGAGAATAAATTTGCAAAATTACTAACCAATTTGAGGCATTAAAAAAAAGTTTTTATACATACCAACTGAAGAGCAGCAAAGGTCTTCAAGTAGTGATTAAGGGAATTGACTCTTATGTCGACCCTGAAGAAATAAAAACCTTCCTTGACGAGAAAGAAGAGAAATAGGGGAAAAATTCGCAACCACTATTTCGAGTGGGGTTAGAGTCCGACGATGTTTAGCTAAAAAAAACGAAACTCATCCCATATATAGTTTGAGATATATCCTGTACAGGAAAATCACGATAGAGGAGCCGCACAAAAGAAATGGACCCGTTCAGTGTTTAAACTGCCAAGAATTTGGTCATACTAAGGCATACTGCTATTTACCCCCCGTCTGCGTAGTATGTGGTGAATTACATGGTACAGTTCTTTGCTATAAGTCTAAAACCGACCCCAACGTAAAGAAATGCAGCAACTGTGGCGGTAATCACACTGCAAATTATAGAGGTTGCCCTGTACACACTATCGTCAAGCAGTCGTCTGGACCGAAAACAAATCCCCTCAAACGCAGGTAACAAATCAAGTAAACACTAACGACATTCAGGCTATGCACGCTAGTAATAACAGAACCTCTTATGCTAAAGTCTTAAAATCAAACCATGTGCCAATGTCGGGTGCTTCGTCAAGTAATGATGAAACTCCAGTTTCAAATTTGAGTCGTTTAGAAAAAACCATGGAAACATTAGTGAAAACAGTAAATAATTTTACTAACACAATGGGTAATATGATGCAGGAAATTCTTAGAATGCAATCGATGTTATTGCAAGCTGTACTTAACAAGCCATGAACTGTTTAAAAATTTGTTTTTGGAACGCAAACGGCATCCGCCAACATAAAAATGAATTAGAATATTTTCTTAAAAGTAAACAAATTGATGTCATGATGGCTTCTGAAACTCATTTGACTTCAAGAAAAAGTTTTAAAACCCTCGAGATAGAGCTTGTGGAGGTTCTGCTATTTTGATAAAAACTCGAGTCAAACACTACTTAAAATGGCACACCAAACCCGACTGAGGCTACAGGTCATAAAATGTTTTGTAAATTTTTTAAATTACCAGGTAATAAATATTTCGCCTAAAATGACACGTGCAGAAACAAGTCATAAAACACGGATTTTCCATAAATATGGCGAAATATTTATTACCTGGTAATTTAAAAAATTTGCAAAACATTTTATGACCCGTGGTCGGCTTATTGGCAGTAACCAATTAAGTCCCTCTTTAAAAAACATTTTATGACCAGTAGTTCACGCAAATTTTCCTATTAAAGAAAAGCAAATATCGCTTATTTTTTTTTACCTATTTTTTACCAAAAAATAAATATAAATACTTCACACACTCTGAGTCAACTTTCAGTTGAATACTAAACGTGAAAGTGTTAAAGTGTTTTTTTTGTAAAGTAAAGAGTGAAGCTGTAAAGACAATTTAAAGTAAAATGAATAAATTTTGATGCAATCCGTTTAACAAGAGTGGACATCGTTCGAAAAAGATAAAAGTATTAAAATTAACTGGTGTTTCGAAGCGATACATGAATGAATTAAATATACAATACGGCGAAGAAGCAGAATTCATTTGCCCCAAGTGTAAAATCGATTTGTCTCAACAAGCAAATGCATTGAAACAAATGCAGCCACAATCCGAGAGTGAAATGACAAGTGAACAAAATGTTTCATCTGATAGTGAGGCAGACATTCCGATGGTCAATATGTCTTTGAGTCCTTTGAATGAGGCTATTACCACTTTAGGTGAAACGCCTATTAGAAAAAGAAAGTTGCGAAGTGAAACATACAGGAAAGAGAAAAAAGGCAAGGTTATGAGTGCAATCGCGACAATATTTGATGAAGGCTCTGATAACGAATGCAGTCAAGCAGATGACGTTGATGACGGCAAACAAATGATTGAGCAGTTGAAAAGAAAATTCAATTTAGCGACCACTTTTCCGGAGAAATATCTCATTTTATCTGTGCTGCCTCAATCATGGTCTATACGCAAGATTTCTGAACAGTTTCAAACATCTTTTTACATCGCGAGAAGAAGCAAAGAATTAGTTCGACAGAAGGGCATATTGGCGACTCCCACCAAGAAATTTGGCTCAAGGACCCTCAGCGAACCAACGGTGAAATTGATTCAAGATTTTTACTGCAATGATGACAACAGCCGCGCCTGCCCAGGTACACGTGACTATGTTATCACACGTGAAGATGGAGAAAAAGTACACAAGCAGCGCAGATTATTATTATGTAATCTATCCGAAGCGTACCATCAGTTCAATGAGAAATACCCAGCAGAAAAAGTGGGATTTTCTAAGTTTGCCATCCTACGACCAAAAGAATGCGTGCTGGCATTAGACAGGCACGGAACGCATTCAGTCTGCGTTTGCATGTTTCATCAAAACATCAAATTAATTTTCTTTCCATGCAAGAAATTGAAAGTATTTCACGGTGAAATTGAAACATATAGGGACCTCCTGTCGAAGTCGTTGTGCGCATACCCCACGGAAAATTGTCATCTGCCCAAATGCGACAATTGTCCGAAGATTGACGAGCTAGAGCAATATTTGGCGGAAAAGTTTGAACAGCTGTTAATTCAGGAGGTGCATTTCAAACAGTGGATAACTAGCAGCGGCAGATGTTCCCTTGAGACCGTGGTAAAGCAGATTCCGGAATTCATCGAGGAATTCGGATTCAAGTTGAATGAATTGAAGGCGCACCATTTCATATCCGAGATGCAATCGAAATTTCTAAAGAAAAGTAAGGAGAAATTAGCCCAAAATTCATTGTGATAAGCGACTTTGCCGAGAATTACACTTTTCTCGTTCAGGATGAAATTCAGACTTATCACTGGGCAAACGACCAGTGCACGGTGCATCCTTTTTGCATTTATTTCAAAAACGAAGATAACGAACTACAGACCGTAAGCCTTGTTCATTTGTTCATTGTGATAAGCGACTTTGCCGAGAATTACACTTTTCTCGTTCAGGATGAAATTCAGACTTATCACTGGGCAAACGACCAGTGCACGGTGCATCCTTTTTGCATTTATTTCAAAAACGAAGATAACGAACTACAGACCGTAAGCCTTGTTGTTGTCGCGGAGAGTTTAGCTCATAATTATGTGTCCGTTTATTTATTTCAAATGAAACTGTTTGAATTCTTAAGATCAAAATTCGATGCAATCGACAAAGTAACGTTTTTCTCAGACGGCGCGGCTTCTCAGTACAAGAATAAAAAAAATTTTTACAATCTTTGCATAATTGAAGAAGAACAAAACTTACGTCCCACGGTAAGGGCCCATGCGATGCGTTAGGGGGAACCCTAAAACGCGTGGCGACTAAGGCAAGTTTGCAAAGGCCATAACTGACCAGATCTTAAATGTACAACATTTGTTTTTTTGGATTCAAAGCAAGGAAATTGCCATTAACACAGTTTTATGCTCTCAAAAAGAACACGATGCCATGGAGCGACGAATTCAAAACAGATATAATAATGTCAAAACTATAACTGGAACGCAAAAGTTTCATTGCTTCATACCAAATATATCTGATATGTCAATTAATGTAAAGCGGTACTCTTCGTCTGCCGACGTGCTAAATTTAAAGTTACTTTAATTTTATAATGATGCCAAGACAATTGAAATTTTTAATAAATATTGTAATTAAGTATAAGCAGCAAAATAAGAAAGATTTTTTCTTCATAAATGTATTTTTAATTGTAAAATAATTTTTAAAATGTATTTTTAACAAGGTGGTCTCTTAAATGCTCTTCTCCTGTCCAAACAAGGAGTCGGGGCCCATTTTTTTATTGCTGATTCTTAAAGCAAAAATTATGAGGAATCCAAAAAAAAATTAGCCGGAAAATTTAGGAGCTTCTGTAGAAAATCGGAAAATTTAATTTTCATGGGAAAATTTAAAGGTAAATTTCTAAGAAAAATTAGGAAAATTTTATTTTTCAATTAAAGCCTGATTCAATACCTTTCCAACGAGCTATCACTCGTTGCGATCGCTTTAATAGTTTTTTTTTTAAAACAACTTTCAATGAGGTCCCTTATGAAGAATTCTTCAATTTTGTCACATGACAGTGGTGTACACTAGGGTGTCCCAAAAATTTTTTTTGTCAGAGGCTCAAGCTTAATTTGAAAGCTTATAGGGTACAGTATTTTTGAATTTTTTTTTAGATTTTTAGGAAGAGGTTTAGAGGTCGCGCAAATCAAGTCTTTGTTAAAAATCTGGTTTTTCGGTCATTTTTCAAACTTGACTCATAACTTTGTCAATAACCACGTTCATTTAATTTTTTGACCGAATATTTCTAAAGAAAATTTCCCAAACTTTATTTCCATATGCAAAAACGTTAAGTTCCGGCAATATTTTTATCCATTACGATTCCACATATTAAGTATTTTTGTAATTTTTTTAACAAATTCTGTAAAAAACGGTTTATTACTTTTCAAATTTATATGAAAGTATACAAACTAGTGACGCGATTTTGAATACCGATAAGTTCTAAACAATTAAGAAAAACAAAAATGGAATTTTGTCCTACAGCTTCCGAGTTACACTATTTTTATAGTTTGTACCTTTAAATGGTGATACTTTTTTCGTTATAATTATTGTATATTTCCATAAATTTTTATAGTTGGGTTTTAACTGTCATTAACTTCTGACATTTATTGATCTAAATCGTTACACGCTGTCATTTTCACTTTCTATTTTATGTGTATTCTCCGCTATAATACTGTCGTTATACGATTTTACATAACAACAATTTTTGAGTTAGCTGACCCACGAATCAACTAGAAAAGTTTTTTGTATATATAAAAGTTTTCGTCGAAGTACCGGTAAGAATTTTTTTTTTTTTTTTTTTTTTTTTCTTAATCCAAAAATGTGTAATTTTATTCAAAATAGATATGAATTTTGTGAAAACAAGAAATGTGTGGCTTGTGGGAAAAATGATTGATGCCCTTGATCCCTCCAAGCTGCCGACAAAAATGGAAATTCTGCAAAGATTTTTTAAATTGCATTTAGTCCAAAAATATACTGTCAGAAAGAGTGCCAGAATAATAGCAAACGATTTTAAAGATATGTGGGAAACAAGTCAAGAGGTACGTAACATTTCTCGTGAAATCGTAAAATTACACTCAAACTGGATAGTTTTAAATAAGAGTAAGTCTAGAAAAAACAAAATCGAGAAGAAAAAACGAGGTAGTTTCTTGCGCGACATGAAGAGCTTGTTCGGAAAAGTAATTCAACCTTCCAAAAAATCAAGAGAATTAAACAGAGTTCTTACAACTAAATTGGAATATCTGGTAAACAAAGATAGCTCCAGCGTTGATAGCGATGGTTCGGATGATTCAATATATGAACCATCGGACGAGAGTTCTGAAGATTTCCTGTATGAACCAACAAAAAAAGTGGTCCATAAAGAAGTTCCAGCTTTGTCAATAAATCAACAGCTCGCTGGATGATGAAAATTATATATTCTTTGAAAATATGCATTTTCCGAAACCAGTTGCAATCTTGTATAGACAAATCAACAGCTGATGCCTTGCTTGAATTTATTTCATTTATTTTAAGAATATATATCAAATATTGGTACCTCTGCCAGTGCCCTCGATATGCTCCTCTCAATGATCTGAGCCTATTAAAGGAATTGGATAGTTATAAAATTATTAATAAAGCAGTTGCAAAAGCCTCGCTTAAAACTTTTCTAGGTCATCAGTGGTATTTAACTCCGAAATTGGCTGCCTTAGCGTTTTTTGATGACCGTATCGACACCAAAACTTTGCGCTTAATGACAAAAAAACTTGCAGACACTCCATGCAGCGATTATGAAGAAGCAAATGTAACATTAACAGCAGAAAACTTCAGAAATAAAGAAATTCAACAATTCATTTCAAAAGCCAGTCTAACTTTTTTTTAAGCTTGCAATATTTCAATCGATTTTTTAAAAATAGATCCAGAGAATTGGAAAGCCAACAAATCATTTCAAGAGGCAAAGAAAAAAGTTCAACAATTACAAGTGGTAAATGATGTGGCAGAACGAGGTGTGGCTTTGGCTAATACTTATATTAATGTCACAACTTCTGAAACTGATTTCCAGAATTTATTGCAAGGTATAGAACTACATCGCAAGAACCTTAATAAATGATTTTTCACAGAGCAAAAGAAGAGTTTTTTTTTGTTTTTTATTGGGTAAGATTGGTGAACTGGCAAACAGATTATAATTACATATACTGGGTATAAAGACAAAAACGGGTATAACTCAGGAACGGTAACAACAAATTTAAAAATTGTTTATTCGTATTAATAAGAATTAATTTGTCTTTCAAACTGCATCATCAGTTTTTTTCGTTTTCATTTAAACTTAAAAAGTTGTAAAGCGTTATTACAAAATTTTTGAAAAAATTACGAAAAATTGTATTTAAGAGTATCTAAATGAGTAAACTCATCACCAAAACTTATAAGTTTTTCACACAGGAATAAAGCTTGGATATTTTTTTTAAAAACTCTTTCCTCAGGAGTGAAGAAACCCGTTGTATTAACCAAGTTATGAGTAAAGTTAAAAAAAAGGCCGAAAACTACGGTTTTTTATGAAAACTCCATTTGCGCGACCTCTAAACCTAATCCGAAAATTCTTAAAAAAAAACCAAAAATACTTCACCCTATAAGCTTTTAAATTTTCATTGAGCACCTATGAAAATCAGAAAGAAAAAATTTTTTGGGACACCCTAGTGTACACCACCACTAAACCAGTCACTATAAAAAAAAAAAATATGTAGGTACATTATTTTTTGCTGGGCAATCGATTGAGACTATTTATTTTAAAATCGGAGAGGGGTCGTCCAAAAGGTGATCGCTTTCATATGGAATTGCTCTATAAAAAAAAAAAATATGTACGTACATTATTTTTTGCTGGGCAATCGATTGAGACTATTTATTTTAAAATCGGAGAGGGGTCGTCCAAAAATTTGCCAATTTTGATCGTTTTCATATGGAATTGCTCAATGTACACAGTAGTGGCATGCCACTACTTGCATGTGTAAAGGCAGGGTTATGGAGAAGCTATCATCGTATTTAAAGAAAGTAAGAAACATGAAAAATAAGATATTTGCAATCGAAATAATGATGCAATATTTACTATAATTCCCGCGAATGATTTTAAGGCCAAATACAATAAGCATTGTGGAAACAATAAATATGACATACCCAGTAAAAACTTCGCCTACAAAATAATGTGTTAAGTAATCAGAAAAACATAAGAGCACTACTTACAATTCTACTGAAAGAACCAATGAATTTTTTATGGGATGTCCCAAAATTAACGCATTCAAAAGTAAGTCATTATTTTTTTACATTAATACATCCAGAAGAAAGTAGTTATAGAAGTTGTTATAGGTGTAGATATAGAAGAAAGCTACTAAATAATGAGTTAAAGAAGCTATTCATTTTGAAAAAGTAAGCGAAGTTTTTATTGGGTAGTGATACTATTATATAAAAAACCTCAGAATATTCTAGACGAGAATAGAAAGCTAGACCTAATAAAATTATATCATGACACACCCCAAGGAGGTCATTTCGGAGTAAGAAAGACAAAAATACGTTTGGAAAGGTATGAATAAAAGCGTTAAACACTATGTATCTAAATGCGATCTGTGTCAAAAAAAAAAAAACAAATTAAACACACTAAAGAACCGCTTAAAATAACGGATACGCCAACAAATAGTTTTAACACTATAGTAATTGATACAGTTGGTCCACTACGTCCAACAAATAACTATAGATACATACTTACAATACAATGCGAATTGACAAAATACCTAATTGCTTGTCCAATGGAGACAAAAGAGGCGAAGTCAATAGCAAAGGCATTGGTAGAAAACGTAATACTCAAATATGGAATTTTTAGTGTACTCAAATCAGACAGTGGGACAGAATTCACAAATGAATTAATGAAAAACATATGCGAACTATTGAAAATAGAGCAAACATTTTTGACTATATACCATCATGAGACTTTAGGAACTGTAGAAAGGAATCACAAGGTTCTAAACGAATATTTTCTATCCTTTGTAGAGAATTATAATTTTGAACAATGGTAAAAATTTTAAAAAGAACGATATATTTTTTTTCACTCATATTTCAAAATTAGCACGCTAGCTATAAAAAAAAAATCACACTTTGCTAAAAATAAAAACAAAAATATATATACAAATAAAGAATCAAAATGTAAAACAATGAAAAATAACAACAATGCTTATTAAGAATATTAAGTTACAGTAAGAAAATCATTATTAAGTGCAAAGAACTTTTAATTAAGTAAACAAAAATTTGTCACATTGAAGATATAGAACTGCAACATTTAAAAAAAAATTCTGCAATCTTTGTATAAAAAAAATTTCCATAAATTTTTCTAAAGGGTGAGGGTGTAGTGTACAAAAGAATTGGCACACCAAAACCTCTAATAGTGACCACCCATGCATGCATTCGTGTGTAAGTGATCCCACAATAATCGAAGTTTGATTTGGAGTCATTGCCTTGCATTTTTTTGCTAACGTAATGAATTTCAAATCAAACAAAGCGGTTGACTATTAATTGGGTCAACTGTTTTATATTGCAATAACACAGTACAACAGCCAATCTGGGGGGTGAGAAATTCCAAGTCAGGGTGATGGTACTAGGTCAGTATAGTAAAACCCTCAAAGGGTTTGGCGTTCGTATGTGTCAGTTTTTTTTATGACATTTTAAATTTTTTCCTTATCTTGATGTTTTTTTGTTTAACATAACTCGAGAACCACTTGTCCGATTTTGCTAAAACAAACTGAAAAAAATTTAGAATTACAATTTCTTTAATCCGTTCATATAACGTTTTTCTTTATAATCAACAGTTTTGCCGGTAAAAATAAATTTGTGGGAAAAAAAATATTTTTTGCCTAAAAGTACACTATGGAAAAAAAATTTAAATTTTAGGCAAAAAAATATTTGTTTTTCCCCACAAAAGTGGTTCTCGAGTTATGTTAAAAAAAAAAACATCAAGATAAGGAAAAATTTTAAAACGTCATAAAAAAAAACTGACACATACGAACGCCAAACCCTTTGAGGGTTTTACTATACTGACCTAGTACCATCACCCTGACTTGGAATTTCTCACCCCCCAGTCAATAATCCCAAAAATGTTCCATAGTGTAATGAGTAAGGAACATGCATATAATAAAGCCCCTCCTTTTTACATACTGCATAAGACTGCATGAGGAAAAATGTGACGTAGGTATGTAAGTAGATTGTCAACTAGTAAGTAGAATATGTAAAGATAGAGAATAAATTATTGAGTGGATTCAAAAGTCAGTCAATCTCTGTAATTATAAAATTTTAGTTATATGAAGTGAAAATGAAAAAATAAAGATTAATTATAAAACTGGCACAGAAAGAAGAATTTAGTTTTTTTTTCTTGTGTATTTTTATGAACATATAATAAAAATCCCTTTTTCTTCAAACATTTGGACCTGGAATTTTAGCCTTACTTTCCCACAGTTGGAAATCACTACTAATACATTGTCTCATATGTGTTTTTACAGTTTTAATCAATTTCAAGTGCCACCAGGTGCCACCTCTCAATTGGTTGCATTACACAGTACAACATATTTCAGCTGATTGATTCGGGACTCAATTCTGATTAGGCTCTCTTTTTTTTTTAACATAACTCGAGAACCACTAGTCGGAATAAGCTGAAACGAATTTAGAAAAATCAAGGATTACAATATCTTTCATCTATATAACATTTTGCTACATAAGCAACAGTTTCGCAGTTATAAATGAATGTATGAAGAAAAAAAAATATTTTTTGCCCAACAAATTTAAATTTTTTTAATTCATAAGAAATCCAAAACGGTAAAACCTGTCAAGTCCTATTACTTTCGCATAAAGTCACATAACCTATGGACAAAATGAGACATAAATCATGAAGATCGATGAACGCGTTTCGCTTTTATTCACAATTAATTACAGGAATGAATTTTAAAAATTTGCTCGAGATATCCACAAAATTCTTTGGAAAAAACATTGATGACTTTTTCAATGATTCTCAGAATTAAAAAAAATTAATAAACAAAAGGTTATTTGATTTTTATGATTGAGGTAGCAAAGTAATAAGCGGTATTAAATGTGCGTGGACAATTGAAAGGAAAAAAGGAAGGTGCATTTTTTTATTTATTTGGGTTTTTCCGTTGGCTACTTGTATGATTTTTTTACAGAACTTCTACCCACATCTATTAGTGCTCATGTTTTGGAACGTACTTGTCAGTAAAATATTGAAAAATGCGTACATAGTATTTATAGGGGTTCATTGATAGTTTTTTGTCATTCAACAAGTGCTGACGAACGCGAAAAGTACAACCGATTTTTCTCCGGTTTTTTAATTATAACTGGAACTAAGCCCCAAAAGTTTTACGGCAATGGAAAGTTTTTCTATTTCTCATGGGGTTTTATGCTCGAAGCTTCTGGAGTTTGACAAAGACAGAACAAAATTAAAACAGTTTTTGCAACAACCGCACGTTGGCTTAAACGATACTAGAGCATGTGAAATTTTGGATACAATATATAAAAGCTTTTACTTTAACTTCCCACAATGATGGTAGGATTCTAATCGTACGAAGTCGCGATTTGAAAAAAGGATGAAAATTGGCTTGAAGGCACATTTACAATTAAGTTTACTTAATCTGAATGTTCTACCAGTTTTGCAATTGATCGGCCACGCAAATCGTTTGAGGAGTACTGTGATCGCGCCAAATGATACAAAAGCGATGAAGTACGTGCTATGCTTCCTCAAGAAGTAATTGATTTTTCTTCTAGTATTTCAAAAACCAAACACAAAATTTGTACCTTAAAAACTTTGGGGATGTTTACAAAGCTTGAACTTACAAAAAAAAAATACGAGTATCTAATGCATTGGCTACAAAATGAAGAATATAACATACTCGTACCATACAAACAACTCACGAAAGAAAAAAACTAACATTTATCCTCAAGGAATATTAATTACTGGAAGTATAGGCAGTGTACCTCTGCAAAATCTGTTGGATCATACTGCAAAAAGAGTCCTATATACCAAGTCAGTAAAGGAAATAATTAGAATTAAAAGCGGAAATCTAACAATGTACTATAAATGGGGATGTGATGGGGCATCTGGTCAAAGCGAATACCAACAGAGGTTTTCAGATGATCAAATTTCTGACTCTCATTTATATATGACATCAGTTGTACCACTTAAATTATCATTAAGTGATGACATAAATAAATTAGTATGATGCTATAAACACATTCGAGACAGCAAGCTACCGACTTCAATATGTCAAAAATAGAATACATGTGTGCATATGGAAATGATTATTTTCACGACTACATGGCTGCAGGTTGTTGTCTGTGCTTAGTTTGTCGTTGTAGTCAAATTAACACGTTGAGTGCCATGTACACCGCCGGCGGTGCACAGCTACTTAAGTATTCAATACAATATATTTTCTGTGGTATTATAGTAAAGCGAATAAATATTATGTGATGGCACCTAGAGAAATGCATTTTTTTTTAACTTCAAGAATTTTTTGTGTATCTTTTGTATTACATGAGTTATACAGGATCAAAAATTTATAATTTTATTTAAACTAACCCACTTCAATAAATAAAAATTCAATGAATAAGATAAGAAAATAATATTTAATTCACTTTTAGCTTACATATAATGAAAAAAGGCACTTCATATTCAATAAATATAAAAGGAACTAATTAGTGACTACCGGCGGTACACACGGCACCTGAATAAAATTATATTATCTGTGTGCCACGTGTACCGCCGGCTGTCACATGTATAACGGTACAAATAACACACATATACAAAAAAAGATTTTCACCAATTCATTTGTTATCACAAAAATATTAATTTACACTTGTTTTCATATACTGGCACTTTAGTAATATATTTTTTTTTTGTATGATGGCACTCAACGTGTTAAACTAATTTCTATTTTTGTCCGCTACAAAACAGAAAAAGTGTTGCTAATATAAACAAATATTTAAAGAATAAGTGCTTAAAATTTTTTTTGGTTAACAGAAAAGAATGCGTTTGAAATTGAAAAAATTATATAACTTTTTAGTGTCCTTGAAAGAAGTTCTATAGGAAGATGTTTTTCGCGCTTACGCTTTCCTAGTTTATGAGTTATAGGTCGTAAAAGTTGCAAAATACTTTATCATATATATTTAGCTATAAAATAAATCTTTACAATATGGGAAATATTGGAAAATGCTTCAAAGGGTTTTTTACATGGCGTTTAAAGCATACCGACTAACCAATTAAGAGCCAATTTCGGATCTATATTCATACTCCATGGCTGACTTTTATTTATAAAATTGGCTTTATCTTAAAATTATGTCGATATAACAATAATTATTTAACCCTTAGATATTAGCTTAATAAAGTTTTTCTGTATTGCGGGGTTTCGGCCTTGCGGAACACTTATTAATTATGTACATACATTTGTACTACAATAATTAAATATGTAACAAGTACATACATTATAACCACGTATATATGTTAACTCAAACTTATAAATAAATTGAGTAATTTTTCAAGATATAATTTTTAAACCCCTAATAAATTTAAAATTTTATATGATGGCGTTACTAAAAATAGGGTATATTAAAACATGAAGTGTTCTTCCCTAAAATTTTTATGTTTAATTAAATATATTGATAAAATTTTAAGTTTTGTTGAAAAATCTATCAAGAAATATTAATATTTGAAATTGGCTCTCAACGGGCTAATAAATCGAAATTTTTAATCCATCATGTGAAAAATATTTTGAAGTAGTTTCTAATAATACCAATTCCTCTTCGATCCAGTTTTTACCTATAAAGTAATTGATAAGGGGAACGCTTGAAGATGCAGTTGTTGGTTAAATAGAATTTGTCATCAACAAGGTTTCTTTCAAATGTGCTAAATTCCCATTTCATAATATTGAGAAACTGAAATTTATTGTTGAAGGGATACGCTATTCCTATGCATTTCACTGGTTGCTTAGGCAAGATCGTCAGGAAACTTCATCCAAAGATTTTAGAAAAGCTAAATATATTATACAAATAAAACTGTTAAGCGAATAAGAATTATAAACCTCAGTTTTACTTGTAACAATATCAAAGCTTAAACAAAAACAACAACAATAAACAGTGAGTTTATCTTTTCTTACAGTCCCGACTACAATTGGTTGATTTTTTGTCAACTCTAAATGTAGTTGTAAGTGGGTTAAGAAAAAACCAAACTAAAAACAAATTACTAAAAAAAAAAAATTTTAATATTTTTAATGATTTTTAATAAATTAATTTTTTTAACGCTATAAAATTTATTATAAATAAGTATTTATATAATTATTGGCTTAAATTATGTTTGTGTAATAGTTTTGAATTATGCGTGTTTTTCCATTACATAAAAGTAAAAAACAAATGAAAGTGGTACCACTGAAATATAAATACATAGTAAAAAAACAGCTGTTTATAATTTTTCAATTGTAGCTGTCGTCTTCAAAATAATTCAGTAGCTGACTACACGGCTATAATTGCACCCAGCAGCATTTGTAGTCGTGTGTTCGTGTATCCTGCTGTGGTGAATGTGTTAAATGCATGAAACAACAATAAACTTTCTTCCACACAGTATTGTAGAACACTACAGTTTGCATACGTTAAAGAGACACCTCAAGTTATACGAGAAGAAAAGAGAAGAGTCGATGAGGAGATATCTCAACTAAACGAATTTGAGTTAACAGTAAATAATCGTAACTTTTAAGTAAAACATGAATTATATTTTACAATGATTGACGGCAAGACAGCACAATCAGTAACAGAAACACCAGCAGCATCTTCTTGTTTTATTTTTGGAGCCACAATATCCAAGATGAATAAAATTGAAAAAGTTCAAGCTATGTCCGTAAATAACCAAGCACTGCAATTTGGTACGTCACCACTTCATGCTCGTATTAAGCTGATGGAGTGCCTTTTGCATGTAGCTTACAATATTGAATTTAAACGTGGAAGAGTCGACTCAAATACTCGTCCGATAAAAGAAGCCCGAAAATGTTTGATAAAGAGTGAAATTAAAGAGAAAATTGGAATATAGGTTGATACTGTTAAGCTAGGCTCTGGGACGACAAATTCAGGAAATTCGCCACGAAGATTCTTCGCTAATCCTGCTTTGATTTCCCAAATCACGGGTCTAGATGAAGACATAATCAAGAGGTTTTCAATAATTCTCGAAGTATAACAATTACCGAGGGAGTAAATCCGAAAAAATTTGGTGATTTTTGTCTGGAGACGGCAAAAGAGTTTGTTGCACTGTACGAGTGGTACAATATGCCACCCAGGGTTCGAAAAAAAACTGAACAGTATCGTAACGTATTTTTCTAACACACAAACTCTTAATATTATTTTTGTGTTTGTTAATGTCTACACAAACATATACGGTACACAGCGAGTGTGAGCTGACGCACACAAACACCAAGATAACGTACATTACTTATTTTAACGTACATGTACAGTATTTTTAGCGTACTTATCTGTACCTTTTTAGTGCACACGTACTGTACTTTTAACGTGCGTGTACCATATTTTTTAGTGTATAGTAAGCAGTACCTTTTTATGTACTCCTTTTTTTAAAGGAAGATCCAAAGGAAAAAAATCAAAAAAGCCAAAGTTGATTTGCTGGCGAGTTGTATAACAGCAGTGCAGGAATATAAGAAACATGCAAAAGTGTACTAATACTTTATGCAGTAAAGAAAAGAAAATTGTAAGTAATGATCAGTTGTAAAGTGTTAAGAGTATGCGTATATGTAAATATGTATGTATACCTAGCGGGAAAAAGAGGGCATACAGATGCCTTCTAGAAGGCCTCAGTACTTTATTTTGGATGTACAAGGCCTGCTCGCTCTATTGCATTTTCATAGCTTTTTTACACATGTCTGGCTTAATTCTATTATTATTTATTTTATTTATTTATTTATTCATTTGGTATGGATTGTAAGCCCTGTCGGCCAAATTAATCCAGCTTAATCGTATGGCAAATATTACATTTTTCTTCTTATTTCTTAAATAATGTATAACTATTTTTAATACCGCCCCTATTGCACAAATGTTAAAAACGATAAAATTACTTGTGGCAACTTTATACAGTCAACTTCTTACTTGCTACAGATTTTCTAATACCATTTTCTTAAACATTGATATAGAATTAGAGAATGTGCGCTCACTACAAGGTATGACGGAATTCCACAATCTTGAGACTCTGACAGTAAATAACCTACTCATAATTTGAGTGGAATGTCTAGGTATGATCATTAAACTAGTTCTAGTGGAGTGCCCGAAACCAAATTTTTCCTTAAGATACGAAGGGTTCCCTAATTTAAAAATCTTATAAAATTGTAATAATATTCTCATATTAATGAAATTTTAAAATCACATATCAATAGTTTTATAGTATACAAAGTCATATGAGTGTGTGATCTATATGTTATTCCAAAGATACATAGTATATCGTGCAACTCTATTAAAACACTGTTTAAGTATATTGATACTAGTTTGCGATACCCCTAGGGTTGCCATACGTACTGTTTTTAACAGTACATGTACCGATTTTTTGCAATTGTACTGTTTTATGCATTATGTACAAAACAGTACGCAAATGTACTGTTTTTTACACTTTGTACTGTTTTTTGTACTGTTTTTTTTTTGTTCAGTCTACAAAAAAACAAGATATTAAGAAAAACCCTGTTAAAGTCATATTTTGAAAATATCCTAATATTTAACAGTACATCGATTAAAAAAAAAGTTGTGTTCCAAATAAAAAATTCTCTAAAATAATAAGATTTTTTACGCTGTGGTCGTTTTTTTCTCATAAATCCGCAGTAGAAAGCTTAATTATAATGGGTGACTTGCAGCAGTTGCATATTCTCATGTTATTATTTTAAAGACATATGATTTTATGGCTACCTCATCCAATAGTATTTTCCTTTAAACACCTAAGAAAGACAAAAACAAAATCGGAATTTTGTTAAAAATATTATATTTTTCAAATACTAAATAAATACTTACTCTAACGCAATTATCTTTAATTCCTAGAATTTTTTTTTAATATTTGGGCAAGTTCTGGAAATCGAAATCACGTGAAATTGAAAACGTACAAATTTAAAAAATTCTCCAGGCTCAAAATTTAAAAAAATACCTACATAATTCTTTTCAGGACCATTTTTCTCTACTTTTGAAATAAAGAAAAGCTACGTTAATTTTTAAAAAAATTTTATTGAAAATCTTCAGCGTATAAATTTTATTTATTTTATTTTTTACTATTTTAATATTTTCAGATTTTGTTAAAAAAAAATACACCAAACTTAAGGTACGGTCACATATGGCAAACATTTGTCAAAAAATATCAAATATTTGTTTGCCCTAATCTGACCACAAAATATTTTTGAGGAGCAAACAGAAAAACAGCTGATTTTGGGCAAACAAAATTATTTGCTAGCAAACAAAAATACTCCTAATGTGACCATTTAACGTCAAATATTTTCCTCGATTTTAGGCAAATAAATATTTGTTCTTACAAAAATTTTGTAAGACCAAACAGCGGCAAATAAAAAAGGTTTGAAATAAAAATTATTGAATAAAATTAAAAAAATTAACAGAATTAAATAATTTTTTAATTACGAAAAAACTTATTTATATAAAACAATTTTTGCTGTGTTCTCTTTTTAGCAAGTAGGTTTCAAGATGTTACAAAATACATTTTTCTTAATTAAGTAGGTAATTTATTTAATATGGGTATAAAATATGAGCCAATGTTACGAATTATGTATTGCAAAAATGGCGTATCTATATAAATAGTTTGGGGTCAGTGGACAATCATGGACCCGCCAAAATAAAATTAATTTTATATAAAAAATTAATATTTATATAAAACTTATTAGTGCCGAATAATTTACCGACATCGACATCTTTATGAGATTTTTTCGTGATTGTAGCAAGTGACCTAGCACCAATTCTCGGCCTACCAAGACAACATCTACAAGCTATTATAGAAATTTTTGCTAAAACCAACATTTATAAGATTATTATGACATTAAAAGCTATTTACAGAAGGGGTATTTGTATAAGAGCTATGGTTAAATATGGATGGATTACAATAACATTTGGTAAGGTGATAATAGATTGTTTGTGGGCGCAAAACTTTTCTCCAGAAATAAGTTTTTATGAGCAACAAAGATACGCGAAAATTGCAAAAATAGCGATCATTTTTCATATTTCAAACAAGCCATATAATTGACTTTAAGTCCCTAAAACTATAAGGAATGGCAAAAATTCGATAAAAGTGGCTAAATTAGCGAACATTCGCAAAAATTTGCTAATAGCAAAGTTTAATATGTATTTATTAAAAATCGTTAAAGCTGTAAAGAATCAGAGGAAACAATTGCATCTATCGCGAACATTCACGAAAAATTGCAAACCCAAAAATTTATTTGAAATTGCCAAATCGGTTAAAAAACAAAATGTCGGAAAAAAACAAAAAAAAAATTACAAAAGTAGCGAAAATTCGCGAAAATTTTTAATATTACCCATAACATTTATTAAGAGTCCCTCAAACTAAAAGGAATGGTAAAAATTCTGTAAATATTGCTAAATCAGTGGAAATTCGCAAAAATTTGCGATATTTGTGTGAAAATACGTATTGTTTTCATTATATAAAGAACATTTCAAACTAAAAACCAAAATTATGTTTTTTTGCTAAAAATGTTCTCACATATAAGAATTAAAGTCGATTCGTTTTACTTTCACTAACCCCTTACCACTCTAATTGAAAACGAATAAAAACATGTGGACGTGAATTGTGGAACACAAAAAATGCTGAAGTAATCCACTTTCGAGTGAATTCGGATTCTAGAACACACCCGATTATCTCAAAAATTGCGACATGTACTTTGCGAACAAGGTTAACATCGACAGCTAGCCGGACGGATGGACATTGTTATATCGATTTAGAAAAGGATACTGACGAAAAATAAAAATGTTGGCAGCAAGTTTGTCCAAGCAGTTTGGATTGAAATTCAGCACTTTTGGTTCAGTAGGAAAAGAGTTATGGAGCGAAATGGAAAACAACCTCTTGAAAAAAATCAATATTTATTTACAAAAACTAACGTAAATTGGAGGCGGAATGCAACTTGTATCGTTAAATTTTGCACAAACTCAATTTATATGCCTAGAAATCATAAAACTGAATTTCGTGAAGATCGGTCTATTATTAACAATTGATCCACTCTCTAAAACACTTTATTGCTCGCGTCTAAAACCGTAACAAATAATACTTTAGTTTCATAATGTACATACATATGTACATACATATGTTAGTTTAGTTGTATAAGGCTGGAAATTACTTTGCCAAATTGCCTTATCCCTTTATTTGTTATCTTAATCCTCTTTTACTTTTAAAATTGCTGTTCTCGCTCTCCTGTACCATAAAACCATAAAAGTTTCAATATTTTGCATCAAAATGGTAATTTTTAGTTTTAATGAAAAGTAATTTTATTTATTTAATTTTTATTTTTGACAATTTGTTCAAATAATTATTTTGAGGCAAATATTTTTATATGTGAACACAGGGCAAACATGTTTTCCCATTTTTTATTTGAAGGTATTTATAAACTGTTTGAACAAACAAAAATGGGCAAATAAATGTGCGTAGTGTGACCAGCAAATAAAATTTTTATTTTTTTTAACAAATTTTAAAAAAATGCCGGCAAACAAAATTTGACAAATGTTTGCCATATGTGACCGTACCTTTACACAATCAACGAGTAAATTGTTTTAAGCTAAGTTAGGCTTTTCTCCTTTCTTATATGGCTTACAGGAATGTTATCAAATTAAAAAAAAAATGTATGCCAAATGCTTCGTTTTAGTGTTTTTTTAAAATCATTTCTTTGACGTTACACATTTTAAGTATTTTTCGTTATATAATTGTTGCATATTCAATCAAAAGTTTTAAATATATAATCATTTTAATAAATTGTTGTTTTCGTAAAAAAATGTACTGTTTTTTCTTGATTGTACTGTTTTTTTTTTGTTCAATGCACTGTTTTTCCGAATTTAAAATCTGGCTACCCTAGATACCCCCGAGATTCTGAAATTCATTTTAATTAATGTCTTTTAGAACGCTTTAATGAGATGAGAATGGTTTTCAAAGGGCCTTAGAATAAAGGTAATCTTAAAGAGTCTTTTAAAAATGTATGTTAAAAGGGCATCAAGTTATTGGCTCTAAAAACCATTCATGAGATATATGTACAAATTTTTACGTTGTGCCAAAATTTAAAAATAAAGAGCAAAATTTACGAAAAAGGGGCCAAACCCCTTTATTATAGAAATTTAATTTTGCACTTTTAATGGGTATTTATTATATTTTGTACATAATTAAAAGATGGTTTTAAGGGAAAAATGTTTTTTAAGCTAAAAATCAGAAAATAATTAAGTATTGATTGTGCATTTATTTTTTAATTTTTAAACTTCTTTTTAACACTTTTTAGCAGTACTTAAACAGCTTCTTTTTAACGTATTAAACTCAACTAAAATGACGTATTCTTTTTCATTTAACCGTTCTGTATTCTGTTTTGGTCTGTTTCTTAGTACTTCTCTTCTCCCTTCTCATAGAAGGTAATTTGGAATATTGTCTGTGGTCCGATTGTCAAAAATATTACTAGTAAAAAAAAAGGTTTGTTTACATAAAAACTGTAGTTTGTATACAAACTTTGACAACTACACCACAGAAAAAAATAACCATATGTTGACTTGACCCACCTTCTAGTCAATTCCCCTTGATCAGAATGGTAATTGAATAAAAAAATGTCAAATTAGGCTTTTAATAAGGCCTGCATAAGAAGCTGTTCTGACTTTTACCGCAAAGAACCCAGCAAATAAAATTGGACCACCTGACCCATTTTGATAAAATGGACTACTCCATGGACTGGTCCGATGTAATGCAAGCATGGACCATGTCATTGTTAAAAAGTGTTTGTAGTGAGACGACATGTCTTCGTTTTTTAACGACGTGCTTTCGTTTTTAAACGACTTCAAAACTAATCCTCTTGAGTATACCATGGAGTAGTTTTAAAACTACTCCTTAGTGGTCCAAAGGTGGGTTATATGATCCTCTCCTAGGACATCGTAGGGGAGAGGGGGGCACCTTTGAACACTTTTTGCTTTCAAGCCTCATAAAAATTAATTTTGTTTAATTATTAACTTTTTACATAACTCAACTAATGTGTATGGATATAATCTTTAGTTTATGTATACAAGTAACTTATTTTTAGTTCGGCTTAAATTTTTATTTATTTTTTAATGGATGAAGTCATTGTGTTCAAATGTGCCCCCGATACGGGGCAGCTTTGAACTAGGCTGGGGCAGCTTTGAACGGCAATTTTTTCTTATAGCGTTTATGTACAAAAATACAATAAATAGTTCTATTTTTTTTATAAAATAAATTAGATTTATTTATTAAGAAATAAAGTTAAAATATATAATATATAATACCCATTAACATTTAAAAATAAAAAAATTCAGTTCACAAATGAGTTTTATACATACATGTTAAGTAATGATTAGCTAATGCTAATGATTGCTAATTAACATTCTTTTGTGAAATTCTCTAATTGATCAAACAATTAGAATTAGTTCAACTAATTCCCATTAGCTAATTGAAATTTTTATTCCAATGGTAAAACTAATTGCAATTAGTTGCCATTAGCAAAAAAAATTGGTTTACCTTTACAATTAGAAATCTAATTGACTTCTGCTAATGCAATTAGATATTCAATTAGGAAATTTAATTTATTGTAATTCGAGCTAATTGAATATCTAATTGCATTAGCAGAAGTCAATTAGATTTCTAATTGTAAAGGTTAACCAATTTTTTTTGCTAATGGCAGCTAATTGCAATTAGTTTTACCATTGGAATAAAAATTTCAATTAGCTAATGGGAATTAGTTGAACTAATTCTAATTGTTTGATCAATTAGAGAATATAAACTAATTGCATCAATTGCTAATTCTAATTGGAATTTGAACATGTTCAAAGGTGCCCCCTTCTTTTTGTTCAAAGCTGAACCCGCGTGCTATTTCACGGAAAATTTATAATATTTTTTTTTTGTTTACATAATTATTAAAGAACTTACATTAATTCGGCGAAAAACGTATTTTAGATTGCAATAAATTTATTTCACGAAAGAAAGCGATTACCAAATGCTTCTCAGACTCTTACAAAAAAAAATTGAAAAATTTACAATGGCACTATAAAAATGTGTTCACCCAACTACATTTCGTCGACGACTGAAAAAACTAGCGAAAGTTGTTGACGTTGCTAGAAAACAAGGTTGCCATGTGAAAAACTCAGTTAATGGTCGGAAAAAATTTGCAACAGAGATTTTATTAACATTGTACAAAGGTGCCCCGCGTTCAAAGGTGCCCCCCTCTCCCCTAATGTTAAATAGACCAGGTTTTTTCCATACGTTTGGGTTACTTTTGGACTAGTCCTGGTCCTTTGTGGACTACTCTTTACACGCGTGTTTGGACTGGTCCTATTATTTGCAGGGAAAGTCTTAAAATGTGTATGTGTGTAATTGCCCTGCAAATATTATTGGACCACCTGATCCAATTTCATAAAATGGACTACTCCATGGACTGGTCCGATGTAATGCAAGCATGGACCATGTCATTGTTAAAAAGTGTTTGTAGTGAGACGACATGTCTTTGTTTTTTAACGACATGTTTTCGTTTTTAAACGAAGTTAAAACTAATCCTCTTGTGTACACAATGGAGAAGTTTTTAAACTACTCCTTTGTAGTCCAAAGATGGGTTATATGGTCCTGCCCTAGGACATCGTAATGTTAAATAGACCATGTTTTTTCCATACGTTTGGGTTACTTTTGGACTAGTCCTAGGCCCTTGTGGGCTACTATTTACACGCGTGTTTGGACTGGTCCTATTATTTGTAGGGTGTTTGTGCACATTTTTAAGTTGTAAATGAAACGTCGAAAATTGTTGTTGTGCTTAACGTTATTCGAGTATATTTGCAGAAAAAAAATTATTTTTACACTCATAAAATTATTACGATAATTGATTGTGGATAATTTAATTCGTTTTTAATTTAATAAAAATAAAGTTATTTCACGCATAACTATTCTGCGAATATCTTTAAACTTAAAAATTTAGAAATGTCAAGCTCAAATAAAACAATATTAATGTTTTAAGTACCTTTGATTAAAATGTATTATATGCAATAAAAAATGTATTATGTTTTCTCAAGGCAATACAAGAAAATAATGAATACCTTATCACAGATCTATTTCATTTTTATTTCATTTAATTTTGTTAATTTTCATAAGTAAAAACACGTTTGATTTTACTATTAATTACGAATTATTTGCATGATATTGCTGTTGAAAGAGGTTGGTGCCATAATAATTGTTTAATATACCATTATCCACGCAAGTGCATACACAAATATTAAATAAAAAGATTTACCTAAATAAAGATTTACCTAAAAGGTTTGTATGAATATAAAAAATAGCAACAATTCTGTAACTGAAAAAATTTTAAATTATAAATAACAAGAGGAGTCATAAAATTTTTTTTTCAAATAAACTCGAATACCACAAAGCGCAATAACAATTCCTAAATTTTCTGCGAATTTGTTGCTTTTGGGGTTTTTATGAATGATATTTCATATGAAAGAGTTTGGTGCCATAAATATTGCTCATAAAAATAGTCAAGAAAAAAATTACCTTAAATCTATGAACAATTCTTTACCTGAAAAAAATTTTATTATAAAAAACAAGAGCAGTCATAAAAATTATTTTTTTTTTCTTCAAATATACAAGGCACAAGTAAAAAATGCAAATAAAAAGGATCTTCATATATTTACATATGTACTTAGGTATGCGTATATGCACATTAATTACATCAAATGTTGTATACAATTAGTTTTCAGCGTTAATGTATGGGCCATAAGTATTGCTTAATAAACCAATGTCCATGCATGTGCATACAAAAACAACTAGGTAAAAAAGGATTTACCTAAAATGTATAAAAAAAAACCCAAACTCTTTTACTGCAAAAAAAAAATTTTTTATAAAAAAGAAACAAGAGCACTCATCCCAAAGTATAATATTCATACAATCAAAATATTTTGTAGCTATATTAAAAAGAAAATTAATTTTAAAGAACTTAAAAATTTTTTAATTTAAAATAAATTTTTACTTTAAAATTAATGAATTTTACATTAATTTTTAAATTTGTATTCATTAAACAGCATATTCCGTAAAATTTAATAGTTGTTACTTTTTAAAAATCTATTTTAAGCGACAAAAAATCAAACTACATAACAGTATATTTACGGATAAACTTTATTTTTTTGCTAATTTGGTTTTTGAATAACAGGCATAAATGTTAAAAACGAAGTCATTTAAAAACTAACTACATTTGTATTCAATTTTAATAGTACGAAAAATTTATTTTTTTATAATCCACAATCAATTACTGTAATAATTTTATGAGTGTTAAAATATTTTTTTTCGTCAAAAAAACTGGAATAACCCAGCAAATAAAATTGGACCACCTGACCCATTTTGATAAAATGGACTACTCCATGGACTGGTCCGATGTAATGCAAGCATGGACCATGTCATTGTTAAAAAGTGTTTGTAGTGAGACGACATGTCTTCGTTTTTTAACGACGTGCTTTCGTTTTTAAACGACTTCAAAACTAATCCTCTTGAGTATACCATGGAGTAGTTTTAAAACTACTCCTTAGTGGTCCAAAGGTGGGTTATATACCATGGAGTAGTTTTAAAACTACTCCTTAGTGGTCCAAAGGTGGGTTATATGATCCTCTCCTAGGACATCGTAATGTTAAATAGACCAGGTTTTTTCCATACGTTTGGGTTACTTTTGGACTAGTCCTGGTCCTTTGCGGACTACTCTTTACACGCGTGTTTGGACTGGTCCTATTATTTGCAGGGAATGCATAGCACAACAACAATTTTCGACGTTCAATTTACCACCAGGGTTGCCGCTTAAAAAGTTTTTATCCAACCAAAACCTATACATACTAAAAACCTTTGAAACCGACCAATATTTTCAATTATTTAAAAATTTACATATGTATATTTTTGAAGTAAAGCATAACTTTTATTGGATATTTTTTTTTTTGCAATATGCAATTTATAATAAAACCAATAAGTAACAAAAAACGTATATAAAAATTAATTTAATAACGCTTATAACTAGAACTGTTCATTGAACATATGCAATAATACCAATAAAAAATTAATTACAATTTGGAGTTACATATGTATATGTACAATTTTTACTTTTTAGAAAGATCCCTTTTTGCTGACCACATGTAGCGTGCATCATTATTTTACCAGAGCATTATGCCATTAACTGTTCTTATATCGAGTTTATTTCACAACATTGTTTTTATTAAAAAAAAGTGTTGAAAACTTGCATTCGACAGATGCGGAATTATGTGGGACCAAAGTGAATTAAAGGCAAAGTTGGCATGATCGTAAAATATTTTTATTTGAATCCGTTTTAAATGGAATTCACATAATTCGAAAATATATCATTGCCTTAGTCTCCTAAAAGGTTAATTTCTGTTAAGGAAACAATCCACAATATTTAAAAATTTTAGATATGTGACTACATAGTATATAAATAGGCAAATCTTGATTAGACAATAACTTAAAAAGAGTAATTATTTGTAACGTTTTAATTTCTTCATACTTAGAGTCAAATCTAGCAGCGGTGTGCTGGTATTCGAAAACGTAAAACGCAAGAATTTGGGAGTTCTTTTTAATACACTTTAAATGCAATTTTTATAATGTTTGTTATAAAATTCGGTTTAATAGACAAATATTTGCATAACATTTGTCATCATTGTCTTAGTAAAAAACGACTGTTGCGTTTTACGTTTTCGATTTCCAGTACACCCCAATTTTAAATTTAAGTACATATTTTTTTTTTTTTTTAACTTCTGTGTCAATAAAAATGTTTAAGACATCAATATGATTATTTTTTATCGAAATCGCCTATGTATCAAACCCTTTTTTATAAATTTAATTAAAATGTGTTAAAAAAAATTGGACTTTAAACATGATTATAAATTTGACAAACGATATCCATCTGGTTGATAATCTTTATTAAGATTATTAATTACACTGGTTTACAGCCAAAAAATACCAAGAACGCCACATGCCTAGATAAGTTAATTGGGACCTCCTGAACACGAAAAACGCTGTAATTTTTTTTTTCTAAGTACCGTTTTTTAGATAACGGTACTTTTGTGTTTTTCGGTGTATGGTCCTACTCAAACCCTTGTGGAGCCCAGCCGAGAAGTCCGATCGAGATAAATGGTACATCGTTGCAAAGGTAATTGAATACCTTTTTTGTCGATATGTCGGAAATTTCTATCTGATAAGAACTGGCTGAGTTATGGTACCTCAAAATTCAAAATTTGCCTATTTTTTACGTTTTTTTGAAAATTTTTCATTTTTATTTCGTTTTTTTTCTACGTTATAGTAAAGATCTGGAATGTTTTATTCTTTTACCTAATAGTTTATTTAATAACCAACATTTTAAGTGTAATTTGAAAAAAATCGGATAAAAAATAAAGTTTTTATTAAGGATTTTGTGGAACGACAATATTTTCATCTTCATTGCTCACACACTATATTCGGCGTAAATTCTAAAAATTTAAACTAAAGCGACTTGAACTTTTGCGTTTATTTTCGGATGGATCTTCGCGAATGAGAAACCAACAATATTCCGCCATCATTTGTTCATCCCACCCGCCTTTGTAACGTCTCTCGATTTCTTCCATTTCCTGGTGAAATTTTTCACCTTGTTCATCACTTTCGGAGCCCAAGTTCGTGGGGAAAATATCCAAATGATTGAATAAAAAGTGTAATTAAGGTGTCATATTTGAACTTAAAAGTTAAAAAGAATAAAATTTCAAATGATAACGGCCTTTTTGATATACATGTTTTCACTCAACACTTACCAATGGCATTAAATTTTTGCAGTAATGTATCGATCTTCTCTGCGTAATCAGGACTTCTGTAGTTTCCCAAAAAGTTGTGAACGATGTCCTGGAATGCTTCCCATGCCTCCAAATGAGCTGGACCTAAACACTCATTAAATGATTGGTCACCGTACAGAGCCCGAATTTGAGGTCCATCAAATATACCAGCTTCAATTTTGCTCGCTGTGGCTCTCGGAAATTTTTGTTTAAGGTAATTCATGGCAAGACTGTCTTTTGGCAACTTTTTTACAATATTTGTAAATAACCCAAGCTTTATATGTAATGGAGGAAGTATTATCTTCTCCAGAGGAATGAGTGGGTCATTTTTGATATTGTACTCTCCGTGCGTACGTCCACTTCGCTCGGGCCAAACTTTTCGGGTGTAGTGATTCTGACGGTCACGGCTGTCCCATAGACATAGAAAACAGGGAAACTTCGTATTGCCCCCTTGCAATCCAGATAGTATGGCAACTAATTTAAAATCAGAGCAAACTTTCCATTGATGTTGGTCATAATGTATGAGATCGAGAAGTTCTTTCATTGCTTCATATGTTTCCTTTATGTATTTTCCCGAGCCCGAGCCCGAGCGAAGTGGACGTACGCACGGAGAGTACAATATCAAAAATGACCCACTCATTCCTCTGGAGAAGATAATACTTCCTCCATTTCCTTTTTGGGAAACTACAGAAGTCCTGATTACGCAGAGAAGATCGATACATTACTGCAAAAATTTAATGCCATTGGTAAGTGTTGAGTGAAAACATGTATATCAAAAAGGCCTTTATCATTTTAAAATTTATTCTTTTTAACCTTAAGGTTCAAATATGACACCTAAATTACACTTCTTATTCAGTCATTTGGATATTTTCCCCACGAACTTGGGCTCCGAAAGTGATGAACAAGGTGAAAGATTTCACCAAGAAATGGAAGAAATCGAGAGACGTTACAAAGGCTGGTGGGACGAACAAATGATGGCGGACTATTGTTGGTTCCTCATTCGCGAAGATGCATCCGAAAAAAACGCAACAGTTCAAGTCGCTCGTCATTTTAATATAAATTTTTTGAATTTACGCCGAATATAGTGTGTGAGCAATGAAGATGACAATATTGTCGTTCCACAAAATCCTTAATAAAAACTTTATTTTTTATCCGATTTTTTTCAAATTACACTTAAAATGTTGGTAATTAAATAAACTATTAGGTAAAAAAATAAAACATTCCAGATCTTTACTATAGCGTAGAAAAAAAACGAAATAAAAATGAAAAATTTTCAAAAAAACGTAAAAAATAGGCAAATTTTGAATTTTGAGGTACCATAACTCAGCCAGTTCTTATCAGATAGAAATTTCCGACATATCGAAAAAAAAGGTATTCAATTACCTTTGCAACGATGTACCATTTATCTCGATCGGACTTCTCGGCCGGGCTCCACAACGGTTTGAGTGGGACCATACACCGAAAAACACAAAAGTACCGTTATCTAAAAAACGGTACTTAGAAAAAAAAATTACAGCGTTTTTCGTGTTCAGGAGGTCCCAATTAACTTATCTAGGCATGTGGCGTTCTTGGTATTTTTCCAAATTTAAAATTTGTAAAGCAGTGTTATGATTAGTATATAAGCCATTTTCTAACAATCGCACGATTTGAAGTCGCAAGACGCTAGATTTATTTCATGGTGTTCGAAAACTTAAGCGTTTTGCTTCCGATCTTTCATGGTTTTTGAAGTGGGCTAACTTCTTGCGATTTAGAGAGTGCCTATTATTCGATTTCAAGTCAGAATCGCAATATACTTGTATATGACACAAATAAAAAATTGCATTTGACTCTTTAAGACATATTTTCTGAGAGTTCTACAGCTCTTATACCATTGACTTCGTAAAAACATGATACAAAATACAGTACCAAAGCATCCCACTGTTCAGTAATTCTTGCAATAACAACCTTTAAAGATAGGCGTTTTGTATAAGAAACACCTAATATCTTATGAGGTAGTACCCAACAGTATTCCTGAAATTCTTTTCGTTCAGTAATTTTTTAAGGGCTATGGGGAAAAAAATGTTAATATTACAACAAAGAACCTCTACATTTTTCCCCAGCATTTTACATGCGTAACATGAACAAAGGTTGAGAGAGCGCACTTAAATTAAACAAATTCATTACTACGTAAGTTTTTTAGTCCACTTACTTTACCCGCCATGGCGTTAGCGCCGTCTGTTGCCAATTCAATAATTTTTTTTAAAGGAATATTGTTTGTTGTTGAAATTTTTTTATTTTCATTTCTTCATTGGCACAACCGAAGTTTCACCAACAATTAAGAATATCTTCTGTTTTTTAATAGATATTAAATTTTCTATTGCCTAGCGATGTAGTCAGTTGCTTCAACACACTTTGACCTTCCACATTTAACAAGTCAATTTATAAAATGAAAAGTAAATTTTCTCAAACAGACCAAAACCAAACGAAAATGCCAAGGTCGGCAACCCTGTTTAGCACTTAAAAAGGGGAAAAGAGAATGCGATTTCTTTTCCCCTCTCTCCTAAAAACTCAACACTTGACGAATCGAACTTGACGTGTCCCTGCAAATAATAGGACCAGTCCAAACACGCGTGTAAAGAGTAGTCCACAAAGGACCAGGACTAGTCCAAAAGTAACCCAAACGTATGGAAAAAACCTGGTCTATTTAACATTACGATGTCCTAGGAGAGGATCATATAACCCACCTTTGGACCACTAAGGAGTAGTTTTAAAACTACTCCATGGTATATAACCCACCTTTGGACCACTAAGGAGTAGTTTTAAAACTACTCCATGGTATACTCAAGAGGATTAGTTTTGAAGTCGTTTAAAAACGAAAGCACGTCGTTAAAAAACGAAAACATGTCGTTACACTACAAACACTTTTTAACAATGACATGGTCCATGCTTGCATTACATCGGACCAGTCCATGGAGTAGTCCATTTTATCAAAATGGGTCAGGTGGTCCAATTTTATTTGCTGGGGTGTGAACCGGCACTTACCAGCGTTGTCAACTTTGAAATTTCAAAACGCACCAAAAAGGTGAAGAAAACGCGCAATTTAAAAATAGAAACGCACCAAGTTTATTCTTTCTTTTTAATTTAAAATGTTTATTGAATTAATTTTAAATAAAAAGTAAAATATTTTTGTATTAAAAATATTATAATAAAGCAGTTTTTTACAGTTCAGGGGCCTGATTCTGGCAGTCGTGATCGAGTAATTTCTCGATTCGATAGCAATTTATTATCTAATTATTTCAGTCAACACTGAACGAATCGTAATTATTTTTTCAGTGTTATAAAGCATTCTTTTGAGTTTCACAATACTGAAAAAATAATTTCGATCCGTTAAGTATCGACTGAAATAAAATGGCTTTCGAATCGAGAAAGTACTCGATCACGCCTGCCAGAATTAGGCCCCAGGGTTTTAGGAAAAAAAATATAAAACTTAGCAAAAATAAAAAAACCTAACAAATTTGTATTGATTTGTACTAGTGATGCCACAAATATCAATTTTTAATATTCGCGATAACGAATATCTGCGCCAACATTCAGCAAATACGAGTATCCAATCTGAACTAAACCGCCACTCGATATTTAAAATTTAATTGAAAAAAAATCTTCTATTTGCGTTGTAAAAAATTAATTGTAAAATAACTGTCACACTACTAAATATATTTAACTTTATTATCCTATTCCGATGACTACATTTTAAATCCAGTTGTCGATAATTTTCTTACGATAATTAGCACATTGCTTCAAGTGATAATAAATCTGGAAAAGTTAAAGTTAAAACTTGAGTAATTTTCATAAAATAGTTTTGTACCGGCACAAACTTCTAATGTTTGTTTGCTTTTTACTTTTCTAAACGAAGATTTTTTTTGTCAAAAATCTTTTCTAATAAAAATTAATACTTTTTGTTTAATTTTATGTATTTTTTACACTTTTGTATTTTTTCTGCTTTGGAATGCATTAACAAAATATTCGCGAAATATTCCCTTGAATTTGGAAAATACGAACAACGTAAAGCAGGCGAATATTCGGCATTTCGAATACAAATATTCGTAACATCACTTGTATGCACATAAGCCTAGAAAACTTCGCAATTCATGTAGATTTTTCGGACGGGGCCAATCCATTTCAGCTATTTTTTTATGTTTATCTGTTGAAATGCCTTTGGAGGTTAGGCGATGTCCCAGGAACTTTACTTCATTTAGGAAGTCCTGCCGTGGATAAACGTTTCAACACTTCTTCCAAGTTTTTCAGGTGTTCATCAAGTGTTTTCCCGATGACTTTTTTTTTTTGTTTACACATAATATCGTTATTTTTAACATGAACCTCTTTTGTGTTGTTAGCTACCGATAGACATCTATTAAATTTCATTACATCTCTTAAAGACAATTGTAGTTCACTAACAAATTATGACTGCTTAACGATAAATTTTTGTCTTCACTTTGTTGCCATGTATTTTTCGCACAAAAAATTTAAAAAAGCACCCAAAATGGCGCGAAACGCACCAAGTTGACAACGCTGATCATTACTTACATCATTTTTTTCTCTGATGCATTGATGCACAAAAATGTTTTGCAAGAGAATGTACAGTGATAGGCAAAACCCACCCAAATTTTTATTAATATATAATCACAAGAAATTGTTTTGGTTGTAAAATTTGTTTTTTTTTTTAAATTAAACCAGATTTATTTTTATAATTTTCTTCGCCTGTTAACCCTGCAAAAAAATCTTTTTAAATCTAATAAAAAACTTTTTTCTTCTCAGTGTACTCAGTCATTTAGCTATAAAAATAATCATAATGCCTCTAAGGGCCATTATTACAACTTGCCAATAGTTAAAAGTCGGATTTTGTCGGACCGATAAATAGCTTTGCATTATAAAACCTTCATTTATTATGTTTTCATCTATTAAATATAATATTATTGAAAATAACAGTAATAAAAAATTTAAGTTGTAATTATGCAAAGCTATTTATCGGTCCAACAAAATCCGACTTTTAACTATTGGCAAGTTGTAATAATGACCCTAAATAAAATTTTCCCTATGCCATTTTAATGTTTAATAATATAAAAGACTGTGGACATTAGAAAAGACATTGTTTATCATAAAATATGTTTTAATTCCTTCTATTACCATTTATCTTACACACTGTATTTGTACAAAGTAAAAAAACAGCCACGCACATGTGCATTCTTCGTTGTTTGGCGAGCTACTACACTTTTGCATGTTTCTTATATTTCTGTACTCCTGTTATATAGCTCACCTTAAAATCATACTTTTTTGGCTGGCTGGCTGGCTCTTTTTTGATTTTATAAAATTTTCTTTGCTTTAAAAAATACGGCACACGCACGTTAAAAGTACAATACTTGTTCACTAAAAAGAACAGATAAGTACGTTAAAAATACTGTACATGTACGCTAAAAGAAGTTATGTACGTTACGTAGTGTTTGTGTGCGTCAGCTCATTCTCGCTGTGTACCGTATATTGTTTCTGCACACAGTCTCAAACAGAAAAATGTTTTTTTTTTTTATTTTGTATTCTTGTAACGAATGTGTATGTGTGCTGTTCATGGCAAAATACGGTATGCTACACTTAATTGTGTACTTTACAGTTTTTTTTCGAACTCTGATGTAACCTACACACCTCAAAATTCTGCTTCAGGAAAAATATATAATTGAAAAGTGTATTTTTCCTGCAGGCTTACTATCCGAAGAAGCTCAGAAAAGTCGTAAGTAACAAAGACTATAAAAAATATCGCCTTAGACACTCCAGAAAATGCAGTCGAATTGCCACGAACGAAGATATTATACACCGAATGAAGGTAACATCAGATCCCATGATCTCACACTTGACTCCTTCATTTAGACAGAAAAAGCATAGTGTTATAAGCGACGAAGTTAAGGCTCTTTTAGAGTAATAAATTAAAAATATCATTTAAATTTTTTTTGTTAGTTAGGGTTTTTACATTGTAGGTAACGATATACATTTCTCTAACTTTCTTTATTTTGATTACTTTTGTGTATTACTATATAAATAAAACTAAATTTGTGATGAAATCATTACATTTTTTGACATATATATTTTTTTCCTCACCTCCATACAAAAATCCGACGTGTGCGCCGTTGTCGCTGATAACTTTCCTATGTATACCATACCTTAAACATATTTCGTTGATAAAAGTTTTAGCGCATTCTTCAGCTGTAGAAATGTTTAAGGGAAACAGTTCAACCCACCTGCTAGCAATGTATTCTATTATAAGAATCCACTGAAACCCATATGGAGTGATAGGCAAGAGGCCAAAGAGGTCGATTGCAATTACCTCAAATCTTTGGTTACATGATACCGTTTGGTAAAGGCCTGCAGGTCTTAGGTTTGCTGCCTTGTATCTCTGGCATTCTATACATTCCCTTACATGTTTCTCAATATCTTGTCTTATTCCAGGCCAGTGGTACCTAGAGGTTATTTTACGTGTGGTTCTCTCAATACCATAGTGGCCGGCTGTTTCATCATTATGGTAGTAATTAAGGATGTCGGATCTCTCTTCACTAGGTATGACGAGTTGGGCATCTTCAGAATCGTCATTACTGTAGCAATAAAGGACGCCATTATTCATAATGTATCCTCTTTTTGACCAGTAGACTAGTTTCTCGGTGTTATCCTCAAGGCATTTTATAACTGTCATCAGTTGAGGATCATTAAGTTGGCTTTGTCTAATTTCGCTTGAGTTTTTCTTGGCATATCAATAGAAAATGAGCAAATTTCACAAGCGTGTGTCTAGAAAGAGTGTCGGCAATTACATTTGTCTTACCTGGCTTATACTCAATTTGGATATCAAAGGGTTGTAGCTGTAGAGCCCAGCGGGCCAGACGTCCTGTAGGTGATCTGAGTTTCATCAACCATTTCAAGGGCCAGTGACCAGTGATGAGTTTTATGGGCGAGCGCTTCACGTTCAATAGTAGAATAATTCCGTTCTGCATCGGATAATAGTCTGCTTGCGTATTCTGTTGGATGTTCATTGTGGCCCTCCCCCTGGAGCAAAACTGCCCCTAGTGCGTAACCACTGGCATCCGTTTTCAGAACAAATGGCTCACTATCAATAGCTTGTTTGAGTATTGGCGCTGACGCTAATAAGGTTTTGAGATAGTCAAAGGATTTTGGTTATTCCGGACCCCAGCGCCATACATCATTCTTTTTTGACAGGGCAGATAAAGGCTTCGACACATCAGCAAATGAGGGTATAAATCGGCGATACCAGGAACATGCTTGCAGAAATGATAATAATTCCTTGATATTTCGGGGTACTTTGCGGTTATACAATGCTGACACTTTTTCTGGGTCTGTTTTTATTCCCTGTGGAGTAAGCACATGTCCAAGGTATTTTACCTCATCACATGCAAAACGGCATTTTTCCAGGTTTGCTTAGAGACCAAACTTCTTTAGTCACTGAAAAATACTATATAGATCACGAAGATGCTGATCTAGACTAGAAGAGCATGCAATTATGTCATCTAAATATGCCAGTAATACGGTTTCGCCCAGAGAGGTCTTTAAGGCGATCAATCAAACTTTGAAAAGTTGCAAGAGCATTCCGTAAACCAAATGACAATAGCAGGATCACATTTGATTGGTATGCTAAAGAATCATCATCAGGAAGACTAATGAACTTCAATTCTACACAGCCTAAACACCAAATTATTAATACGGCAAACAATTTTATTTTCAGAGTTGTAAATATTAGTGACCAACAATTTAATGCCAAAAATATTAAAAATATAAAACTTTTATTAATTAACAATAGTTTTCCAATTAAACTCATTTATTCATTAATTGAACAAGCACAGCTAAAAATAAAAAATAATATCACTACACAAAATACTGATAAAAAGGAAAATATTTTTTTCAGTGTACGATTTATTCTTGGTTTAACGGACAACAAAAATATAAAAACAACAATAGAATCACAAAACATATGTTTTGCTTATACTCCTAACTCCACACTCAGTACAATTTTTTCAAATGTAAAAGCACCGATAGAAAAATAACAACAATGCAATGTTGTGAATGAACTTGAATGTATGGGAAATGACGAACAGAAATGCAACGACAAAACGATCATTCCAAACTAGAATGATTGAACATAAGCACGACATAACAAAACTTAGAGAATCAACAGGGTTGGCAACAAATATTCTGTCATCTGGACATAAATCAACTTTGATGACGTTAAAATTTTAGACATAGAGGGTGGAGAAAGAAAAAGGTACACAATAGAAAGCTTACGTATACAACAAAAAATAGAAAGAACTATGAACAAAAAGGAGGATACTGACAATATAAATACAAGCTATAGAGTTGCAATATAACTTCGAACTGTGATATTAATTTTTAAGCTGTAGTTTTATTTTATTTTTGTGTTAAATGTTCTTTGTTTTCTGTAAAATTTATTTATATTTAGTTTAATGTGAAAATTACTGTTAAATTTGTAAGTTTAAAGAAAAAAAAATTTGGTGTATTTATGTTTTATTAATGTATTATAATTTTTTAATTTAATAGTCGTAACCCTGATGAAGTCAACAAATAATTGACGAAACGTTGGAAAAAATTTAAAGAAAAGTTTTTTATTTAAAAAAATTGGCCTAATAAGCTGACTCAAACATAAAATATTTATTAAAATTTGGCCAAGTAACACATTAGTATAGATTATTATCGGATAGCTTGCCAAAACAAATCTTCTTAATTTCTTTTATAACACCATTTACAACAAAAAATACACCAAAGCAAAGAATAAACATGAAGGGATACTTTAAACCAGGGATTTCCATTTCTTTGCACAATTGTGCACACCAATACTAACACATATTTTTATGCTCTTTAATTTAGTCGTCGATGCAGTGTTGAAAAATTCAGTACTTTAGTATTTTTTTCAGTACTTTTTCTTATTAAAAATACCGCAGTACTCCCGCGTTGTTTTTAGTACTTTTTTATCCTTGGCGCCTTTTTCCTGTGATGTGATCCTTTCGATAGCAAACTTTGGCAATCATGCGTTTATTCCAAAATTTATGTTGTTGTGTATAAAAAATAATTAACGACGTTAATATTGAAATGCAAAGCGAGGACGCCAGGATTTTTATTTTGCTATCCAGTAGCTCGTTTCTGTATTTCTCGCATCGTAAAATTTCTTACATGAAGTGTGAAACAAATAATTCCATCGTTTCTCGATTTATGAGATAAAAGTGTTTCTGTATTTGAATGCGAAAACAGACACAACAAATTCTGTTTATACTGGAATATTTCCAGTAATTAAGTGTCAAATAAAAGCGAAACGTCAAGTCTGTGTTTATACGGTTCATTCTTTACTGAAAAGATTGCTACTTTATTGGCGAGAGGGGAGAGGGGAAAAGAAACGAGTACACACATGTCTGTACTTTCCTTACGCTTTGCTTTTTCATTCGTTGTTTAATTTTGTTTTTGTTTTCAATATCAAAAAAGCACACATGCATACGCACGACTATACAAAATAAAAAACATGGCGTAAACATGAAATTAATAATTTGAACGCCAATTCTTGTTCAAAGAAGAAAAAGGAAGAATCTTTTCAGTAAAGAATGAACCGTCTGAACTCAGACCAACAAAAGAAATAAATATAATAAAAACACGGCTGCCAGATTTGACGAGTTATCGTCATCTTGACGATTTTTTGTTCCGATATTAACAAAGTGACGTTTTGATGATTTTTTCTAAAAAAGTGACGAAAGCAAAAACAAAATCAAAAATATTTTATAATTTTGTTGTTACTTTCTATAGAAATTCATCTTGAATTTTTAAATTTCAAACACTTCTATTTTGTGGCGTTGAAAATTGAAAAAAAAAATAATATGAATGTCTGTAGAAAGCAACAACAAATTTATAAAATATATTTGATTTTATTTTTGCTTTTAATGAAATTGTTGGCGTTGCGTTTTACACTATAAGCCCCTTAGTCTTCGAAATAAGATAATTGTAAATAGTTTTATATGTATGTTTGTTTATTAGAAAAAAAGATATCTTTAGAAACAAGGCTGCTTAAATTTTTATATTTATCCCTATTGTGAAAATTGTCCTCGAAATTGTTTGTTTCTTCCCTAAAAAATGTATCGGAAAAAGCAAAATTTCGAGGGAAAGTAATGGACCGACTTGGCTTATTTTGAACATTTAATACTTTTTATATACATACATATACAAAATATGATTGATATTTTATATTCTTATCTTATATGTACACTTTTGTGCCAAAACCATTATTCCGGCAAGAAAGAAATTTGTTTGTCTCCCAGTAAAAACTTTTTCAAAATGGATAACTTCTTTCACTCGTTATTAAGTAGCTTTCATCCATAAAAACTTCGATAACTACTTTTTTCTGGATGTATTAAGATAAAATAAATGACTTACTTTTGAATTTGTTCTTTTTGGCACAACCCTTGTAAAATTCATTAGTTTTTCAGTAGAATTGTGTGTAGTGCTTTTATGTGTTTCTGATTACTTAACATATTATTTTGTAGGCGAAGATTTTACTGGGTCTTTAATCCGTTTATTTATGAACCGATTTTTTTTAATTTTAACTACAAGGTATTCTACTAAGTCTATTTCAGGTAAAAAAGAAAAAGATTATAGGAATAGGTAAATTAAAGATTTATATCTCAATTATTAAATAATAATTATTAAATACCCATGAACTTTAACTATGTTTTTGTTTGATTATTTTTTAATAAAAGTCGAAACAACTTTGTTTAAAATTGATTTCAAATTGCACGATTTTTAAAACAAAAAAGACGATCTTTTTTATTTTTTTCTCAGGAAATTGACGATTTTGACACAAATTTATCTGGCAGCACTGATTAAAACCAAAACAAGAAAAGGCTAACACCCAATTTTCATGATGATTTTTTCTCCTATTGTTGAAACATGTCTTTTTTAGTTTGATAGCGAGCGGGGGTGAGAAGTAAGCAGGGTAGAAAAAAAGACATGAATCGTATTTTCTGTGTTTTTTTTTTGACATTCCTCTTTGCACTAAATTTTTGTTTTTTAATTTATATTGTATTTTTATTTCAAAATGACAATTACTTACTAAAAAATATAAAAAAATAAACAAATTTAAATTAAAAAAATTTAATACATACATACATACATACATATATAAGGAAAATAAAAAAAAATCAAACAAAATTAGAAACATTGTGAAAATTTAACATGTTTTTGGAAGTTTCTTTAAAAAAGAACTACAAAAAAGACATGTCTTTTAAATCATCGTGAAAATTAGGTGTAACAAAAATTTAAACTAACAATATATAACAATTGTTTTTTGTTTATTTTCATCATATAAATTATGCATTTATCATTTATATTCCTTCTATTTTTTTTATTTATTTAAAAAAATAGTATATAAACATATTTTAAATTCAAAATATCTACATTTTGTTTTTCTCGCCACCAATTTCAAATGTGACTTATTTTGACAGTTCTTGAAAGAAACTTTTCGCAAAATATTTTTATAGAAACACCTTTTCTCGCATCCTTCCAATAATTGCTGGAAAATTATTAAAATGACAGATAATTCTCGCAACGGAAAGATACAGAAACACTTGTGCGAGAAAAACCATTTTTTGTTTCATTTTGCACTGTTTATGTCCCGATTCACTGGTTTCATGCGGAAAATTTTACGATGCGAAAAATACAGAAACGGGCTACAGTATGGGATATTTGTTCTTACAAGTTGCAAGACAATTTATAAAATGGATTCATTTGATAAAATGTTAATGGTAAATTTAAATAAAACCATTAACAGAAACTGGGAATTATTTCCTTCTGAAGGTTACTTTATATTAAATTCAACATTTTTTATTTTTCGAATTTATTCTATGAGCTAAATTTCAGTTATGTATTTTATAAAGCTTTTTTGTAACAAGAAAATACAATATAATAGTCTGATAGTGTATAAAGTCATTTCTGAAAAATTGAAGGAATATGACTATTACAAAAAAGCTTTATAAAATACATAACTGAAATTTAGCTCATAGAATAAATTCGAAAAATAAAAAATGTTGAATTTAATATAAAGTAACCTTCAGAAGGAAATAATTCCCAGTTTCTATTTGTTAAAGTAGTTGAGTTAAATACATTCAATTTATAAAGTATCACTATCCAGTGTGACACAAAGAATGCTGACGAAGGCCGTAGCGGGCCAGAAAATGCATTACATTCTGCTGGTGTCTAATAATTGTAAATTTTTCTGTACATACAATATACATCATTGCTTTCCAACGGAAAGCTAAGGTAAAATGTAACAAGAAAATACAATATAATAGTCTGATAGTGTATAAAGTCATTTCTGAAAAATTGAAGGAATATGACTATTACAAAAAAGCTTTATAAAATACATAACTGAAATTTAGCTCATAGAATAAATTCGAAAAATAAAAAATGTTGAATTTAAAACCATTAACTTTAAATGAAATTTTTTGTGGAACACGATTTGACATCTTTATAAAAACATGAAATTAAACATGGAAATTAAAAATAATAAGCATACAATTTCGTTTTCGGGAAATTTAATATACAATACCATTGCTATTAACCTTTATTTACCCACCTAATTATTCGGTACATAGTTTCAAATATGCTTTTATTTTTACAATCAGATATCAAAATTGACTGATTTTCAGTGTTAAGAAAAAGAAAATTTCTAGATAATTTGGTACACTTTTAAATACAGTATCTCGGAAACTAGGCTCGTCCGTCATTCCGTTTGATTCTATTGATAGATTTTTGTTTCTGTTCTGTTTGCTGTGTGCTTGTCCAGGTAAATCGTTATTTACCAACTATCCATTTTCTCCATATTTCTCAACTTTGATGGAAAATAAAAAAAAAAAAACTAAAAATTTCTCAACAAAATATTTTCTATTTCTTTTTATTTTCCTAAATGGTGAATTTTGTTTGAACAAAAAGTACCATTTGGTTCGAAAAGTACTCTTAAAGTTGAAGTTCAGTACCATTTAAAAATTTTAATTTTGCAACACTGCGTCGTGTTACTTCGACAAGTGTACATGTCTAGCGGATGCTATGTAATTTTCTTTCAGCTTGACACTCAAAAAATATTGTGTGGTCAAAAATGCTTTTGGTTACATCCAATGCCTTGAGTGCAATATTTATTTTTATTTAGAGTCTAAAATTTAAGACTTATATGCAGAATAATGTAACATAACATTTCATAAGTTTACATGCGAAGCAAAAAACTTTGTAAATTGGTTATTATATGAGATTGAAAAGCTATTTTAAACATTTTAGCTAAAAATGCGATAACCGAGGAAAAAATATTATTTTTTAAGTTGTGTGTGTTACGATATATTAATTTTTAGAAACAAAAAGACGTATCATCAACGAAAGTATATTAGTAATTATTAAGTGAAACAAATATTTAAAATATTAAAAAGTTAATATTTATGTTAAATTACCGGGTAGGCTGCAAAATTTCAAACAGTCCTATGTGGAAGAAGCTGATAGTCAAACTTATTATAGGTTTTATTTTACATATGTACATTAGGGTGTCCCTTATAAAGCAAACAATTTTTTTTTTGGAATTTCGAAACGCATACCCTCAAATTTTTTTATATATAGAAAAAAAATTTGTTATTCTATCATGATTGCAACCCGTGGCGAGTAAGCCAAGAAGTTTTGCAAAATGCAATAAATGAAAACAAAAAAAAATAAAAAAAAAATTCATAAAAGAACTTGGTTTATTAAAAATATTTTAATTTTCAAAATTAGATGGGATAACTTCTTTTAAGTGTAGTTTTTCTGCAGTCTGGAAACAAATTTCTGTGTTCCTCAACACAGCGCAATAAAAACTGTTTTTGCTCTTCATCTGCTGTAATAAGTCCGTGAAAATCTTTCACTAATTTGACTGCTCTTTAAGCAGTATCATTTACTACTCGTAAAATACTTATTTTTCTCTTAGCTTCTAGAAATGCAGCGTTATCTATCCAAGATGCCACATTTGTGCGAAGAAAACTATCATCGATCTGTAATCGAGTAAGAAATGCTGTGCTTTTATTTGATACAAAACTATCCAGTGTTTTATCTGAAACAAAGAAATGTTATATTAAAAATTGTTTTATAAATATCCTGTTTTAATTTTTCAAATATTATAATTTAATACAAAAATAACATTTTTATAAACATAATTGTGACTCACCAAACAACGTTTTTAACATTTCATCGTTCGTTGGAATATAACGTTTGTTAAAATCCTATATTTTTTCCCTGTTTAAGTTGACAATGATATTTGCTTTTGTTTCATTATCAACTTCGTCATCAAAAAGTGATAAAATGACTACCTCTTCACTTAAATACCATAAATGATTACAAAACTTACTTACAGCAGCATTCGAAATTGTTTCGTCTATTTCATTGTAGCATTTCACTTCTTTTAAAAAACGCAAATCCTGATTAGGTGCTTTTACAGCTTTTGTACATTCTAGCCATGGCTTAACGTAAATTATCGCAACAAATAAGCAAATGTCGCGCAGAGCACTTTTATCATTTGCAGCTATGTTGACCTGCGACTGGAGCAAACATATTTTTAATGAATAAATCGCTCTGGCCATCCATCGTGCTTTGTGCAATGCTCCGGGGGGCTTAATTTTTATTTTCTTCTCTGGATCGCCATCCAAAAACACAACGCATAGTTCGATTAATTCACGGTAATCGTCCCTTATAAAGGTTTTCTTCAGTGCTGCTTTATAAAACATTAAGTTGGATAAAATTTTTTCATCAGACATGTGCTTTCTAACAAAATCGATGCATGGATCAATCTTATTTGAATCGATGTTTTTCCAGTTGTCTCTGATTTTTTTAAAAATTTGTATTTCTGGAGATCCAATATTTTGCTTAATCTTGGCTTCAAATACATTTTTAAGCACCAGCTCATAAACATGATGACGACAAGCGAAAGGCACCAAGTCTCTCTCTTTACTTTGCTCCAAAAGAGCACAAGCACCATTAAAACGACCAGTATTCGTTGATGTTGTATCACAACAGCTTATTTGTACCTTGTCAATGAGATTCCAGTCATATAGGACTGTTCTTATAGCCTTTTCTTGGTCTTTGCCAGATGAACTTTCTAATTTTGGTACTGCAAGAAGTTGTTCCTTGTCGCTATATGAAATTACAATTGGCAGCCGCTCTTCTTTTCGGCTTCTCACATCTAAGCCTGGTAAAAGTTTGCCATCCCAATGGATAGTTACAACATTAGGCACATTGTTCTTAAAGTCAGTTTTAATAGTTTCTGCCCTTGATTTTCTCATTTGTGTACGAATTCGTTGAATTGATGATTTATTTATCGAATATTCATCGCACCTCAGATCCAGTGCCTCTAGGATAGCCTGAATTATATACACTGAATCTCTTATACTTAGCTGGCACCTGTCTTAAACTGCGACTACCTTAGGTGTTATCAAATTTTTTCTTCCTCTTTTAGAACTGTCACGCTGCAAACTTGGCAGGATTTCGTCCTCGTTTGAATATGGTGGATCTTCCGTATCAGAATGAAGTATTTCGTCCTCGTCTGAAATTTGCCTGTGTTCAACATTTGATGTAGAAGTCGATGCTACTGTGGATAATTCTTTCTGCCTCAATTTTCTTGTTTCTTCGTGTAATAGTTTTTTTCTGGATCTTTCTTCTTTGTCTGTCATATTTTTGTCTATACCAGCTAAGCAACCCGGTCTACCCGGCTCTCTCTGTAGCTTCAAAAATATTTTATCCTCTTCTATTTTCATAATTACAAGGGCATCGGCATGAGCAATATCAAATAGATTATCAAGATCATTTTCAAAATCATTTTCACGGGTTCTATAAATATCTTACAATTTTTTTGCAACTTTTTCCAAAGTGTATATTTATCTAAAAGTTTCTTCACACAGTTCGGAATAGCCTTTATGGGAATTCTTGCTTTCTCCCAAAATATTACGCATCCCCTAATTACTAGATTTGCACTTTCTCTTACACTGAGCTTGACTTCGCGAATATTGTAAAAATACACAGCGAGAACTTGTCGATTAGATGGTAGTTTAGCACCATTAATTTGATGACAAGGCATTCCGATGAGAAAAATTGGTTGCTTTCCACTTCGTAATTCGACACACATTTTTATAATTAAGACACTGCACTTTATGAAACACACTATTTTTTTTTTTTTTTTCATTATTTATTTATTGAATCTTCATATAGTAAATATGAACTCACAATAATTAATCAAATCTTAACCTAATTCTTTATTTATGTCCTGCCAGTGCCAGACAAAAAATTTTTTCATTACGGGTTCTGTTCACTTATATAGGTGTTTATCGCTCATCTTATTGGACAAGTGCTGCAGTGTCTCTTCTTCTTAAGCGAGTGTGGCCGCTATCATTTAAAATATTTCGAGCTAGTGGGTTCGGATGCAATTCGAGCCTTTTTAAGTATTTTACTGCATATTTCGTAATCACAGTTTTAACTAATGGAACATTGAGATCCTTGTGAATATTTGAATTTTTAACATATCAAGGGGCAGCTGTGATTATTCGAAGAAGTTTATTTTGGCGCCTTTGAATTTTATCGATATTAGAAGCCGAGGCAGTGCCCCATAACTGAATACCGTAGCACCAGATAGGCTTTAAGATAGAGTTGTAAAGGAGGAGTTTGCAGTCGAGACTAAGAACAGAGTTTCTTCCAATAAGCCAATGAATTTGTATGGCTTTTAGTTTCATTTGAGTTAATTTTGCCTCTATATGGCTTTTCCACGTCAAACGGCGATCTAAATGTATACCGAGATATTTTACATGCGAATTTTGAGGTATTATTTGATTATTGATTTTAATAGGGGGCCATGATTCCCGCCGCAAGGTGAATGTTATATGTACGCATTTTTGCTCATTGACTTTTATCCTCCATTGTTTTAACCATATTTCTAGTTGAGATATATGATCCTGTAAGTAACGAGATGCTTCATAACTGTTTTCGTGGACGCTTAAAAAAGCTGTATCGTCTGCAAATGTTGAAGTTTGTGTGTAGTTGCTCGTTGGCATGTCCGAAGTATAAATTAAGTATAATAGAGGCCCCAGAATGCTGCCCTGTGGGACTCCAGCGCCTATTGGCTGAGGTGAACTAAAGAATTTTCCTTCTTTTATAATAAATTGACGACCGACTAAGTAACTTTCTAGCAGCTTGTGTGTGTTTGCTGGAAAATTTTGCTTCAATTTATGTAATAAGCCATCATGCCAGACTTTATCAAAAGCTTGAGAAACATCGATGAAGAGAGCAGAACAATATTTTCTTTCTTCAAAGGCTTTTCTTATGGCGTTTACTATACGATGGGTTTGTTCAATTGTGCTGTGTTCTCTTCTAAAGCCGAATTGGTGGTTAGGTATACATCTATTTTCACTTAAAATTGGAGTTAATTTTGACACTAACAGCCTCTCAAACAGCTTTGATATATTAGAAAGTAAGCTTATAGGCCTATATGACTCAACTTTTGTGTGATCCTTTCCTGGTTTAGGTATCATGGTGACTAAGGAAACCTTCTATTTTTGAGGATAGTATTGAAGACGTAAGATAGCATTGAAAATTAAAAGAATAATTTTCTTTGCTGTGCTGGGTAACTCCAAAAGCATTTTGTTGCTGATCTTATCAAAACCAGGGGCTTTTTTGGGGTTTGATTCACAAACAGCCTTTTCGATTTCTCTTATCTCAAATCTTAGGGGAACAGCCGCTCTAGCAGGAACAGGTGGTAACACGACCGCAGTATCGTGAGATATATATGGGGTAAATACGTTTTTTAAGTGATTAACAAACAGATTTCCCTTTTCGTTATCATTTCTTGCCCAACTTCCGTTCAAGTTTCTTAATGGAGGCTTAGAGGCGACTGGCCTTTTTAGATTTTTAGCTGCACGCCATAATGAGTAGTCTGATTGCGGAGTTGCATCAAGTTCCTTAAGATATCTTTGCAGAGAAGCCGTTTTCTGAGTCTGTAGTAACTTTCTTAGCCTTTTTGTACACTCTTTTAATAAACTCCTTAGTTGAGGGGATCTGTGCAATTGCCATTCTCTTCGAGCTCTTCTTTTTTCAGACAGAAGACGCTCAACATCTGTGGAATAAATTTTAATATTTTTAGTTTTTTTTTGGGGTATTACTGGAATGTTGCACAGCTAGCTTCAGAAAACTCTCAAAATTAAGAATAGCGCGATCTACGTATTCCGGTGAACTAAGCGGAATATTTTCTGTGCAATGGGTGCTGAGATATTTTTTATATTTTAGCCAATAGATTTGTGTAGCTGGCGTCGCTAAGTAACCAGTTGGAGATACAATTCTATTGGGGTTCATTAAAGTAACAATTGTTGGTGTGTGGTCGGAAGATAATTCTAAGGAAGCTTCAACATAAATCGTTTCTAAGGGGATGTTTTTAACCACACCAAAATCGATGACATCTGGTATTTTTTGCTGATCAGTAGGCCAATATGTAGGTTGTCCGCTCGCTATCACATCCAAATCCATTTTAGAAATAGTATTAAATAGAACACGACCCTTTGGTGTTATAAGTCGGGACCCCCAAAAGGTATGTTAAGCGTTATAATCGCCAGCGGCCAGGAAACAAGGTCCTAATGATTTAAAATAATTATAATATTGGCTTTCTGATATTGAATATCTAGGTGGGGAGTATAACGATGAGATTACTACGTTTCTATTTAATTCTTCAACGCAAATGTTTGTTGCTTGAAGATAATCTTCACGATGATCACCTATGAGGTAGTGTTTGACTCTGGTTTTTATTAAAATGGCAGAACCTCCACAAGCTCTATCTCGAGGGTCCTTGGTATCATATAGTATATAACCATTGATTTTAAACGAATTTCTTGAGGTCAAATGAGTTTCGGAAACCATCATGACATCAATTTGTTTATTTGTAAGAAAGTATTCTAATTCATTTTTATGTTGGCTGATGCCGTTTGCGTTCCAAAAACAAATTTTTAAACAGTTCATGGCTTGTTAAGTACAGCTTGCAATAACATCGATTGCATTCTTAGAATTTCCTGCATCATATTACCCATTGTGTTCGTAAAATTATTTACTGTTTGCACTAATGTTTCCATGGTCTTTTCTAAACGACTGAAATTAGAAACTGAAGTTTCGTCATTACTTGGCGTCATTACTTGCATTGGCACATGGTTTGATTTTAGGACGTTAGCGTAAGAGGTCCTTTTATTACCAGGCTGGGGGGCTTGAATTGCATTTGTGTTTACTTGGTTTGCAACCTGCATTTGAGGGGTATTTGTTTCCGGTCCAACCGTTTGCTTAACGATATTATATACAGGGCATCCTCTATAATTGGCAGTGTGATTGCCGCCACAGTTGCTACATTTTTTTACGTTGGGGTCGGTTTTAGACTTATCGCAAGAAACTGTACCGTGTAGTTCTCCACATACTACGCAAACAGGGGGTAAGTAGCAGTATGCCTTGGTATGGCCAAATTCTTGGCAGTTTAAGCACTGAACAGGTCCATTTTTTTTGTGCGGCTCCTCAATTGGGATTTTTCTGTATAGAATATATTTTAAACTATAAATGGGATGCGTTTCGTTTTTTTTTTTAACTTAATGTCGCCGGGCTCTAATTCTACACGAAAAAGTGGTTGAGGATTTTTTTCCCTATTTCTAATATTTACCACATGTTTTATCTTGAAACCTTTTTCTTCCAAGAATGTTTTAATTTCCTCTGGGTCTACGCATGAATCAATTCCCTTAATCACCACCTGCAGACCTTTACTGCTCTTGAGTTGGTATGTATAAAAACTTTTTTTAACTGCTTCAAATTTGTTAACTATTTTGCGAAAATCATTTTCATGATTTACTTGAATTTTCGTTTCATTAATACTACCTCGCTTTATTGCGGCTACATAAAAAGAATTTTCACCAATCAACGAAATTAAACTCTTTATTAGATCATTTGAGTTATGCTCCCTAAGATATATCGGGGGAGGCTTGGATGATTTTATTACGTTTGGTGCTTCAGAGGCTTCATCCTCCAGAATTGCAAAGCGATTTTGGGAATTTATTCTATCAAAAGATGGCACTTTTGAGGCCGAAGCAACAGCTGAAGATGTAGGGATGCGACCCCGTTTAAGGACTGTTATATACCAGTCCATACCAACTTGGACTTGAGGCTTTTGACAACTTTTTACAGGGGGGTTTTCCATTGCATTTGCGTTTAAGTTCATGGTATCATTTCCCACTAAATTTGTTTTTCACGTCGCGGCAATACTTTCTGGCCTGGCAACACTTGTCATCAGGTCTAGTGTTAGTTTTTTTTAATGAGTCACTATCCACCGTTTGTGTAAATACCGAGGGTGAGAGGGAACGTGCACGAATAATTGGCTTAGCCGTTAGGTAGTTAATATTGTTTTGTTTTGTTTTATTTATTTCATTATTTTCATTTGCATGAACTGTTACATAGCAATTTCTCTCGTTGAGTTTTATTGTTGTCTCATTGTTTTTGTTCATACAAAATATTGTTTTTGGTTTTCACCGTAATTTTGTGCTTTTAATATTTTTGTTATTTTTTGTTCTTTACAAAATTAAAATGTTTTTGCAAGATTTTGTATACATACATACATAAGTATGTATGTACATACATATATTCACTTATATTTTTTATTTATCTTTATTAATTTTTCGTTTTTAATAATTAATAACTTTTATGCTAAATAATTTATTTAAAAATCATTTATTTTGCGTTCATTCGCGGAATGTTTATTTTAAATAAAAAAAATCAAATTTAATTAATTCAAATAGTATGCGGGTTTGAAACACACTATTGAAATGACAAATTACCATCGAAAACAACACATTAATTTAGCAGTGAAGTAGAAAGGGGAATCACCTTTTTAGATGGATATTTGTATGGTATATGAAAGCTCACTTTTTATTAAAAGGTTTGTAAACGAAAGCTTTTTATTATTAGAGCTTTTAAGAATGCCACATAAAATTAAAATTCCTATGTATATCAAATATACATAGCTGCTGTTGTAAGTTTAAAGTTACAGTTTATTTTAAAAATAGTTGCTGCTAATTTATATTAATTTTGTTATGATAGCATTATTAATATCATTGAAATCAATGGCAAGTCGCCACAGGTTACCATTCTTATATCAAAATAAAATTTTTCTTGGTGGCTTTTTAGGTAATTTCGAAACTTTTTAGCGGGTATGCGCAAAAAAAAATTACGTCGAAAAATAAGGGACACCCTAATGTGGATTCGGTTCTTATAATTTTACAGCACTTTTTATTTTTTCTTATGCAATACTGAAAATTATTATCTGATCACTAATTCCACTAACACCGTGGTAATAGTTATAAAACAGATTACCCAGTTTTGATGTTTAAAAATATTAAGGGGTTCTTATAAAAATAATTATACATTATGTTGTTTAAAATAATTATATATGTACATATACACAGAAAAAAATCAAGTTAAAAACGTCGAAAACAAGGTTGATTTAAAATTTTTCGGTGGTGATTTTGCTTCATACGTTTTTCTTGTTAATTCAACCTGATTTTATAATTACTTGCGAACAACATTTTTTTTCTTTTAAAATAACTATAATTTATGTTAATTTAACATTGTAGTAAAGTTAGAGCAAAATGTCATTTATATTGAAATAACAATCCGAATCACGTTGAATGAAAGTTATTTCAAGTTGAAACAACGTGAATTTCATGTAGAAACTAATTGGTTTGAGTGTGTAATAACAGTGTGAAGAAGCTTCATAGAAAACATATGCACTTATTTAAATAAAGTCTTGTTTTGCAACAATTTATGTGTAAATAAAATTTTTGGGTAAGAAGATGTGTTTTATTGATGTATTAATGAAACTTTATTGTTTCGCACTATTTTTATTGCTTACTTTTTTATACTACAAGTAATGACCGAGCCCAAAGAGTTAAGGCCCAACCAAAATATGCAAAGCCGTGCTTAACCTACTGTCAAAAATTACCAAAAAGTCCCTCAAATGTATTTAAAACAACTTAGACTGCTATATTCGGCTGTGCCGAATCTTTGATACCCTCCACCGACAGCTCAGTGTGCTTTATATGGGGCCTATAGTAAATTATGAACCGAGCATAACGAAATTTATTAGTGTGAGTAGTGAAGTATTTAATTTTATTTTGATAGCATTATTTATTACGGCTTTAGGCGTACTAAACTGTTTTTCGAGAGTAGGGTTTAGATGGGGCCTAAGGTAATTTATGGACCGATCTTCACGAAAATTCACAGTGTAATTTCTAGTACTATAAAACTGTGACGTACAAAATTTTGTTATGATAGCATTATTAATTACGGTTTTAGGCATACTAAACTGTTTTCCGGGAGTAGTGTTTATATGGGGCCTAGGGTAAATTATGGACGGACCTTCACGAAATTTTGCAGCGTGATTTCCAGTCGAATAAAACAAATTTTTGCAAAATCTTATCTCATTCCGTGCCTTGTTCCACCATTTATGTTATTTTTTGTAAAAAAATTATCATTTTTTTTAGGTGGTGGTTCCACATATTCATTCATAGCTCTGGTCCTACTGCACCGATTTTGCTGAATTTCAATCTCAAACTGCTTAGGATAACTACAAGCAATTTGGCACTAAGTTTCTATTGAGTTGTTCGAAAGTGAGCTTGTTTTCAACAGACGAACAGACAGACGGTTATGGCTAAATCGACTTGGAATCACTCAAGGACCCAGAATATATTCTTTATGGGGTCTGAGATGAATAATAAAAAAGTTTCACACGGAATGACAAGCTTAATATACCTTCTTCACAACTAATTGTGGTGGATGGTGTAAAAACAATAACAAAATCAAAAACCATCTGATTCCGTACGGAATGTGAAATCAGTTTCGCACTTTGCTTTATTTTGCGCTGAATCCGAATTTGAAGTCAGAATTAACAAAAGTAGAACAGTTTTTGAGATATTCCAAAATAACCGTTATTTGTGTTTTTAATAAAGATAATGTGACTTAAATGCAAATATCTTAAAAAAGTTTCAACTAGAAATATGGTTAAAACAATGGAGGATAAAAGTCAATTAGCAAAAATGCGTACATATAACATTCACCTTGCGTCGGGAATCATGCCCCCTATTAAAATCAATAATCAAATAATACCTCAAAATTCGCATGTAAAATATCTCGGTATACATTTAGATCGCCGTTTGACGTGGAGAAGCCATATAGAGGCAAAATTAACTAAAATGAAACTAAAAGCCATACAAATTCATTGGCTTATTGGCAGGAACTCTGTTCTTAGTCTCGACTGCAAACTCCTACTTTACAACTCTATTTTAAAACCAGTATGGTGCTATGGTATTCAGTTATGGGGCACTGCCTCGGCTTCTAATATCGAAAAAATTCAAAGGCGCCAAAATAAACTTCTTCGAATAATCACAGCTGCCCCTTGGTATGTTAAAAATTCAAATATTCACCAGGATCTTAATGTTCCTGTAGTTGGTTGCTTGGTTGGTTAACGTGGCAGCACGCATAGGTCCAGGCGTGCAGCAAGTAGAGCCGACAGTGGCCCCGTTTTGACACCACACAACTCGTCAAGAAATTAGAACCCCTCGATCAAACTTGACCCAGGGGCAATGCCAAGGTGGCTAGAGCCAGCCCGTTGCGTTGAGATATTTCAGCAGGCTGTTGAGTCTCACCCGCGATATCTCCGAGGGTCCCTGTAGAAGGCAATTCCCGAATAGTCTATGTCTCATTGAGTTAAACGCCGGGCAATCACATAGAAGATGAAATACTGTCTCCTCAGTTCCAGGTTCCCTGCAGCTGCGGCAGCATTCATTGAAAGAGAGGCCGAGTCTCATAGCGTGCTTGCCGATAAGTCTTGACACGTCCTTCCGACTGAATTTGAGAAGTCGCTCAGAGCGACCTATGTCATATGTGGGCCACGTTTCCTTGGTAGCCCTGCAGCCATCTAGTTTCCTCCATTTATCGTCAGCCATATCCAGATAGTGCCTGAAGATTTCGCTCCTGATAGTTCCCAGGGGTGTTGCGACTGGCACAACCTGTGAAATATCAAGAGCGGCCCATCCGCCTGTTCATTGCCGTAATGGTCCCTATGCGCAGGGATCCAAATTAAGGTAATGTCAGATAGGCTGCCCAGTCTGGACAGTTCTTCCCTACACTGGTAGACGAGGATGGATGTTGTTTTGTGTGACTTCAGTAACATCAGATCTGCCTGGCTATCGACGAAGATGCCAATTTTGCCGCTGATGTTCCTACCGTATAGCGTTCTGCATGCCTCTCTGATCGCCAGTATTTCAGCCTGAAATACGCTGGCCCAATCCGGCAGACGAAAAGTGAGGTTCACATGTAGTTCCTCCGAGAAGACCCCGGAGCCGACACCACAAGTCATCTTTGACCCATCCGTGTAAACGTTCGTGCGGTATTCCTCCGCCAGGATACCCCTGCTCCATTCCCGTCTTGACGGGAATATGACCTTGAATTTCCTCTCAAAGTCAATGCTGGGTATCATATAGTCCGTTGGTCGTTTCAGAGATGTGGGTTGCTTCTGTAAGATCCTTGCATGACCGTACGTCCTCGCCTTCCAACATCCCGATGAAGAGAGCCTGACCGCGCTATTGACGGATATGGCCATAAGGTGTACTTCAATTGGAACAAGGTGCAGTATAGTGTTCAAAGACTCTGAAGGACTAGTGCGTAGAGCGCCCGTTGCTCCAATGTAGGCTGATCTTTGTACTCTGCCCAGCTGAACCACGATGTATTTCTTGCCCGTCGCGGTCCACCATACCAGAGATCCATATGTAAGAATGGGCCGTACTATTGTCGTGTATAGCCATTTGACCAGTCTAGGATAAAGGCCCCACCTGGTGCCAAACATTCTACGGCAGGCGTAATAAGCCACCGTAGCCTTCCTAACCCTGTGTTCAATATTCAATCTCCATGATAGTTTCGAGTCCAGGATAATTCCCAGATATTTCGCGTGATTCGACAGGGGAAGTTCGCTACCCCCAGCCGTGGCAGTCTAAAAGCCGGAATTTTTGATCTTCTGGTGAATAGTACCAGTTTTGCTTTGGTTCACTCCCAGTCCGCACTCAGCGGCCCAGCTGCTGAGCGCCTCCAACGCACTGGACATAATATCACTCATCACATCCAGAAACGCACCAGATACTAGTAACACCACATCATCCGCATAGGCTACTGTCTTGATGCCCCTGTTATCCAGGCCAGTAAGAATCGAGTGGGGTGTACCCCTGCTAACATTCTTTGACCTCACACGTTTGCCAAGACATAATGTAACGATCCTTGGCCTCAACATGCTCACTAACCATCTAATGATGTACTCCTGGACATCCAGATCAGTTAGAGCCTGTTCGATCGCAGTGATCGTGACGTTGTTAAAGCGCCCTCAATATCCAGGAAGGCGGCCATGGTAAATTGTTTATATTCCAGTGATCGTTCTATGGCCCCTACTACTTCGTGTAGCGCCGTCTCCGTAGACCGACCCTTAAGGTAGGCATGATGACTACATGAGAGTTGTGATGTACCCTCCAGTCGATGCCTTTTATGTGAGTCCAGAAGTCTCCAGAGTTTTGAGCAGAAAAGATGATAGACTGATTGGACGAAAGTACCCCGCAGTCTCATGACTACTCTTTCCGATCTTGGGTATAAAAACGATCTTTACCCTCCTAAAATTAGCCGGTACATAATTGAGGGATAGGCAGAGTCTATACATTAACCTCAACCAGGGAGTGACATACTTCCGTGCATTGGATTCATTCCTCCGAAATGACAGGTCAAGAAAATATCAAAAAATTTGCTTATATACTACATTAGAGTTGTGTCGGTCATGAACGAACTATTTCAATTGAACGATGAACGGCCGTTCAATGTCATCGTTCAATTCCGTTCAATCGTTCACTTGCATGGTTAACTTGGGTCTTTTTAGTCAGTCGGTCACTTGGTTGCCGGACAACTGGTTGAAAAGAAACAACAATACTAATGTGGTGTATATGTGATGCCAGTATAATATACAGTAGTTTTGACTTAGCTGCACAATCTCCTTTGCACGATTTTTTGTGCAGGTAAATCAAAAATGCAGTTATCTTAAATGCATTTACCTGCCTAAATGTGCAGGTACACAATTGTGGTTACCTGCACAAAAGTGCAGCTAAAGTAAAGTGTTTGATTTAAAAGTAGAATAAAAAAATAATTATTTTTTTAATACATAAATTTATATTTTATTAAAATTTTATTTCAACCCAGGAGTTTACTGGGAATCTCACAAAGAGTCTTTTTGATCGTCGACGAGCTCATTTTTTAATTGTAGACGATTCCGTGCTGATTCGTATGAGAAATACTCAGCCGTATGACTAAGCTACCTAAATAAGGGCATCAGGCGTATTTTTCATGCCAAAACTTCTAATTTTCATACAATTTCTATAAAACAAACCTTAAGGTCACAAAATCAACACCATCCTGTCGGAAAATCCTTTTTTGCAGATCCTTAGGCCGGTTTGTTTTATTAAAATTGTATTGGCAGTAGCATTTTCATACTTCAAAACTGTCTTATTTAGGTAGCTCAGTAATTGTTATACGACTCTTACAGAGAGCGTGTCAAAAAATAAATAAATTAAAAAAAGATTTAGATGTTTTTGTTACTCGTCAGATAATCAACAGAAGATTCTTTTAGGAGTTGTACATTCAACATAATCGTCTAACAAACAGCCTATGCTAACAAAAAAAAAACAAAATAATTGCGATTTATATTTTTATAAACAGCTTAAATTGGATATTTATGTGAAAAATATTTTTATGTGTGCAGCTAACTTTGATATTTTGTATGAAAATATTTAAAAGCTGCCCAAAAATATGAAAAATGTGCAGGTATACAAAATGCACATAAGCAAGGATTTTGAAGAATAATTCCAGAAAATATTTATTTTGGGCAGTTAAGTCAAAGTGCAGCTAACTTTGATTTTTTGTATGAAAATAATTTTAAAATGCCAAAAATTTTGTGCATTTATCTTAAATGTGCAGGTATAGAAAGTGCACTTAAAAAAGGAATTTGTATGGAATTAGAGAGAATAATTCCAAAAATTATCAATTTTGTGCAGTTAAGTTAAAAGTGCACGTAAACAAAAGGCAGTTAAGTCATAACTACTGTACTTTTTTCATTTACTCATTGCCACATTGCTTTACACATTTTCATAATACGATCAGGGTTGTAAAGTTTCTTGGTCACCTAATTTTCAATTTGGCGACATGGCGATTTTTTTGGCGGCTTTTAAAATATATGGCGATTTTGTTGGCTATTTGATAATGCTATGTTCACACTTGGGTTTGTTAGCGCGTTTAAGCAAAATGTTGTTACATTTACGATGATTAGGATGACAGATGGTTAAGAAAAAAACCTAAAAACAATTTTATATTTCTTTTAAGTATTAAAAATGGATAAAAATACTTTTTAAAGTTATCAGAAGATTATTTTTAACATAATTATGATGAAATTGTGAAAATTTATGAATTACTTAAGGAAAAAAATAAAACATTAAGCAGAAATCGTGGCCGGTTGTACACGTCCATGTTCAGAGAATTCTATATGTTGCTTAAACCAGCTTAAGAACCCAAGTGTGAACATAGTAATATGTTTTGAGACTTGTAGACAAATTTACCGTTTGTTATTTGGAAAGGCTATTTCAATGATGGTATTCCATCCAATTTAAATCAGTTTTGAAAAAAGCTTATAGCTATAAGGATACGTTCGGTACGTACCAATTTAAAGAACTCTTTATTTAAAGAGTTCTTTTAAATAATTAACTCCAATAAAACTCGCCTTCAAAATAGAGAGCAATACAAACTTCTTGACACGTTAATACGAGCTATAAATTATATAAATGTAAATAGCACTTTTGTATCTTCACATGATATGTTGAATAAACTGAATTACCTTGCCGGTGACGTGTATTTCGTTTTAGATATATATCCAATAATTCTTTAACACTGACCTAAAAAATGTTTTGCTGCTTTAATTAGACTATTGTAAACTATTGTACTTTTTTTGTGTTCACCAATCATTTTATTTTAATTAAACAAAATATATATCATGGCGACTTTTTCCCATTTTTAGCAATTAGGAAGACATTTATTTTTTAGGATTTATACAAAATATTTTTATGAATGTTTGAAATACATATTTTATATTGTTAAAAACGCAAAAAAATGGCTTTGGCGATCTTGAACAACCAATTTGGTAAAAAAGATCAAAAAAAATCCGACAACCCTGGCTGCTATTGACAATTATTTTACAATGTTTATGAGCGTTGCCAGTTGTTTTTAATATAAAACCCGCCAAATGTAAATTTTTTATTTGAGCAGAAAATTTTATACATACATATTTCATTTAGTTTTAAAATAAGATCTTTAAATAAATAACCAAATTCAATATTCGACATCTTTATTTATTAAAGCAAAGTCAAGTTTTAGAGCACGAAATTAATATGGAAAACCCACTTTAATGTATACATTACAGTGTTGAAACTTTGTGGGTAATTACCCGAATTTGGTATAATTTTTACTGTCGTGGGTAGAGCGTGGGTAATTTCTCTAAGGTGTAATTCAGGTGTAATTTAAAAGTCTTACTGCACATATCCAAATAAAATCAAGGTTCGATATCAGTGTTGACATTCATTTTTGAACCAAAGTCTCGGTTGCTTTTTAAGAAAAGTCTTCAATCGTTTAATATATGTATATTATCAAAAGTTCGATTATGAATGTAGATGGACTCTGTGATTTAGAACCTGAGGTCTATTGAAAAAAGTTATTAGACTAAAAACTAGCCTGGGGGAATAAATGTTTTCAATATTCCAACAATTGCAGCCCAATTATGAATAAAAATTCCCCGGGAGTGTTTTCCCTTACCTCATTTTTTCTGTTTAAATTCAATTGTAAAAATGGGAAAAGGGAATAAGCACCAGGTGAGTTTTTATTCATAATTGGGCTGCTTATTAATTTTATTTTATCTGGCAACTTTCAAATGCTTTAGTTTGAAGAATATTAAACGTCGTTAACAGTTGTTAAACTGAATGACGAAAGAGACAGTTGTATAAAACCCTGCAGGCATTTTGTTTACTAAATAAGGTATAAAGGGTATTTTAAAGACCATGAAACTTAAAATGGTAGACAATACAAACAATTTTTTTTAATGTTCTTAACGATATGCATTTCAGACGTCCAATTTTGTTTATTTTTTTCGAGCATTTCTGGCTGCATGTCACAGAATACCACAGAACTGTCACGAGACGGAAGATTTTGCGTTTTTTTTGTCTCATTTTAAGAAAGCTGCCCTTTTTGTATTTCTCTTTGCACCATCTTTTTTGTCACAATATAATGAACACAAATTTATTAAGTTGAAATTAACATGAAAAACTGTTGTAACAATTAACTTAAAAATTACCACAACACTAGTAAATAATATTTAAGTGAGTAAATAACATTATAAAACAAAACAATGTAACTAAATAAATTTTTTTCACTAAACACAACGTTTGTTAAACTAATGCATTTGTTTAATGTGGTTTTTGTTATTTTTGTTTTGATCACTCCATTTGTGTTGATTGTTGCGGCCTGTTTTTACACATTATCACTTCACTATCAAAAAAAGCTTTCTGCCTTTTTCTTCGAAAGCTGCCTTCGTAACTGATTTGGGCCCTTTTCACACGTCACTTTTCACTGTTCTGTGGTATTCTATGCTGCATGTCACCAATTAAATAAACAATGTTGAATTCCAAAACGTCAATTGTTGCTGGCTTATCAGCATACACCAGTGACTTCACAGCCCTACGGTAAACAATAAAGAGATTTCAAATCACAGGGCCTTTAGGTCTAATTGATAGTTTATTATCTCTTAATCAACACATCGCCTTCAATTTTAAAAAATAAGTTGCGTCATTTAATTCATAAGGTCGCCTGTAAGTTGCGAAAATCGATGGCTGATTTTCAAAGTAAATTTTGATGAACAACGCCACTGTTCAAGCATGAAACTATTCATGATGGTGTGCCTGAGCAAAAAGTGAGAGCAGTATGACAGTTCGTTTGACAGCTAACCTTTCGTAAGCTCTATCGGGCTTAAAAAACACCCATTATTATTTTAGGAGTTTTATTCTATGTTTTATCAAGAGTATTTAAATCCTTAATTTTATTTTTGTTAATTTATTCAAAATCACAATAAAAATATTTAATGTAAATAAAAGATTATTTATTTCATTATCAATAAAATCCGACGTTTCGTTGGCATTCTTTCCAACTTCTTCAGGGATTGAGTTTTATTAAAATCTGGCAACATTGTAAAAATACAAAGTAAAAAGTAGTCAATAATAACAATATTTATAATCTTAATTTTTGACAAATCAACTTACAATAATCTTTTTCGTCAGTTTACATCATTTATAAAATATATCACAGTATTTTGTGTAGGTGGACAACACAACACAAAACTTAAAATATTAAAATAAATATATGTAAATTTAAAAATTATCACAGAAAATTTGTCCTTTTTAGATCACAGTTGTTATTATTACTAAATTATTGCAATGGTGTAGTTTGCATTTGTATTGTCTTTGTCTTCTTTTGTGTTTATTGCACTTGTCGATTTTTGTTGTATTCTTAAGCTTGTAACGAAACTTCAGTTCGGAGACTGAGATGGTATTATTTGGAAACGGGGCTACCTATTAGTTCGGCCGTGCTCGTCGTTGGGTGGGTTGGTTTGTTATGTTCCCAATAAAATTAATTCGTTTCTAAGAGATTATAAAATTTAGGTAGCAAAATTTAAACAACTTAAGTGACTCATAAAGACAGATAGAAATAAAGAGAAAGTATATATGGATTGATGAGGTACGTGTAGCGAGAGATGTAATATGCTACACAGATCCTAGCCCACCCTCCATGCTGATATACATATTTTCCGCTTATTAGCCCTATAGAAAAATAAAATACAAACGAAAATCACCCCATGTGACCCATACCTTAACTTCACTTTTCACAACCAAATTAAAATTTAAAATTTCATGTTTGAAATATAAAAATTTATTTAACAATGAATATTAACATACATAAAGATTTAAAGATTGAAAATTATCAGAAAAGGTATTTTTAAATTATAATTGGTCACAAATTGAAATTTACCATTTATATTTTAAGTTAAAAACCCGTAAAATTTGTAGTAACAATTAATAGTTAGTAACGAATGTATAACTAATAGTTTTAACAACTATTAATTGTATTAAAAGAAGTTATTACGGTATATATTATTTACCTTTCTTTTTTTTATTTTAGGAGGAAACAAAAAAAAACAGTGTTTTTGAATATGGTTGATATAAATAAGAATATAAAAAAAAAACAAATATGAATTAATTAACTTACTTAGTATATGATTTCTCCATCGATGTCCTCAGGCGCCGGAAGACTTTAGACAGGATACGTATTCTTATTATGTTCAACCAATTAATCGATATGTTTTTGTATATGTATGTTAAATTTAAATATGTATGTATGTCTTATAATATCTACGAAAATGTTTATTTCCCAAAATATTACAACGCATACATTTGAGTGTAGTTTCCTCTAAGTGTAAAGGTATTTGAAATATTCGTAAATAGACTTCTTTTTTTATAAGTTTATCGATAATTAACAATTTAGGTGACCATTACAGTACCATTCAGGTAATTTAAGCAAAAATTTTAAAATTAATAAATTTTTAAAACTAAAAAAAAAAACCCGGGTTTCAATCGAATTCAATATAAATATAAAACTTAAAAGTCCGAGCAATTTTAATAAATTAGATATGAAACTAAAAAGTTAAAAAAAAATGTCAAAATACGTATCAAACCGTTGGTCACCCTAATTTTATATGTGGGTAATAAGGTATTAATGGGTTCACTTGCAGGAAAATTAGTTTTGTGGCAAATCCTATAAGCTGGAAAAGTGTATATTTATTAATCGAAAATATTATTAGGTTCCTCTACTCGAGCAGGTTCCACAATTGTAACAGGTTCCACACTAACGTGTAAAGAACCTTTAGTTCCCACTTGCAATTTAAATAGATCCTTTCCACCAATAAAATTCACAGAAATTTACACAAATGCCGGATTCTTTATCTAATTTATTTTTTTAAGAATCCAATATATAAAGGAACAAAAATCCGTTTAAAAGATATGCAAAATTTAATATTTCAAAAGAAAGGCTATTCTTTAAACAAATTTGCAATATTAGCAATGAAAATTCCAAAATATTTCCCCTTATAATCAATAAGTCTCCTTCCTCTTGATATAATGATTTACTTTTCAGACTTTCCTCAATGAAATTAAAATTTGAATCAAAAATTTTTCGAAAATTGTGAAGGTTTGAACAAAAAGTTTCTAGATTGAAATTGAAAAAATTTTATAAATAAAATATACTCTTTAAATTCATTTACCCCTATAATTATAAGTTGGTAAAATTTGGTTTTTATCACAAAGCAGATTAAATACTAAACTTGTTAATGGATTTAATCTGAAAAAAAAACTATACAGGGAAAATTTATTTCAGATTTCTGAAAAACAAACAACTAAGTCCAGATATCTTTCACATGGTAAACCCCAGTGTATCCTCCCTTTACATCCTCTAATTCATAATTAACGTTGCCTATTCTTTTCTTTATCATGGATTTTACTCCGACAGGTGCAAGTTTCGCGTTGAAATTTTGAGCTAACGAAGTCTGAGCAAAATTTCTACGAAATACAACCTGACCAATATTAAACTCACGCCTTCGAGATCTTAAGTTGTATGATTTTACGTTGCGTTCATAAGCCTCTTTAATTTTCTTATGTATCGAATCCCGTAAAAGTGCAAAACTATCATGCCTTTTAATTTCGGTGTCCGTTTCCGCCAGAAGCTTCACATTTCTCAAAAGTTTGTAGTCCTGGCCGTGCATCATCATTGTTTGTCCGAATACCAGGTCATAGGGAGTTTGCCCTGTTGTTTGATGTATGCTGCTACGGATCGCACAATTAATACTTGATAAATACCTGTCCCATTCTTGCTTATCGTTACTAACAAACGATCTAAGTGCTTCGTTGATCGATCGGTTAACTCTTTCACACGCGTTTGACTGTGGACTGTGCACAGCTGTGTATTGATAATTTATTCCATACTTGGTAACTAAGCTTGTAAACTCCTTTGACTTAAATTGACTACCATTATCTGAGATGATAGTTTCAGGCACTCCAAAACAAGAAAAAATGTCATGCGTTAGATATTCAACAATAGGTTTTGTCACAAATTTTTTTAAGGGTTTTAAAAAAGTAAACTTACTAAAATGGTCTAATATAATAAAAATTCCAATATTTCCATTTTTCGTACGAGGGAAGGGGCCAATTATATCTATGTATAGGCGTTGAAATGGCCTTTCAGAATTTACAATTTCACCCATTGGTGGTTTAAGTAAACAAGTCGGAGCCTTAGACGTTTTACAGGAATCACATTTGGAAATATAGTTTCGCACATCAATAACTAAACGAGGCCAATAAAAAAATTGTCGAATACGAAAAATTGTTTTTGCAATTCCACCGTGAGCTGCCTTGGGAGTATTATGAGCTGTATATATGACATCATTACGAAGATCTACTGGAACAAACAGTTTCCACGAATCAGACTCATCAATATTACCGCACGTAAATGTTGTCCTTTTGTAAATATACTTGTCCCTAACTTGATAATCAGGTAACTGTGACTTAGAAAATTCGTCCCTTAAACGTTGGTATTCTTCACTATCAAAAGCCGTTGAATTAAGATCTATTGAAGGAAGAATTTCCAATTCAACTTCAGCAATATCAGCTTCATTTTCAAAAGACCGAGATAATGCGTCCGGCACCACGTTGTCTTTACCTTTACGATGTTCGATTGTGAAAAGAAATCCTTGTAATTTAAGGGCCCATCTGGCCAACCGTCCTGACAAATCTTTCTGTCTCATTAACCACTTGAGACTTGCGTGGTCAGTAATGACTTTAAAATCCTGTCCCTCAATGCAGGCTCTGAACTTTCTAATCGCTAAGATGACCGCCAAACATTCTAACTCAGTAATTGAGTAATTCCTCTGAGCCTTATTTAATTTTTGAGACATAAATGCAACCGGTCTCTCAATACCTTTGTCATCAAGTTGAGCCAATACCGCGCCAATGCCAAATGTGCTTGCATCACATTGTAGAATAAAAGTCTTTGAAAAGTCTGCGTGAACTAATACAGGTGCGGATGCCAGTTTGTTTTTAATAGTTTCAAAGGATATCTGGGCATCTTCTGTCCACCCAAATATTTTCTTCTTTGATAATAATTCCGTCAAAGGAAATGTGATCGTCGCATAATCGTCAATAAATCTACGGTACCACCCAGCCATACCAAGAAACTGTCGTAATTGTCGAATCGTCTTAGGAATGGGGAACTGTAAAATGGCTTTCACCTTCTCCATATCAACTTTCAAAGATCCCTCTCCTACAATATAGCCAAGGTATTGTACCCGTCGTAAACAAAAACTACTTTTCTTCACGTTTATGGTTAAATTCGCCCTACGAAGTTGAGAAGCCACCTCATTGAGGCGCAACAAATGTTCATTGAAGTCTTTCGAAATAATCAGTAAATCGTCCAGGTAAACAAACACGTTGGTTTTTAAATTGTACGGAATGACTAGGTCCATCAGTCTACACATTGTCTGTGGAGCATTGCACAAACCAAACGGCATTCTTGTAAATTGATACAAAGGCCGGTTAGGGATTGTGAACGCTGTCTTCGGTCTTGAGGTTTCGTCCAGCTTAATCTGCCAGAATGCATCTTTAAGATCCACTTTGGAAATGTAATAAATTGGAGGAAGTCTGGAAATAGGTCCGTCAATGTTCGGAATCGGGTATGCGTCCTTTGTCGTCACCATGTTCAATTTCCGACTGTCCAAGCAAAAACGCACCTTACCCGGTTTCACTATTAAAACGCCAGAGGATGACCACGCCGATGTTGGGCATTCCTCGATTACTCCTAGGTGTAACATACGATCGATTTCGTCACATAAAAGCTTTTCCCTCGCAGGTGATATCGGATAGTATCTCTGTTTTATAGCAGGTGAATTACCAGTGTCGATCTTATGTTCAATGAGAGATGTACATCCTATTCCATCACGTTCTGAATTTGGAAAGTAGTCAATTATTCCATCCAACTGTTGTTGCTCAATAGATGTCAATGGGATTTTGTTCGGATCCTCCTCCGATACAATTTCTTTTACAGAACTAATAGACACGATTTTTATACCAAAATTGGTCCAAAAATTTATACCACATATTACATCTTGTTTAATTGATGGAATTAAAAGAAATTCGATTAACTTATTTTGCTTACCATAACCAATTTCTAACATTATTGTACCTACAACTTCTTGTTGTTGTCCGTCTGCAGTCTTGACATTTCCAGCACCACGTTTAAAGTTTTTCGATTGTATAATTTCACAACATAACTCTCCTCCTATAACGTTTACGTTTGCGCCACTGTCCAATAACGCAAAATAGTTCTTATTCTGTATATTTTAGATACTACCGATGAAATTACACATTTCTTCAAAAGTTTCCTCCGTTTGTAAAACTCACGAATTCTCCTAGAAGATCTATTGGGTTGTAATGTCATAAAGTCAACATTAAATATTCTATTCCTAGCACGGTTGTATTCCTCCAGACGTAAATGATAAGGTCTTTGTAGTGGGTGAATTATAGTCATATCTGGTTTATTCGTTAATTCCGGTGAATTTGTTATCGCCAGTTTTTTATTTTGGTTGGTTTCATCAGGTTTGTTATTGTCCGTAATATTCAATTTTGTCTCGGATGTTCGTTCAACATTGCACGAACATCCTTCAGAGCGTTTCCCCGCATTTTGGCTTATACACGTTCTTAGCCCCGCATCCATAGCAAAATACCGTTCGAGGTTCTAAACAGTCAATAAAACTGTGACCAACATTATTACAATTCCAGCAACGACCCGTTTTTACCACCAAACACACCTCTGTGTTTTCATTTGCTAATTGGTTCTTTACCTTAGTATCGGCATCAGTTTCATCGATTTCTGACACATTATTTCTGTTACTCGCCCGCTTATTTAAATATGAATGTGACATATCCTTTAAAAATTGTTCGTGCCTACGTACGGCACGTCTTAGTTCGCTAACACGAGTTATTTCCAGGTGAAGAAGCTCGTGTCTCACCTCTGGTCTTAAATTCCTTTGAATGGTCTCACAAAGCTCGACGTCAGTGAAAGGTGTTCGAAGTTTATCACACAACAGCATTATAGCGTCATAAAATTCATCAAGCGTTTCGGTTTGTCGCTGCTTTCTTCGCAAAATATCGTCTTTAATATCGAAGTCTGTGTGGCAATCCTTGTATTGTCGTTTCAAAGCTTCCACCAATGCATTCCAAGATATTTCACCACTCACCCTATGAAACCGCCAAAACCACTTTAGAGCTTTACCCTCAAATAATATATGGACATGCTCACACAGAAGGTTAAAGTCACCTCGCAAGTTTGATTTCGTAAGAGTGTTAACCCTATAAATAAATTCATCGACTGTTACCTCCGATGAATCACCCGTAAAACGAATTCGCCAATTCCGAATAATGTTCAGAACCCTATCCGAATTACGATCAATGTCGCCATGATGAAAAAATGTGTTACGATTTGCTTGCCCTTGATGAACATTCTGAGAAGTCATACCAATGTCATTAGATGCATCCGGTATATCCGGTCTTTGACCAGCTAACGACAAATTTCTAAATCCCTCAGCCATCAAATTAATAACTTCATCCCTAAATCCTATTAAAGATTCGTTTACTAACTGACGTACCCTACTGCCATTATCATTAATTTGTTTCCTAGCTTCTCTGCGAGACTGTTGGCGAGTTCTTGGCCTACCAATCGGTCGTAATGGAATCTCTGAATCACCACCTGCCCCTTGTTCAGATGGAAAAGTAATATTAACCCTTTCTTGCTCAACCTGAGCCGGTATATCTCCTAAACTACGAACCACTGGCATTTTCACCAAAACAAAACAAATGAATTATCACGCCACAAAAAAAAATATAGTGCAAAAAAAAATTGTTTAAGTTTAATAGAATTATATACGGATAAGTGTTTTTATTAAAAATATTTTATGAATTATATGCTACTTGGTGAAGTATTTCGGTATGGGCCAATTATAAGGTAATCGAAACAAAAAGAAAAAAAATAACTATAAGTAAATTAAATCAAATGAAACTAAAGAATTAAATAATGCATTAGATTCATACATCAACCATATATGTATATAAAGAATAATAGATTAACTCAGAATCTGGTTATCTTTAACAGATTTTAAAGTACAAAGTCCTAAAAATACTGAACTAAAAGGATAAAAATTAGGATTCGATAATCTTTTGCAGGAAAATACCCAATTAAAATCATTGTACTTTAAATCCGTACAACAAGAAAATATCAAATAGAAGAAAAAAAAAAAAAGTAGAAGAAAAGAGTAAGATTCGAATGACGATTAAACCGATAATAACCAGAAAAACTCTTCGAATTCGAACCCAACCCCTGATAACATTTGCAACACACCATGCTAGCTAAGGAATTGATTATCACAAAAAGTAATGAACAACTATATCCATAAATACTTAACATGTTACAAATGCTACACAAAAGATGAAACGTAAAAATGTCCATATGAAATCAACACCCTCAAAAGATTCAAAAGACCTCAGTATCCTGGTGAAAGTGCACAAACTAATTCTTAAATATAACGACTACTGAGGCCCCACGTTGGGCGCCAAAAATCTCTGTAACGAAACTTCAGTTCGGAGACTGAGATGGTATTATTTGGAAACGGGGCTACCTATTAGTTCGGCCGTGCTCGTCGTTGGGTGGGTTGGTTTGTTATGTTCCCAATAAAATTAATTCGTTTCTAAGAGATTATAAAATTTAGGTAGCAAAATTTAAACAACTTAAGTGACTCATAAAGACAGATAGAAATAAAGAGAAAGTATATATGGATTGATGAGGTACGTGTAGCGAGAGATGTAATATGCTACACAGATCCTAGCCCACCCTCCATGCTGATATACATATTTTCCGCTTATTAGCCCTATAGAAAAATAAAATACAAACGAAAATCACCCCATATGACCCATACCTAAACTTCACTTTTCACAACCAAATTAAAATTTAAAATTTCATGTTTGAAATATAAAAATTTATTTAACAAAGAATATTAACATACATAAAGATTTAAAGATTGAAAATTATCAGAAAAGGTATTTTTAAATTATAATTGGTCACAAATTGAAATTTACCATTTATATTTTAAGTTAAAAACCCGTAAAATTTGTAGTAACAATTAATAGTTAGTAACGAATGTATAACTAATAGTTTTAACAACTATTAATTGTATTAAAAGAAGTTATTACGGTATATATTATTTACCTTTCTTTTTTTTTATTTTAGGAGGAAAAAAAAAACAGTGTTTTTGAATATGGTTGATATAAATAAGAATATAAAAAAAAAACAAATATGAATTAATTAACTTACTTAGTATATGATTTCTCCATCGATGTCCTCAGGCGCCGGAAGACTTTAGACAGGATACGTATTCTTATTATGTTCAACCAATTAATCGATATGTTTTTGTATATGTATGTTAAATTTAAATATGTATGTATGTCTTATAATATCTACGAAAATGTTTATTTTCCAAAATATTACAACGCATACATTTGAGTGTAGTTTCCTCTAAGTGTAAAGGTATTTGAAATATTCGTAAATAGACTTCTTTTTTTATAAGTTTATCGATAATTAACAATTTAGGTGACCATTACAGTACCATTCAGGTAATTTAAGCAAAAATTTTAAAATTAATAAATTTTTAAAACTAAAAAAAAAAACCCGGGTTTCAATCGAATTCAATATAAATATAAAACTTAAAAGTCCGAGCAATTTTAATAAATTAGATATGAAACTAAAAAGTTAAAAAAAAATGTCAAAATACGTATCAAACCGTTGGTCACCCTAATTTTATATGTGGGTAATAAGGTATTAATGGGTTCACTTGCAGGAAAATTAGTTTTGTGGCAAATCCTATAAGCTGGAAAAGTGTATATTTATTAATCGAAAATATTATTAGGTTCCTCTACTCGAGCAGGTTCCACAATTGTAACAGGTTCCACACTAACGTGTAAAGAACCTTTAGTTCCCACTTGCAATTTAAATAGATCCTTTCCACCAATAAAATTCACAGAAATTTACACAAATGCCGGATTCTTTATCTAATTTATTTTTTTAAGAATCCAATATATAAAGGAACAAAAATCCGTTTAAAAGATATGCAAAATTTAATATTTCAAAAGAAAGGCTATTCTTTAAACAAATTTGCAATATTAGCAATGAAAATTCCAAAATATTTCCCCTTATAATCAATAAGTCTCCTTCCTCTTGATATAATGATTTACTTTTCAGACTTTCCTCAATGAAATTAAAATTTGAATCAAAAATTTTTCGAAAATTGTGAAGGTTTGAACAAAAAGTTTCTAGATTAAAATTGAAAAAATTTTATAAATAAAATATACTCTTTAAATTCATTTACCCCTATAATTATAAGTTGGTAAAATTTGTTTTTTATCACAAGCTCTCCAACGTGTATCTCTTATTTTCGCTTTTCTCTTTATCTAAAATTCTCACTTTTTCAAAGTTTGGCTTGTGTCCGTTTTCAATGCAGTGTTGTGCAAGTGCAGTTTAATGTTTTCCTCTTTTTATGTCAGCTTTATGTTCGTCTATTCTCACGCCTAAATTTCTTTTCGTTGTACCAATGTAGATTTTTCCACACTCCTCATTATCACCGCCGCACACTGGGGATTTCGCGGAAAAAAGTCAAATTGTCAACATAGTCTTCATGCAATATGCAGTGATATGTTGCAATTTTAGACTAAATGGTACAATCAAATCAAACAGATTTACTCCGATCTGACTGCCAGTTTTTTTTTATATCCGTCTCAAACTCAGAACTTGTGTGTTTTACCGAACCAACTTAATTTAAACCTAAGAATTTAATTACGAACATTATTTTACTATGTGAGCTAACGTTTTTCTTTTTTTTCTATTTAAAGTTGAATATTTCAGTATACTAAAATTGAAAAAAAAAATCAGCAGAGACTTAATTTTTTTTTTTTGTGTATTTTTATGAACATATAACAAAAATCCCATTTTTCTCCAAACATTTGGACCTGCAATTTTATCTTTACTTTTCCTCAGTTTGAAATGACACCCAATACATTGTCTTATATCTGTTTTAACATTATTAATCAATTTCAAGTGCCACTAGGTGCCACCTCTCAATTTGTTGCATTACACAGTACAACATTTTTCAGCTGATTGATTCGGGACTCAATTCTGATAAGGCTCTTTTGTTTAACATAACTCGAGAAGCACTAGTCGGATTTTGCTGAAAAAAATTTAGAAAAATCAAGAATTACAATTACTTTCATCTGTTTATATACCATTTTGCTACATAAGCAACAGTTTCGCAGTTATAAATAAATGTATGAAGAAAAAAAATATTTTTTGCCCAAAAAATTTTAATTTTTTATTTTTAATTCATAAAAAATCCAAAACAGTACAAAAAAGTTTCAAGTCCTATTACTTTCACGTAAAGTCGCATAACTTATGAAAAAAATAAGACATAAATCATGAGAATCGATGAACGCGTTTCGCTTTTATTCACAATTAAGTGAAGGTATGCATTCCAAAAATTTGCTCGAGATATGCACAAAATTCTTTGCAAAAACATTTATGACTTTTTTTATGATTCTCAGAATTAAAAAAAAGCAATAAACAAAAGGTTATTTCATTTTTATGATTGCGGTAGCAAAGTAATAAGCGGTAATAAGTGTGCGTGGAAAATTGAAAGGAAAAAAGGAAAGTGCACTTTTTTAATTACGAAGATTCTTTGCTAATCCTGCTTTGATTTCCGAAATCACGGGTCTAGATGAAGACATAATCAAAAGGTTTTCAACAATTCTCGAAGCTATAACCATTACCGAGGCACTAGATCCAAAAAAATTTAGTGATTTTTGACTGGAGACGGCAAAAAAGTTTGTTGCACTGTACGAGTGGTACAATATGCCACCAACACTCCACAAAATTCTGATTCATGGAAAATTTATAACTGAAAAGTGTATTTTTCCTGTAGGCTTATTATCCGAAGAGGCTCAGGAAAGTCGTAACAAAGACTATAAAAAGTATCGCCTTAGACACTCCAGAAAATGCAGTCGAATTGCCACGAACGAAGATATTATGCACCGAATGATGGTAACATCAGATCCCATGATCTCACACTTGCCTCCTTCATTTAGGCAGAAAAAGCATAGTGATATAAGCGACGAAGTTAAGGCTCTTTTAGAATAATAAATTAAAAAGTAGATTTAAAATAAATAATAAATTAAAAATTAAAAAAATCATTTACATTTTTTGTTAGTTAGGGCTTTTTACATTGTAGGTAACGATATATATTTCTCTAACTTTCTTTATTTTGATTACTTTTGTGTATTACTACATAAATAAAACTAAATTTGTGATGAAATGATTATATTTTTTGAAAAATATATTTTTTTCCTCACCTCCATACAAAAATCCCCAGTGTGCGCCGTCACATTCAATTTGATAAACACCATCACTTTGATCCCTGCACTCAATCTTTGTTTTTGTTTGTGTAAATAAATTATGTATTTTAATTTTTTTCAAATCTATGTATGTGCATTAATGTTATTTAAATAAAACAATGGACGGTGCAAAATTAATAAATTTCTCATAAATGGCTGATAAGTTGCTACAGAAAAAGTAACTATTATAATTTCGAAACAGAACGGCACGGAACAGAAACGGAAAGTAAAGACTAATTCTGTCTTTATTTTAAAATATTTTATTATTTACATACCTACATATATGTGCACATAGTAAATAAAACAACAAAAATGTTTCGCCAATTTGGTAGGTCTGTCTTAGCATGTAATTCAAATCGAGTTAAAATTAACTGAAAATACCTTTGAATGTATTTTTTGTAGTTTGTGTATTGTAAGTTCAAAATAACAGAAAAATTTATTTATTTTTAAAGCGTTTCTCCGTTTTAAAATTAACATTAAAAAATAGCTGTAAAATTTCTTTATTTTAAATGAAATGATCCGTTTTCTAATCAAATTTTAAATTATTTAACTTAATATTCTTTTGAATTTACCTACATATTGTTTTGAGTGTAACATCACACAAGTATGCTATACTTGTTTCTTTTATCACATTACCGTATTCAATCAGTTGTAAATGAATGTTTTGCCGTACAAAAACAATTTGGCCTGTTGTTTTTGTCTTTTTGTACATAAAACGAACGATTGAACGGAATGAACGAACTGAACGAACGGGTTCACTTTGAATGATTGAACGAAATTGACCGGTCACTGAAATGAACGATTTGGCACAAGTCTAATTATTACCAGTCTAATAATACTGTTTTTCCTTAATATTTTTTTAAGGAAATTTAATGTATGTATATTAGGGTGGCCGTTATTTTTTTTTTATTTCCACTTGGTAAACCCCTTAGATTGGTTCCAAATTAGAAAAAAATAATGTATACAAAATTTTAGATCGTTTGCATAGTTATTGGGCGTGCCTTGAGCCCACAAAGTTTGCTAAAAATGCTATTTTTCTCACTATGTGTCGCTTTAATTGTTGATAACTTCAGTAATATTTATTTTAGAGAAAAACCTTATTCCCAAATATTCTAGGGCTGTATCTTATGAACAAATTGCTCTATATTAGTTTTCTTTAAAATTAATATTTAATCCCGAAAAAGCCAAATTAAAAAATAACACCGAAATATTCACATATCTACGCATTATTTGCCTGGTGATTACACTACGTGACAAATTTTCAACAAAGTCGTAACCAAATAAATCTGACAGCTAATCTTTATGTAAACCTTTCCCCTGAATCCGAATATGATGTCAGAATTGTCAAAACTAGAACAGTTTTTGAGATATTCCAAAATAACCGTTATTTGTGTTTTTAAAAAAGATGATGTGACTGAAATGCAATTATCTTCAAAAATTTTAAACGGACTATGTATTTCTTTCTTTTTATGGAGAGGTTTTAAAATTTCTTTAATAACCATGGGTCGTTTGTGAAGATGAGTCGTTAAATGGATGAGTTATAGTGGACAAAACTTCAAACTTCATTTTAAATTTTATGATTTTGTTCAAATTCAAGTCCCTACATTTAAATTATTTCAAAAAATCTGTCCTTTTTTTACTACGGCTATTTTTTTTAAGAAGAAAATCCCTACGAAAATCACTGGTAAGATTGTTCAAAAAATGACAGAGTTACAGGGGACAGCGGACAAAAAAAAAATAACTTGAAAAGAGCAAAATTGAACAAAATCATAAAATTTAAAATAAAGAAAACTAATACAGAGCAACATTGTTCATAAGATACAGCCCTAGAATATTTGGGAATAAGGTTTTTCTCTAAAATAAATATTACTGAAGTTATCAACAATTAAAGCGACACATTGAGAAAAATAGCATTTTTAGCAAACTATGTGGGCTCAAGGCACGCCCAATAACTATGCAAACGATCTAAAATTTTTTATATAGTATTTTTTTCTAATTTGGAATCAATCTAAGGGGTTTGCCAAGTGGAAAAACAAAAAAAAAATAACGGCCACCCTAATGTACATTAGCGTGGCCGTTAGTTGTATGGAGAACTTTTTTTTTTTGATTTCTTTTATTCTCCCCCCCCCCCCAAATCGGTTCAGTTTTATGTAAAAAAAAATACAAAAAAATTTCGTAGCGAGAAGTTGTGTTTTAGGGGGGGCGTCCGCCCCTCAAAGTTTGCCATCAAGACCCCCTCTAACTCTAAAACTTTTTGACCGATCTTATTGAAAATTTGTGTCGAAACTACCATCCAATAGGACTAACCTTGGTGCAAATTTCATCCTAATCGGAAGACATCGATTTAAAAATTTTGTCACTTGACATTAAATCCGGCTTTTATATATTTAAAACGTATATAAAAAGTTTGGTATTTTGTTGTTATTTTCTTAATTATTTTCTAAAATATTAATTTTAGCAAAAAACTTTCTTCGAAGCTAATGTTGTTGACTAGAAGAGCTAAAATATTGCTATATATCATATTCTTGTATAATGTTGTTTTTAAGAGATAGTAATATGCAAACAAATTACATTTGAATAAATTGCATTGATGGCAAACTTTGAGGGGCGGACGCCCCCCCTTAAACACAATTTCTAGCTACGAAATTTTTTTGTATTTTTTTTTACATAAAACTGAACCGATTTGGGGGGCGAGAATCTAAGAAATAAAAAAAAAGTAAATAACGGCCAACCTAATGTACATACATATGTTCGTATGAATGTATCACAAATGCTGATCATTTCCTATTAGCACATAAATCGGCTGCTTTTAGCACTTATAAGTGCGGCTTTTTTTGTTCTCTGTGTTTTTACTAGCCAGGGAAAAATTAGTTTTTTAGATTTTTTAGTATTGTCTTTTTAACTAGCTCTGCTTTTAGGACAAAGTAAAAAAAGGAAAAGGCATAAGAATCATTTTGAGCTTTTGCTTTTTATGTGGCTGGCGTTTCTTGTCGCTAGCTGGTAAAAAAGCAACATAAAAATACACAAAAAAGGAGATTTGCTTTTTTGCACAAACGAAAAACAAAACAGTGGCTATTGGAAAAAAAATTAAAAATTTCAATAGCAGTGGCAAAAGCAAAAATAAAAAGCATCCAGCTGATGTGTGCTTTTAAAACCTGCTTATTTCACGTGGAATTTTAAGCAAAAGCATTGTCTATGAACTGAGTATTAAATAAGAAATAAAAACTTAAAATAACACAACCGGTAACAGTTTTATCCATATTTACTTTCAATTTGATTAAATTTTTATTAAAAAAAATAGTTTTTAGTAAAATACAAGTTTGTTTACATACGCAAAACAATGTCACATACTTTGCAGGAATAAAAACGTTAAATTGTACAAACTCGCATGATAGGTAACATTGATACATGTCAAAATTATCGTGTAAAATAATTAATGTTGCTTAGTCTGCTTTCACACTTATGTTAGGTGAGAGAAGAATGAAGAAAGGGGGTTAGTACGGAGATGCATGTACTCGGTCAGTACGCTTTGTGTTTTTATTCGTTGGTATATTCACAACGATGGCTGCATGTAATTTTTTTCTTTTCTTTTTCTCTTTGATTTGCTATTAATAAAATTGTTGTTGTTTCGTACCGAAAAAAGTTGAAACCGATTGGTGCGTGTGAATATATTGGCATCTTTAAAAGGGAATTGAAAAGAAGTTGAGCATCAAAAGATGAAACGTGTAAATTCAGGCTTATTTCGTTAAAAACTGATAATTACATTACGCAAAATGACCGCAGGAAATATGTCCCCAAAAGGAAAGTGAAGAACGGCCCCATAATTTTACATGAGACACAACAACACGCAATTTTGGGGTAACTTTTAAGCTTTTTTTTTGGGTTTATTTTTCATTTTTTCGTTAGGGTGTTTTTGCATTTTAAGTGGAATGAAAAATTACCCCAATATCAAGGAATGAATAATGACCCCAAATAAATTCACATTTTTAAAAAAAATGTAAATTTTAAGAAATGAATAATCAGCCCAAACATTTTTACACAAATTATATGAAATTGTATGTAAAAGTTTCTAGGGATAGTATAAAAAACCCGAATTCCTTTACCAAAGTGGAGAAAATCCTTGCCGGTTATGCAGAGATGCTTTAGTTAGCGAAGCTGGTGTTTGTTATAAAATAGAGAACAAAATCCTTGCAACCGAATGTAAAGCTTTAGTTAGCGAAGCCAGTGTTCGTTATACCATAGAGGAAAAAATCCTTGAGCATGGCCGCAAACCCAACCATGCTATCAACCGTACGATTTTGTAAACCAAAACTGTATAATGATTCGTATTTTGAAATCGGGATTCTTAATTTGGGATTTGAAGTTTCGAGCATATGAACTCAAACAAAATGTTCTTTTTTGGGGTAAAAATTCATAATAAAAAAAATCATAATGATTTTTCATAATGAAGAATTATCCCAAATTTAGGGTAATTTTGTTGTTAGCGTTATTTTTAATTTTTTTTTTTTGGGTAATTTTTCATTATATAAATGGGGTAATTTTCATTTATTTTTTGGGGCCATATTTTGCAGCGCCCTTTTTTTGGGCCACAAAAAAAACAAATTTTTATTTTATTAAAGAAACGCATTTTCAATGAATCACGTAAATTTAATTTTGTTAAAAACATTTTTACTGTTTAGTTTAAAAAAAAACCCGATCAACCGGGCACCTGGCGTTGTAACCGTTTTGCTAACCGTTTTTTTAGGTTATGTCTTGTTTTCGAGACCCAACATTATATCGAAAATGGAAAGCAAACAAAAATAAACCGAATTAGGTAAAAACAGCCAAGTGCCCGGATTGTCTGTTTTTTCAAATAGCACAACACGCAAAAAAAAATCAAGTTAAAAACGTCGAAAACAAGGTTGATTTAAAATTTTTCGGTGGTGATTTTGCTTCATACGTTTTTCATGTTAAATCAACCTGATTTAATAATTACTTGCGAACAACATTTTTTTCTTTTAAAATAACTATAATTCATGTTAATTTAACATTGCAGTAAAGTTAGAGCAAAATGTCATTTATATTGAAATAACAATCCGAATCACGTTGAATGAAAGTTATTTCATGTTGAAATAACGTGAATTTCATGTAGAAACTAATTGGTTTGGGTGTTTTATAGCAGTGTGAAGAATCTTCAAAGGCAACATATGCATTTATTTAAGAATAATTCAAAACACTTTCCCCTGTAACACATGTTTCACTTATTTTGTAGTCGCCTTTGTTAACAGATCAATCAGCAGAATGGCCCGATATGGTTTTCGTCATCATTCTACTTTGAAAACTTGATGTACTATTTAACTAAATAATTTTAATTAATAGAATATGGGAATTTTCTTCATTTTATAACATATTTTAAGAATGAAAATAAAAAATTAACATAACTATGAATGCATGTTAATTTAACAAGATAAACTTTTGATTTTAATATAAAACAGGTTGATAATATTATATCTACTATGAATATTGAATCCATATTTATTTATATTTTAATATTTTTTTTTATTTTTTTTAACAGTGAATGATATTAAATAAACGTGATTAAAGATTATTTTAATATATTTCATTTAAAATTAATATGAAATAATGAAACATTTAAATAAAGGGCATACTTTTGCAGAAATTTACTATGATTCTCAATCAACATTTTCCCATGTTAATTTTACATTGGTATTTTTTTCTGTGTGAATGTTATTTTTAGGAATAAAAATTGCAAATGTCTTAAGCAAAAAAAGATAAGTTCACATTAGTTAACCAATACATTAACCTAGCAAAATTGTATGTATTGGATAACTAATGTGGATTTTAATTTTTTTGCATAAGACAGTTATTTGTTTATTTGTAAATTTGTTGTTAATACAAAACATGAAGTCATGTGTCCGCAGATAGAATGAAATTTATGTTTATACATTCATGTGTTTAATGAAGGTAATTTATTTAAAAAGCCGCAGACACGAAAAAAGATTTGAAAAAATAAATCCGCACTATAATAATTCAAATAAAGTGAATTTATTGCAAAAACACTCTCGTATATGCACTCATATTCACGTACGGTGACCATATTTTTCAGACGAAAAAAGGACATTTCTAAATGTAGTAAAAATGATAAATAGTTATAAATAGATAATAGTTTTATTGTCTATGAAAAATCAATAAAATATACCTATTAAGTTAAAGGCTTTAATGCAAACAAATTAAGTATTTAAAAATAATTGATGTATTTCTGTAGAAGTAATTTAACATTGACTGTATTTACATAAAACTAATTTAAATTCTGCACATTCGATTTGACATTTGCATTTTGTTATTAAAAATGATTCTTAAGATTTCTCCAGTTCTCACCCAATCAAAACATTCACCCCTATCGTGAATAATTTTTCCTTTGTAATTATTCCCCTTTTCACATATTTGCGATCATGAAAAACTCCCGTGGAAAAAGGTAATTCAAATGAGAATAATAATGTGAAAATGTGTTCACGGGAAATAATTCCCCTTATATTAAAAGTTTTTTTCCCTCGTAATTTGTTCACCTTTCCCTTAGATTTTATCACTTTATGTTTGCTAGGGAACAGAACATGTATGTAAGTAGTTCCTCCGAATATTGAGGGCTATTTCCGTTAATATGGCACAAACCGATATGTTGGTCAACCCAATGCATAACAACAGGTCGATTGCCGGCGGATTTGTAAAGCTTTTGAAAGACGTGGTGGCAGAATTTGGAAAATATTTGACTACATAAAATTTAAAAAGTGCAAAAAACTGACGTTGTAATCAAACTATCCCTCCAGTACTAAATATTTTGCTTTATTATTTTACCTTTTCTTTAAAATATATACTTGTATATTTTTAAACAAAAATTTCAATGATTTGTAATTTTTTTTAATCTTTCTTCTTTTTCACATTCACTGGAACTGATAGCATGAGAAATTTTCACATGAGATTCACGATTGCACGGCCACTTTTTCTATTAAGCGCATAATTTGAGAACGGCTTGACCGATTTGGACGATTTTTTCTTTAAAATGATCGCCATGGTTCAACTTAGGTTTTCACTGAAATAAAATTTTGCCCCGCCCACATTTACGCCCACTTTTTTCGAATTACAAAAAACCAGAAAACGGCTTCATCGATTTGACAAATTTTTCTTTCAAATGTTCGTATTAATCCATTTTAAGTTTTCATCGAAAGAAAAATTTACCACGCCTACTTAAACGCCCACTTTTTCTTTTAAGCGCATAATTTGAGAACGGCTTGACCGATTTTGTCTTTAAAATGATTTTTTCTTTAAAATTATCCAACTTAGGTTTTTACAGAAAGAAAATTTTGCCCCGTCCGCTTTTTTCGATTTACTTAGTCAGAAAACGGCTCTATCGATTTGACTAATTTTTTGTTGGTTACATCATTTTTGCTGTTAGGGCTCAATCTGATAATACAACACTTATGTTTGCTTAGGGCCAGCAACGCGGACCGGGTCAGCTAGTTTAATATAAAAAACAAAAAACAATAACAAAAACAAAATTATGAAAAATTTTTCTTTTTTTGTCATAAATTAAATTCAAAAACCTATTTGTCACAAAACAATTTCAAAAACCATAATCACAAAAATAAAATATAACTAAAGTATAACAATTCATATAAATTGAAAAAAATTCTTATTTATAAACCTAATTCAAAAACCATATTTGCAATAATAAAAAATATTTTGACTAAAAGAAAAATTCCTATAACATATAACATTTTTTAACTAAACTTATTTTAATCTTACCTATTTATAACAACATACATATAATAAATAAAGTTAGAAAATACTTTGTTTTCAATTCAAAAATAATTTACCCTAAATACAAAATATACATATGTTTTTATTTACCAAAAATTTGATTTTTATGTTAATTTATAATATTTACATTAGTTTAAGCTGAATCGTTCTGTTTTGTTATTAAAGTATGTTTTATTGTATTTAAAATAAGTATTTTAGATTTGTTATATTTAAGTGCCGATAATGCCGATTTTTTTTGAAAATGTCCCGATTTCTTCTGAAAAACTTCTGGCACCACTGCATCGGGCTCGTCTGTTGAGAGAGAAAAAACTCTTCCAACGGAACGAGCAATTTTAGTATTCAATATTACGCTGACGTTATTTTTAACCAGTGTTTTGCTGTATTACGCCCGCTTTCACGATCTATGATTAAATGTTTGTTAAAAAAAAATTAACTAATTGCTGGTTTGGCTAACGGGTACTTTTTAATCAACGGTTACCGATTTTCGTTTCATCATCTTTCGGTTATTTAACGAAAGAATTTAATAAAAATGTGGCAATACTATCGGTTTGTTTACATAAAAAAAAAATACTAAAAGGCGGCTAAAAGTGAACAAAATTTTGTGTGTATTTTAATTTATATAAAAATTAATAAATAAAATAAAAATTTCAAATATAATAATTTAAAAATCAAGGTAAATATTATTGTACATATATTAATGTAAATTAAAGACTGTTTTTTTTATGTATTCAGCATGTTCTCAGACGATGAAATATTTTGCAGCGAAAATAAGGATTCTTGTTTGGATGTTAACAAAGGAAAGCGACAAAGGTAAGATCTCATTGCAAAAAAGAATATCAAGTATTAAACCTTTTTGTAGGTCTTCAAACTTTACATCCCAAGAGGAAGATGTGTTTTTTAATATATATATATATATATATATATATTTAATATATGAAAAAATAAAAAACAAATTTATGTATGTTTATAAAATATGCGGAATTTCATTTTATTTGTATCAATCAGGAACAGAAAATACTAATTCTTTTGGATTTTTATTTTTTCGAGTAAATATAATTTTACTACACGTTCAATTACTTGTGTTCTGAAAACAGCACATAACTGTTATTTTTGTTGGAAAAAAGATCAAAAAATAACTTTCATTCTGGCTGGAAAAAATAAAAATCAAATAATGACTGTTATCATCCGACTTTTATAAAAAAAAAAAATAATTATTGTGGTCTCAGACATCAATATGTATGTATGTAGCATAGCTGTAAATGAATCATTAATTTTTTTAATTAATTCGCGAATCATTCATGCGTTGAATTAGCAAATTTTGAATTAATTCTTTTAACACACAAAATGAATTGAATGAAATTTGAGTCAATTCAAATAAATTGAATTGAAAACGAATTGCAACTGATTCTACAAATTCATTTGAAATATAAAACGAATAGAAATTAATTCTTCCTAATTCTGTGAAAAGAATTTATTCAAAATTTAGCTAATTCGTACCAAATTAAAATCAAAAAAGAATGATTCATTGACAGCTCTGGTATGTAGATAGATACTTATAACTTAGAGAAATAGTTTTTAATAAGATTGCTTCGCGTACTCGAAAATGTTTCTGCCGAAGGCCCTTCTGCATCAAATTCCTCTTCATCACTTGAAGAAACAGGGTCATCAAAATCTCTTTCGTCTTTTAGCTGTCTGCATAAGTTGTGTAGAACCGTACACGATACTATTACTGCCATTGTTGTGTCAAGTGATATTCTCATTCCTAAGGACAGTACGGGAAAACGTCGTTTCATGACTCCAAAACAACGCTCTATAACATTTCGTGTCCTGATTTGTGACTCGTTATACAGTTTTTCAGCTTCAGTCTTTGGGTTAGCTAGTGGTGTCATCAAATATGATTTCACCCCATAGCCACCATCCCCCAAAAGAATGTATGACCCAAATTCGCCGTTTTCAAATCTGGATCTAATGCGGCTATTGCTAAAGATATAGCTGTCATGTGCCGATCCAGGCCATCTTGCTACTAGATCTGTTATTTCCAGATTTGAATTGCAGATAGCCTTAGCCATAAAAAAACAATTGTTAAAGAAATTAAATGAAATCTTTCAAAATAACTCACCTGAACATTAAATGAAAAATAACCCTTGCGACACCGAAAAATTTCTGCATCTAATCCACCTGGAGATTGTATTTTTATGTGAGTACAATCTATAGCTCCTATTACTTTAGGAAATGCCGCAATTTTATGAAAATAAGTAGCGGTATTTTTCATGTCCTCTGAAGAATGCGGCATTTTTATAAATTTTAATGATTGACGTGCGATAGCCCTAGAGACTTTCTTTACAACGCGGCTTGCTGTTGCGATTGATACGCCGCAATAATCCCCAATAACCATCATAAAGCTACCGGTGGCGTAAAACCTTAAGGTCAATAGTACCATTTGTATTGGCGTTAAGGCATTATTTCTAAATTCAATTTTAATTATTAATTTTAAATATTTTTTGAAATACCTTACCTATCTGTTGCAGACTTTATATTTTTGTGAACAAGACTGCAAATAAAACGTATTGCAGACTTTGATAATCTATATCTCTGTCTGAATTCTTCATCAGATAATTTGAAGTGGTTCCGGTGGTCAGGAACATTTCTTTTTTTGCGATATGAACTTTTAAAATAAAAAATATTACAAAAATGTAAATGTTGGTTCATATTTCTATCCATTTTATTTATTTTATTTTCCGATTAGTGTGCTAACCGCCAAATTTTCTTCGGTTAAATTTAACACACACTTTTTGGTTAAATTATGTCAGTTAAGAGTTAATCATATATTGTGTAATGCAATTTGGCCAAACTTTCGGTTAAAATTATGATTATTTTTTAATCAAAGGTGGTGTAAACGGGCGTTAATGTTACATTTTTGGGGTTTTGGGAAAATAAAACTTATAGTTTTTGAGTTTAAAGAAGAAGTCAAATCTAAGAAAAGGACAATTCACTAAAAAAGGGCAATTTACTGTCCTTAAAAGACATCGTATCAAAAAAAAAAAAAAATACTGTCCTCTTAAAAAAAGAACGAATGGTCACCGTATATCGACGTGCCAGTACATGTGAGTAAATTTATGTATAGCGGAGAAGGCCAGGTCATAGCCAATGTAACAGTTTAACAAGAGAAGGCACATCCTCATCTTCATCAACATCAACTGCACAATACTTAAGGTATAATATTTTCATAGAATCATGCTCACAACCACCCACAGCCTCAAACGATGAATTTATTTAAATTCCAACAAAAGCCATCAAAAGTACACAAATCGTGCTGTGTCAGCAACACTTTTGCATGGTTTCTACATAATTCACCACTTAAATTGTACGACTACAAATCTAGTAAATTTTAACAGCAAAATGGTGCAACAGAGCATAATTTTGTGCCAGTACGTTAGCAGTGGTCGCAGGAACATTGAAATCACCATTTTATCCTCATCACCTTCTTGTACTCATCATCATCGTCATTATCAGTTGAAAAGTTGAAAATCACAAAATGTACCAAGCAAAACAGTTGTTGATGACAGACACTGTGGCACCAGGAACAACAAAAAAACACTTCTTGTTATACGAACTAACAAATGCACGTTAGCACTCATTCTAGCAATAAAGAAGAAAAAAACTGCAACACACACGAATTACCTAATACATGAAGAGTTTGAATGCAAATTTTATGTGAGTTTAAGCGAGTTGCACTAAATTAAAGCGCTGATGACAGTTATAGTGATAAATGACACGATCTGTACTTCATTATTACACTGCCATACATATTGTTGCTTCGAAACATTTATACCCAGCGGTAAACATTGAAATGGCCGCAAGTTTCAGGCCTTTTTAAAGGCCTCTATGCTCCTTTCTAAAAGATTTGCATCATCAGAATTATGTGTTCTAGAATGTATACATTTTTTTTTGAAAGACCTCCCAAAATATTCAGTACACATTCGCATTCGGAAGTTTTTCAGGTAATTTTTTTCCCTGGAAAGGGAAAGAAGTTGCTTGATATTTTTTTTGTCTCCAGCACTCTTTAAAACTATTTTATACATTTCTTTTTCCGCGTGATCTTGTTTTTATAACGGATCTTTAATTTTTCTATCTCTCAAAGATCTTGTAACTCTTATGTAAACGTCTAATTTGACTGTTTTTCTTTTTCATGCCAAGCATGTATAAATAGGTATAGTTACGTAAACGTAACCAGGGTAACCAGACAAAATTACAATTTTTCTCCATATTAACGTATCAGCTGTGAACGAATTTTTTGTTAGATTATGTTTAATAATAAAGCGAATCCATCGACGAACATTACCCAAATCCACTTGCTCGAAATATTTTGATATGGCAGTGCTTATTTGGTGAGCAGAGCGCTATTCACCTTTGTGGACAAGAACCGTGGTTATTAGAAATTTCGTAACATAACCTAACCTAATTAAATTAAGAATTTTTGCTATTTCATATTCTTGATATATGGGGATTGTGCTTATGTAAAATAGAAGTTTATTTTGTGTTCACACATATTTTTTGGGTAAAATTGTTATTTCATGCGAAAATCCCAACAAAAAAAATCCTTATATAAGCGTTTAATCAAATAACAACCAAAAATCGTATTTTCATATTAAAACAACATAAACAATTAAAATGGCTTATAACTTCTTAAATAAGCATTTTTTTGGATACAATTGTTATTGGAAAAAAGCATTTGCCTGTAACTTCCAAAAGGGACAATTATTTTTTTTCAACAATCAATTTTGCAAGAAACATCGCTTTTAAATCCTTCAATAAGTTTTTAAAAGAAAAATTCGCTCATTTTGTGGTCAACAAGGAAAACCAATTGTTTATGCGGCAATTTAAGAAATTTTAAGCGCTTGCAATTATTTTCTCTACATAAAGCTTATTTTTAAAACAAGATCACGAATAAAAAGAAATGTAAAATTAACAAGTAAGAAAGTGTAGTCGGTCAAGCCCGACCATATGATACCCAACACCACAGTATTTAAAAACAAATTTTCGAAAGTGTATGGCTATATGAATTGGGATCTATATATGTTTTAAATTTCATTAAAATCGGTTTGATAGTTTCTGAGAGGCAGAAATTGCCCCCTATCTCCCTTCGTGTTCCCACGATAATTTTATCAAATTATCTCCAAGATTGCGACCTGTACTTTTCGCACAAGGTTACATAGACAGCCAGCCCGCCAGCTGGACGGACATCGTTAGATCAACTCAGAAAGTGATTCTAGGTCGAAGTGATTCTAAGCCAGCCAGCTGGTCGGACATCGTTAGATCAACTCAGAAAGTTATTTTAAGTCGATTGGTGTAGGACCAATATTTTAAGGTGTTACACAGATCAGCCACTATTGTGGTGTGGGTATAATAAAAGAAAGAACAATTAATAAATCTACTTGCAAAATTATAAAATGTTTTATGTCAAGAAATCTTGGAATTGTTATTACACTGTGTCACAAATTTTCAATTTGAATCCGAACGTGAAGTCAGAATGTTTACAAGTAAAACAGTTTTCAAGACTTTTGACCTTTTCAACTTATTTTTTTAAAACCAAACAATAATTTTTTTTAAGTTTTATTGCTCACGACGTTAGCCTATTCAATACGCACATTTTGTGCCTAATAGGATCCAAATCGGTAAAAAAAAAATAACAAAGTTACAGAAGATTATTTGAAATTTTCGACTTTTCGATTTTCACCAAATCACAAAAACCACACCAAGTCAATACACATAGCAAAATGTTTAATAACAAAAAATATTCAAAACAAGCCTAAAATTATGGGCAAAAAATGATTTTGGAGAAAACCGATTTTGAAGTTAGCAAGTTAATTTTCTTTTCTTATCAAGTATTTTAAAGCTTACTTATTGCAAAAGTAATGAAGTTAGAAAACTACGGTTGCATAAGAAGGAGCGTATTGTCTTTTTTAAGAATCAACAAAAAAGTAAAAATCGATTTTTCATCCAAAGGTCCCTATTAACTGAAACTGTCACATATGGGCTAATTACTACATCTTCTATATCATTTTTGCACCAATCTAGGTCTTGTTGGGCGCAAAATATTCGTAATGAAATAAACTAATACCCCATGCAATAAAACGTTACAATTTTTAATTGTTTGGTATAAAAAAATCACTTGAAAAGAGCAAAATTTCAAAAAAATTTAATATTTTTAATGAAGTTTGAACTTTTGTCCCCTGTAACTCATTTCTTGACCAATATTCACTAGCAATTGTTATTTAAGTAATTTTATTTTTTTTTTTTTTATTTGCAGAAATTATATACACATATACATTTCATTTCATTACACCTAGTCTTAGACTAACAAGTAATATTTTTCTGCTTAATAAAATTCATGCAATAACAGCCACCAGATCTTGTGGCTTAGTTCTCTTCAGTCTCCTTGAGTAGATTTCATCATTACATAATATGGCCGCTTCGGGATTAACATGGCTCTGAAGTCTATATGCGTGATAAGCTGCAAATTTCTGTATTACTTCTGAGATTTTCATAACTCCAAGATCTCTGTGTAGATCATTAATTCTGATGTAATAGGGTGCATTAACAATATTCTTACGTACTTTATTTTGAAATCGTTGAATAACATTAATTTGGTTTTCAGCGGCGCAGCCCCATATTTGAACTCCGTAGGTCCATACTGGTTTAAGCATTTGATGATAGATAAGCAGTTTGTTTTGAATTGAAACTGGAGAGTTTCTTCCAATTATCCATTTAAGTTTGTTGAATTTTATATTCAATTCGGTCTCTTTTATTTGTATATGTTTTTTCCATTTTAATTTCGAATCAAGCGTCATTCCAAGATACTTAGCATGGTTATCATATGGGACTATAGAGTTCGATATTACTATGGGTTTGTATCTTATTGATTTGTATGTAAAATCGACATGGACTGATTTACCCTCATTTAGTTTAATTTTTCATTTTTTCGTCCAGTCTAGCAAAATATTTATAGAGCATTGTACACAGAAAAAATTATTGCCGAATTATTTTCAAACAAACGATTGTTTGAAATTTTTTTTAATTTCTACAAATTTTTTTACTGATTCAATTAATATTTTTGTTTGATTTTTATTTAACCAACAAAAATGTTGACAACTTTTCAATAATATAATATACGCGCTATTGGTTTAAATTTTTCATAATTTTGTATGAAATATTTAACGCTCTTTAATGTTGTCGTTTTTTGCATTTTGTATTTGATCGTAAGCAACACTTCTTTATGTGAAATATAAGAACAACAAAACAAAACACATACAGTTTATTTTTGGACGCTTTAAAAAAGTAAAACAAGAAGAAAGATGATAAAATAGCGCGACGAGGTTATTAGTAAAAAAAAAAAAAATAGCAGGTAAAAAAAAGGTTTCATTCTTTTTTAAACAACAGAAACAACAACCACATTATAAGAAACAAAATTAATTTTTGGTTGGTTTCAAAGTTGGAAAAAAAAGAATGAAAAACAAAATCCCGTATTCAATTTTTGAAAACTGTTTATTTAAATACATCAAATACAAAAATAAAATGATGACGAAAAACATATCGAGTTGGTCTGCTGCCGTTGTTTGTTACATTTATTCTTCTTTAGCCAAGGAAAGGATACAGCAACAGTGAGTGATGAAGAAAAACATTGTGTGTATAAACAAGACTTCGTTCAAAAATTATTCCAACAAAACATGTGTCTTAAAGCCAGCCGCCGCTCTGCTTCTGCCTTCATCTTCTTCTTCAGTGATAGCTAGGGTGCTTGTGCAAAAAATTTTTGTTTGATTCAGCAAAATTATTTGTTTGAAATTTATATAAATTTCAGTAAACTTTTTGTTTGATTCTGTAAATTATTTGTTTGAAAAAATCAGTGTTTTTTTAGTAAACAAAATGCAAATAAATTGTTTGAATATGCGAATTTGTTTGTAGGACCGATTTCAGACAAAAAATGTTTTGATTCTACAAATTTTTTGTTTGAATTCGAAAAATAATTTTTTCTGTGTAGCTTAGTGCAAGACTCCACTTCGTTATCACCAACTGACAGGATACAAGTGTCATCCGCAAAAGTTGCTATTATATTGTCGTTTATAGGAGTAGGAATATCTGACGTATACAATAGATACAAAAGAGGGCCGAGTAAACTACCTTGTGGTACCCCTGCTCCAATTTTTTTAAGTTCTTTCCTCTGTTTGACTCTAAAAAAACGATCTTCCATGTAGGATTTTAGTAAGTTAGTATATTGTACAGGTAGTTTTGTTCTTAGTTTGTGTTGTAGACCTTTGTGCCAAACCTTGTCGAAGGCCTGTGCAACATCCAAGAATATAGCTGAACATACTTTCTTTTTTTCCAGAGCTTTTTCTATTGTGTGGGCAATTCGATGCACTTGCTCTATTGTAGAATGCCTTTTTCTAAAGCCGAATTGATGGGGAGGTATTAATTTCCTATTTGCAATTATATGTTTTAGTCTATTAGAGAAAAGTTTTTCGAACAATTTTCCCATTACGGGTAGCAAAGAAATCGGTCGATAGGATGAAACTTCATTTGCATTTTTACCAGGTTTATTTATCATTATTATGTCAGAAACTTTCCAAGCTAACGGAAAATATCTGTGGCTTAAACATGCATTCATAATGGCATTAATACTAAGGAGGGCTTTATGTGGTATTGTTTTAGTTTTATAATGTTATGACTTTTAAGCGTCTTAAATCACTTAAATAGATCTTAATTTCAAAAGTAAGCAACATTTGTATTTGAAGATGTTCAAAAGTGGTTTTTTGCGTTCCAGCAATTTTGGGTAGTTTCGGCAAATTTAGAGAGTAATTTTCATTTTACTCTCATTAGTCCGTACTTGCTCGGGATCTTGTGGAACACACCTAATTTTTTTTTTGTTTGTTTACCAAACATCAGAGCCCTAAGCCGGTCTAATTTTACGCCGCAAGTGCATTGTTTCAAAAATTGCTAGCCGCTGGTTAAAGCCGGATGTTTGCCGGATAAAATTATACCATCAACGGTGACGGCTACAAAAACATTGCCGCTCAGCTCAGCCGCTTAGCGCAGGTCTCTTCTGATTAATTACGACTGCACAATAAAAAGAGCCAGCAAAGTTCTTTTAATTTAAGACACTTTTTGTTTACAAAGCAACGGCAAAATGTTTAAACCATTGTAAAAAGTTAGAACATTATGACAATATAACATGATAGCACACCTTGTGAATACCCCAGTTGTATTTCCTTTAAATTCTTATGAATTCAATGTCTGTAATTTTGATAAATAAGAAATATTTTTTATATAAAAATTACTTTTAGCTTGAAAATTTATTGTGAAAATAAAAAAATTTCAGAGGGTCTGCTTTTGAAGTCACAAAATAAGGTCCAGTCTACCTTACATCACTGATGGGATTTGTAGTACAATTGCACCTTTTTTGGTACAATTAAAGAAGTTTAATCATTTCTTTCAGGTGGATTAACTCACTTTTTTCAACAATAATACTTGAAATACGATATCTCCAGCCTTGGCCAGAACTACCAAATATTGCATTTCTAATTTGTGCTGATGTTATCCTAACATATTAAGTACATACAAACAAAATTATATCCCTGTAGGAAGCCTGGGATCATGTGTCTCCAAATCTTAACTTTTGTCAATTGTTTTGGTGACACTTTATAAACTTTTGTCTGCCTTTGAGATATATTAAGTTTCTTTATTTTGTATACCCACACCACAATAGTGGATACCATATTATGCACTTGTGCTGATGTGTAACACTAAAAAAAATTGGTACTAGACCCACCTTTTTGTTTACGGATCGACTCAATATTACTTTCTTAGTCGATTCAACGATGTCCCTCGGTCTGGGTGGCTGCGATGAAATTTTGTACATTGGTTTCAATTCCTCAGGAAGCAGCCTACTGCAAATGATGAGAATCGGTTCATAATTTCACATAGCCCCTATACAAAATTCTTTCCGGAATAGTGACATTTAGATTAAATTTAGGCCAAACTAACTTCATTGCAATCTAAATCATCGTACCAAATTTTATTGGAATCGGTCCATATTTGACGATAGCTCCCATAAATATACTACTCCCGGAAAAAGATTTTAATGCCATAACTCCCTTATAAATTTTGACATACAAATTGCCTACGACAGCTACTATATTACGAAAAAGGTCCCATACAAGCGTCCTTCCCTAAAATCACTTAAGGACAAACAAGTCTCATATAGATGAAGATTTTATTCTGGCGGTTTCATGACGGCCCATGAGATCGAAAATTTGTCTTTATATATGTGATGTAGGGTGTCAAATAGTCGGGCTTGACCGGATTTACTTTTTCACTTTTGGTTTTATTTTTATTGAATTAAACAGCCCAATTATGAATAAAAATTCCACGGGAGTTTTCTCCCTTCTCCCATTTTTCCTATGTAAATTCAATTGTAAAAATGGGAAAAGGGAAAAAACTCCCTTGGAATTTGTATTCATAATTGGGCTGAATATGTGTTATGAATTATTATGTATGCTTTTTTATATAGCGAAAGTTTGGTACAATTAATGTCAATTTGGTACAGTTTTGCCATTGAGACGGTACAATTTAAGAATTGTCAGATTCTAACATATGAGTAGGTAAGTTGATAAGCTCGTTCGATTCAAAAATTAAAAATTTGAGATAACAATTGATTTTGACAGATCTTTAAGCACCTTATGAGAATAAATATATAGATTGTATCGAACCATGTCCTTTTCTATGTTTTTATGTGACCTAAAATTGCAGTAAGTAACAAAACATTTTCAAAATTATCTCTTTCCGTTTTCTATTACAAAACTCGCTGGTAAACTATTGTTTGCATTGTGCCATGACATCGTTGATTAAATAGAGACGAATCGGGGAATTTAATGGCATGTTTCCACGGTACGTGCTTCGCTCTCTATTCATGCTTCACATTCCAATCATGAACGAAGCAACTGCTTCGCCATACACAATTTTGAATCTACTTGCGAAGCACGAAAAATGTCTCTCTTCTCCAATTTTTATCGCAAGTTTATCTGATCTAGCTGTAAAAATCGATTGTTTCAGAGTTGTCAACTCGGTTCGTTTCGCACCAGTTTAAGTACTTTTTTAAATTTGTTCTGCGATAACAATAATGATGAAAATATTAACTTTATTAATTTCGAATAATTATTGTAAATTTTTGATCTCTTTTCAAAAAGTTTTAAACAAGATTTATTAAATTAATTTTCGAAAATGTATCATCATCATAAATATTATGTATTTATGTATATACAAATTTGTTTATTTTTTTATAAAGTTTTGGGGTTTTCTTGTTTAACTATGTATAATGTAAAAGGCTGTTTTATTGTTATAATTTTAAATATGAAAATATTAAACTTCTGAAAAAAATATTATATAAGTTTATTTTTTTCGACCTTTTAATTCTAACATAAAAGAAGTAATTAATTAAGCTCGATTAATGGACCTCGAGCTTAATTAATTACTTCTTTTTTTATCTTCTGAAAAAAGTAAATTTTAAAAAAAAATTTAATAAAACGATAAATACTGAACTATTGTTAATTTTGAATCCCTACTAGATATTTACAGTTGATCTCTTTAAAAAAAAATTGTTTGCATATATTTTATGTAAATAAAAAAAATTATCTATTACATATGAACACCGAGTCGGATTCAACATGGTAAACTCGTCGCTACAACAATTACAACTCTAACAAAAATAACAGGAATTTTGTTAGAATAGACAGAACTGTCACGAGACGGAAGATTTTGCGTTTTGTTTTGTATCCTTTTAAGAAAGCTGCTCTTTTTGCATTTCTCTTTGCGCCATCTTTTTTGCCACAATACAATGAACACAAATTTATTAAATTGAAATTAACATGAAAAACTGTTGTAAAACTTAACTTTTAAAATGACCACAACACTAGTAAATAATATTTAAGTGAGTAAATAACATTATAAAACAAAACAATATAACTAAATGAATTTTTGTTCACTAAACACAACGTTTGTTGGACTAATGCATTTGTTTAACGTGGTTTGTGTTCTGTTATTTTTGTTTTGATCACGCCATTTGTGTTGATGGTTGCGGCCTGTTTTTACACATTGCCACTTCACTAACAAAAAAAAGCTTTCTGGCTTTTTCTTCGAAAGCTGCCTTCGCAACTGATTTGGGCGCTTTTCACACGTCACAGTTCTGTGTATTCTGTGTTTGTTAGTTTAACAAATCCAATTTGTCAAAATAGTTGTTTACAAAGAGTTTGATGAAAACGAAAATAATAAATGAAATAAATTTGATATTGATTGTTTTCATATTTTAATTTGTGTTTCTCAAGATTTTGAAGATGTTAAAGGGAATCTATATATATAAAATAGGTTGTGTGTATTTATGTAACGTATGGACTCCAAAACCGCTGGGCCGATTTTGATGAAAATTTCAGGAAATCTTCAGAATATTCAGGCGCGTGACACTGTGAAGTCTGATTTTTCGTCTGCGGGCGGAGGGGCGTGGCAAAATCCAATTTTCATATTGCACCACCAATGACATCTATATAATTTGGACGATTTTTTCTTTAAAATGATCGCCATGGTCCAAATTAGATTTATACGAAAAGAAAATTTTTTACGCCCACTTTTTCTTTTAAGCGCATAAATTGAGAACGGTTTGACCGATTTGGACGATTTTTTCTTTAAAATGATCGCCATGGTCCAACTTAGGTTTTTACGGAAAGAAAATTTTGTCCCGCCCGCTTTTTTCGATTTACCTAAAATCAGAAATCGGCTCTTTACACCAAATAAAAAAAAAACAAAAAACATTGGCCCATATTCATAGTCAAAATAAAGTACACTTTAAATAAAACCCGGTTTTAAATGCATATGAACACCATTGTTTTAAAGTATACTTTAAAAAAAGTCGACTTTATTTTTGACTATGAATATGGGCCATTGTCTATGCGCTGGTCTTAAGACGAAGTAATAAATAAATATAATTTCCAATTTGCCTTAAATACATGCGTTTCTTTTTTGATTGAGCCCATATCTACACCATTTGTAAGTTATTCTGTAAAAAAACTTTATGATTGGTATTCCATGGATTTTTTATGAAAGGCCGTAAATTTCGTTAAATGCTCAATTTAAATCGTGTGGTAATACAACACTAATGTTTGCTTAGGGCCAGCAACGTGGACCGGGTCAGCTAGTAACTAATATATAAGATATTGAAAAACAAGTAAGTATACATGCTTTGTAATCAATTTTAATAAAAGTTTCACAACTAATAAGTTTTTTCTCAAAAAATTTTAACTTCGACAATTTAATGTATGTAATTAAAACAAAACAATTAAAAAAGAAAATTTTTGACAAATGGGATGTAACAGCTGACGAGCAGTTGCTCTAAACAGTTTACCTTGTTGAATTCGCCTTGTATGAAAACAAACTAATTTGTGTAGTTTTTTTATGTTTGTTAAGTGTTCCCTACAAGAAATGCATAACCAAAACTAAAAAAAATTACTATTACTATAACACTATATTGGTCAACACTACCGGTCATATAACTAATAAAATGACCGGTAGTCTTCTTGTAGGGTTATTTATTCTTTGTAAAAACTCTGAACCAAGGCGAATTCAAACAGGTAAACTCATCTCGTCAGCCGTTCATCAGCTGTTTCCACGGCGAATTAAAAAAAATAGTGAAACGTCAAAATATGATTTTGTTTTGAGAAGAAGTTTATTGAAAAGTGCTAAAAATATTATTTTTATAATAAAAAAACTTCAAAACTGCGAATGATTGCAGTGAATTTAATAATTTCTTTTATAAAAGTGATAATTTTAATTTGCAATAAAAATTTTTTGACAGCTAACCATTAAATTGCAAAAACAAAATACATGGGGCTTTTTGTAGTTGCAGAGTTGCACTTACCTGTTATGAATTCGTCTTGCTCTGTAGCCCGTTTCTGTATTTTTCGCATCGTAAAATTTTCCGCATGAAACCAGTGAATCGGGACAGAAACAGTGCAAAATTAAACAAAAAATGGTTTTTCTCACACAAGTGTTTCTGTATCTTTCCGTTGCGAGAACTATCTGTCATTTTAATAATTTTCCAGCAATTATTGGAAGGATGTGAGAAAAAGTGTTTCTGTAACAATATTTTGCGAAAAGTTTCTTACAAGAACTGTCAAAATAAGTCGCATTTGAAATTGGTGCGAGAAAAACAAAATATAGATATTTTAAATTTAAAATATGTTTATACATATACTATTTTTGTAATATAAATAAAAAACATTTTAATTATGAATGCGTAATTTAAATGATGAAAATAAATAAAACACCATTGTTATGTTTTGTTAATTAAATTTTTTTAAGCTTTTCCTTGTTTTGGTTTTATTCAGGGCTGCCAGATAAATTTGTGTGAAAATCGTCATTTTTTTGAGAAAATAAAAAGATCGTCTTTTTGTTTTAAAAAATCGGACAATTTAAAATTAATTATAAACAGATTTTGTTGTAATAAAAAATCAAACAAAGACGTAGTCAAAGTTCATGGGTATTTTATACATACATATGTACATATAAATTGTCTTTTGTTCGAACTTAATTTTTTTTAATGTATATAAATTTTATTAAGCTTGAGGTCTATTTTGTATAAAATTATTTATTTTCTTTGATCCGATAACAATTTAAAATTGTTTTTTTCCCTGAAGAAGTCTCACAAAGGCGTGACAAAATATCATATTAAAAATAAATTTTAACAAAAAATAAAAAAAAAAATTTTTATAAAAACAAAAAGAAGTCAAGCTTAATAAAATAAACACACAAACTTATTTAAAATAGATATTTACAAATACAAAGAAATTAATAATTTTTAAATTAATTCCGCTTAGATAACAGTAAAATAAATATTTAGGGTTTTTATTTTTGCGATAAACCAAGGATTCATAGTGACGACGTTGTTTTAAATTTTTATCGTATGTGTCCAAATAGGATATAATTGAAATTTAAAAATATCGGTTCACATATGGCTGAGATATGAGTGCAAAACACGCCTCCAATTTTTACCCATAAATCTATAATTTACCTATTCTTATAACTATTAACTTTACTTTTTCTTTTTCACCTGAAATATACGTAGTAGAATACCTGGTAGTTGAAATCGAAATTGCCGAAATATGGCTTTGGCATAAAAGTGTACATATACATAAGCTAAGAATATCAAATATGTATATAAATTTGTTGTTGCTTTCAACAGAAATTCATATTGTCTTTTTGAATTTTCAATGCCACAAAATATGAAGTGTTTGAAATTTAAAAATTCGATATGAATTTTTATAGAAAGCTACAATAAAGTTATAAAATATTGTTGATTTTGTTTTTGCTTTCGTCACTTTTTAGAAAAAATCAGTAAATCGTTTTTGTTTTCAATGTAAATTTTCAATAAAATTAAATATATACATATAATTTTATTTTCAAAAACATTCACTAACATTAAAAAATTTTCGGCAATATTTTTGCCTTAAACAGGAAAAAGTAGATAGCAAGTAAATTTAAAATGCTTAACAATCTACAGATATTATTATAATGAGAACTAAAAAATGAGATAACTCATGGTTAAAATAAAAGTGATAAATTCTAGGCAAAAAAGTGTCATAAAAATCATCCCGTCCGATCAACATCCATCGTTTTCATATTATGATGTAAAAACATAATTTGTTGGACTGACGCTGTATTCCACCCAATGACGCAACGTTTTTCGCAAGGCAAATTTCTTGCTGACGAAAACACCCGTTCTGAAGAGGCACTGCTAGCTAGTGTGGCGAAAATTTTGCAGCTTGCCTGGTATAAAAGAGGAAATTTTGATTTATTTATTTCCCACCATAGTAACACATCAAAGCTATCATGAAATACTTCATGGACGTTTTCGTGTCCATTTAATTCACTTTGAATTTTGTCACATGCATTTGATTGATCAGACGATTTAAAGAAACCGGCAAAAATTCGTTAATTTCTTAGTGACAATGGCACGACTGGATTACTTTGAATAGAAGCAGGGTCACTGGAAAAATGTTCCATCATATATCTGCAATGTTTCTTATTTCTTCTTTTTCAATACTTGAAAATTGAAGCATTGTGTTTGCTGGGGGACACAGAAACACAGCTATTTTGTGGAAAATAGTCAAATTTTTCATAACCACTTCACTGAGTAAAATATTTAATTTAATTTATATTCCAAATATGTATACCATACATACAGTCAGCCTCAAAAGAAAGTGTACACCGAACAGTTCAACATTTATAAGTCCGTAGATGTTAAAAGGGGGAGAGTACAAAAAATCTGTTTTTATGTTTTTGAAGTGTATTCAGTACTTGTTTATTTTAATAAAAAAAAATTTGTCATTTATTTCTTCTTCATGTTCAAATTAACATTAATCTCAGAAAATGCCTTATTTTACGCGTCAAGAAAAAGTGTACAATCTCATATTATTTCCATGTTCCTGCGTCATAAAGGTAATTTGACACCTAGTTTTTGGTTTTTTTCTTCTTACAATCATATAACGGATGTTTAATTATCTTTTCTATCTGTACTGATCAATTCAAGGTCGTGTTAACTTTAGTTTGTAAATAATAGTTAACATGGGTAAGCAGACTACAGTAGAAACTCGTAATTTAGTGGTAAAATTGGCATCTGAAGGCAAATCTTTGAGAGAAATTGACAGTACTATTGGCAGATGTCGTAATAATGTGAAAAAAATTATAAGGTAAGTACAAAAATGTGAAAAATTTTAAAGAACTTCCACCCTCTAGCAGACCTAAAACTTTTTCCGACGTGGAGAAGAGGACAAAAGTGCGAAGAGTAAAGGCTAATCCATGGCGCAATACAGTAAAAATAGCAGAGGAACGAGCAATAACATTAGGAGCAAGTGTTAGCGACAGTACTGTTCGCCAAGCACTACATGATCATGGGATATATCGTAGTGTTCACAGAAAAAAGCCACTTGTATATGTAAAATTCAAAAAAATCGTCTGGAATATGCGAAAAAGCAACACAACAAAAATATTTTTTCTTTATGGGCCAAAAAATATTTATTTATCTTTGTTTTTATGCGTTTTCGCATATTCCAGACGATTTTTTTGAATTTTACATATACAAGTGGCTTTTTTCTGTGAACACTACGATATATCCCATGATCATGTAGTGCTTGGCGAACAGTACTGTCGCTAACACTTGCTCCTAATGTTATTGCTCGTTCCTCTGCTATTTTTACTGTATTGCGCCATGGATTAGCCTTTACTCTTCGCACTTTTGTCCTCTTCTCCACGTCGGAAAAAGTTTTAGGTCTGCTAGAGGGTGGAAGTTCTTTAAAATTTTTCACATTTTTGTACTTACCTTATAATTTTTTTCACATTATTACGACATCTGCCAATAGTACTGTCAATTTCTCTCAAAGATTTGCCTTCAGATGCCAATTTTACCACTAAATTACGAGTTTCTACTGTAGTCTGCTTACCCATGTTAACTATTATTTACAAACTAAAGTTAACACGACCTTGAATTGATCAGTACATATAGAAAAGATAATTAAACATCCGTTATATGATTGTAAGAAGAAAAAAACCAAAAACTAGGGGTCAAATTACCTTTATGACGCAGGAACATGGAAATAATATGAGATTGTACACTTTTTCTTGACGCGTAAAATAAGGCATTTTCTGAGATTAATGTTAATTTGAACATGAAGAAGAAATAAATGACAAATTTTTTTTTATTAAAATAAACAAGTACTGAATACACTTCAAAAACATAAAAACAGATTTTTTGTACTCTCCCCCTTTTAACATCTACGGACTTATAAATGTTGAACTGTTCGGTGTACACTTTCTTTTGAGGCTGACTGTATATGTGCATAGGTATATCTACATAAGTGTTAAAATTTAAATTACACATGGGCAACGCATGCAAATAATTACATGAATTTACTGAAGTGGCAACATTGCTATTGAGTATTAATAAAAATAAATGAGAGAGAATGAACACTATGAAACAAAGCCCGTTTCATTCAACAACCTCTGTGTGTTTACGATATGAAACGAAATGTGTTCATAGCAGCATGAATAAAACAACAGGTTGTTCGGTAATCTCAATTTTATTCGAACACGACTATCAGTAAATAAGCATTTCAGTATGTTTAAGAAAGAAGTTGTTCATGCAGCCCTTTATTATTCAATACTTTTATTAATATTAAGGTATTATAATTATCACTTTATTTTATTAAAAATCAATTTTTATTTTGTTTTTTCTTTGTTTTGATATTTTTTGAGAGCTAGTTCAGATAAACTAACGATAACTGTTATCAAAATTGGAGATGATAGTACATTTTTCCTGTTTCGCAGCCTGTTTCAAAATGAAACGACCTGTTGCGCTCTCAAAAGTTTGTATGGGAAAACAAGTCGTTTCAATCATGTTTGGGGCGCAAAACAGGAATAAGAGAGCGAAACACGAATATTGCTGTCCGTGTGAACATGGTATAAGTCAGTGATGCCTACTTTTTGAGAGCAATAACCACTTTAAAATTTAAAAAAAGCACTAAAAAGCACTATTTCGAGCAAAACAAAGCGTAAAAAAGCACTAAGCCATTTTTAAAAATTTAATTAAACACAAAACAAGTTGCATATGGCGTTTATTGGGACCATTTTTATAACATTAAATAATAAATATATTTACATTTGCATAAAAACATTTTTAATTGTATTATTATTATCTTCAATAAAAATAATATCATCCAAATCATGATGATCCATCAGCTATGTTTGAATTGGCCATAATACCGTTTTAAAGTAATACAGTGCGAGCTCGATTTTTGTAACTCGAAAAATATTGCCTGTTGTTTATAAAACTTAATGACAGCTTATATTTTAATAAAAAAAATTTATATTTTTTCGTTTAAATAAATCTAAATTACAATCGTGCAAAGTTTAAAAAAACAATTGGCGTATGATATTATCCAATTATTTTAACCTATGTACGCTTCTGAATGAAAATAAGGTGTAAAATAGAAAAAAACATGTATGTTTTCATTCTGATACTTAGCATAATTATGCTATATTCATACGACGATATAAACCACTGGTTTCGCTCTCTGAAACTAGATTGCCAAACATGCTGTTCATACGATTCGTTCTTTTAAAAATAGATTAAAAAAGTAATTAAAACTTAAAAATGTATTATTTAATACTTTTATTAATATTATTATGTTATTATTATCACTTTATTTTATAGAGATGATAGTACATTTTTTCTGTTTCGCAGCCTGTTCAAAATGAAACGACCTGTTTCGCTCTCAAAATTTTGTATGGGAAAACAAGTCGTTTCAATCGTGTTTGTGGCGCAAAACAGGAATAAGAGAGCGAAAAACAAATATTGCAGTCCGTGTGAACATGGTATTAGTCAAACCTTTTTGCAATTGCACTAGAGGTTGAAGTGCACAACACGCGGTTATTTGGAGACGAGTGTTGTGCGTTTGAAAACTAAGGCGCATGAAAAATGGCAGGTTACACAACGCTCGTTAAAAAAGCATTTTCTGTCAGCTGTTTTTAATATATTTAACACTTTGCTTATACTAAGTAACGACTCTTTTTTTTGTTTGTTTTTAAAGTCTTTGCGTTCTTTTGTACGGTTTCCTACTGCATTTTTTTAACTTTTCTACATGACTCAAAATCGTTGTTTATTTTTCCATTCACAATTCCTAATTTTTTCCAAGCCATTTTCTATTTTTGACCGTGTCTACATCTTTAAAAAAATATTTATCGCAAAGAAATACATCGTTTTTGTTCCGATTACTAAATATGTTGTCATCGCTAAAAAGTGAAACGTTTTGTAAATTTTCCAAATTGCTAGGAAGCCTAGCTCTAACCTTGTAAATAAAGTTTTTGGCAAAACGAATGCAACTTTCTTTAATCCCTTTTTTTATCATTTGAAATCTTAAAATCTTTACAGGCTTTCTCAAAATTGTAATCCAAATAGCAAAATGGTAGAAAAAAATTAAAATTGTAAAAAGAACTAAATGCACTAATGAAAAATTGAAAAAGCACCAAGTTAGTGCTTTTTCTAGGTTTGGCGCTAAGGATAAAATTGTTGCGTTTTGAGACATCAAAAAAACAATAAATAGTGCCAAAAGCACTAAGTTGGTATCGCTGCCAAAAATATATGTAGATTACATAAAAGGCACTTTAAAGCACTGTGAGAATTTGTTAAGAGCACTATAAATACCCGCTTTTTAAAAACGGGGGTTTAACAAAATTTCGGGTATTGCATAAGCAAAAAAGCACCAAAAAATACCCGAAAGGCACCAAAATGGCAACGCTGGTATAAGTCGTATAAACACCGTGATTCATTAACATGATTCAGAGAGCGAAGCAGTTGATTCAAATCGTCGTGGAAACATGGCATAAGAACGTAATTTGTAAATAAGTTCGCTTTGACATATTTGTTTTTTACAAATCATATATTAAGAATTATTTTTGTAGCGATGTTCTTATATGACTGAATCTGCTGTAGCTGGAAAAGTGAACTTAATTTTGCATTTCAACCTTCAAAGTGTATGATACTAGAAAAAATGGAAAAGGAACTCGGAAAAATACGTGACATTGTTGCAGATATAATTCCCATCAATGTGGAGGTTAACCCGATTTGATTTGAGAATACTTTTATCTACTCACTTTGGGGAAAATTGGAGCGAAAATAAAGACTTACAACTTTATATTTTCTTTGGCAATAATAATAATGATTGTGGAACGAAAATACCTTTACTTATTAAATTGGACTTGGTGTTCTTTACCTTCCATGATGGTATTGCAACTTCTCAATCCCTTGAGACAAGCAGCACCAAGTCCAACAACAAAAGGTTTGCTATTTCCCAAAAATAATACAAGGCTTGCAACATTTTTTTTAACCTTACTTTTCTCTTCAAAATGTGTTATACAAATTAGACCAGTAACAACTGAAGGAGCATCTGTATGTTTCAAAATATATTTTGTTTTCCTGAGAATGATTAACGAAGTTGGTAGAAATATTACAAAATAAGACCCAAATAGCAGTGTTTTAATTTATCTATATTAAAAGCAAAAGATCTTAATTCTACAAACTCAGTGGTAAACAACACTGAGTACTCTTGACCCCCTTGCCGGCTAAGCCAGTTGATATTGTTTTACACTTTTCTTTCTCGAAAACTACATTTGATAATACTTATGGATATTCACACATCGAAAGAGGAAAAATTCTGTTACCAACAGTATAAAAAACGTTTCTGGATAAAAATGTGTAGTTTATATCTTCCCTACAGAACTATTGTTAAATTTTTTAGCACTGTTTGCCTAATTTTAATAAATGAATAAACTTTCAAAATATACTACAGTTTAATGATTTATATTCCAGGTGGGCTATAGTGTGTTGCAAAACTAGTTCGATCCCATATAGATTGTAGCAAAACTCGTTGTTTTCAAATATCCGTAGCAAAACTCGTTCGTTCCAAAATAAAATCAATTATTTTTCTATATTTCAGTTGGTTTAAATTTTTTAAATGTTGTGTTATTAATCAAGAATCAGAATAAAAAAAATCAACTAATTTGCTTATTAAATCGGGAGCTTAATGCAGTTTGCATTTCCCCAAAATTCAAATAAAGTGTAGCGAACGAGTTTTGCGTCTCACCTACGCAAATGTACATAACTATATTAAAGCTCAATTTGGCACGTATTATAATTAAGATATCGGTTTGAAATTTTTACAGAATAATTTGTTTGCTTTATTTAACCATTAAAAAGGAGTCGGTGTTTGAGTGGTACTTACAAAATTTCAGCGGATGGAGTCGGAGTTATCACTATTTCTTGACGACCCCACAGCCCTGATTTTTAATAGTCCTTTTTTAAAAGGCGTTCTTAAAGACATGCATCAGGAGGGCTAACAAAAGGACTTCTTTTGAAAGCCTTTTAAAATATCTGTATGAAGAAGAGAGTGTGGAAAGGCTTGCTCCCAATGACAACCTGTGTAAAAAAAATATGAGTATAGAATGCGGCAAAGAGTGCTTGCGTCAGCTAAATAAGGCCTCTTAACTCATTATTTTAACTGCTGGGTATGCATTGTACAAGCAAATATACATATACAAGTACACCCTGCAAATAATAGGACCAGTCCAAACACGCGTGTATAGAGTAGCCCACAAGGGACTAGGACTAGTCCAAAAGTAACCCAAACTTATGGAAAAAACATGTTATATTTGACATTATGATGTCCTAGGGCAGGACCATATAACCCACCTTTGGACTAAAAAGGGGTAGTTTTAAAATTAGTTTTAACTTCGTTTATAAACGAAAACATGTCGTTAAAAAACGAAGACATGTCGTTAAAAAACGAAGACATGTCGTCTCACTACAAACACTTTTTAACAATGATATGGTCCATGCTTGCATTACATCGGACCAGTCCATGAAATTGGATCAGGTGGTCCAATAATATTTGCAGGGCATACATACATCCATACCCAGAAAGCATTTTTGTTACCGTAGAAGCTTAGAAAGGGTATCGCATTCCACTTAAATCGTCGCCAGTTATTTTATCCAACTATCAAAACTCTAATTTTCAGTCGAGAAAACTTGTTCAACATTAAAGCGTTGAGTTTAAAACACTTCCAAAAAAAGTGACTTATGGCTGATTCACAATGCAAACAATACTTTCACTGTGTTGTCACACACCCATATTTTAGTTTAAAAAATCATTTGCAAACGTTACCCTGAATAAAAATTAATACTAATCCATACTAATCCATGTATGCATTAAGCTTCGTTCACAATCAGAGCAACAATTTGATATTTTAATCTATCTCTTTCTGCGTTAAGCTTTTCCATATATTTGCCTTTAATTTTTATAAATTTGTAACTTTACTTTTGTTCAAAAGTTGAATAAATTTTTACTGCAACTACATTTTACTTCGAATGTGATATAAATTTGAAAACCAGGTGGCAAAGGCTTTAAAGTTTATTGAAGTCGTTCAAGGTTACGAGGAAGTTTGGAGCATTTGTTCCAATACATACAAAAACACTAAACAAAGAGATTTACTGTGAAATGAAATCAGAAAAGAATTTTGTATACCCGGTAAGAAAGGAAGAAAATCATAATTCTAAGAAGGAAACATACATAGGGGAGAGGGGGCACCTTTGAACACTTTTTGCTTTCAAGCCTCATAAAAATTAATTTTGTTTAATTATTAACTTTTTACATAACTCAACTAATGTGTATGGATATAATCTTTAGTTTATGTATACAAGTAACTTATTTTTAGTTCGGCTTAAATTTTTATTTATTTTTTAATGGATGAAGTCATTGTGTTCAAATGTGCCCCCGATACGGGGCAGCTTTGAACTAGGCTGGGGCAGCTTTGAACGGCAATTTTTTCTTATAGCGTTTATGTACAAAAATACCATAAATAGTTCTATTTTTTTTATAAAATAAATTAGATTTATTTATTAAGAAATAAAGTTAAAATATATAATATATAATACCCATTAACATTTAAAAATAAAAAAATTCAGTTCACAAATGAGTTTTATACATACATGTTAAGTAATGATTAGCTAATGCTAATGATTGCTAATTAACATTCTTTTGTGAAATTCTCTAATTGATCAAGCAATTAGAATTAGTTCAACTAATTCCCATTAGCTAATTGAAATTTTTATTCCAATGGTAAAACTAATTGCAATTAGTTGCCATTAGCAAAAAAAATTGGTTTACCTTTACAATTAGAAATCTAATTGACTTCTGCTAATGCAATTAGATATTCAATTAGGAAATTTAATTTATTGTAATTCGAGCTAATTGAATATCTAATTGCATTAGCAGAAGTCAATAAGATTTCTAATTGGAAAGGTTAACCAAAGCTAATGGGAATTAGTTGAACTAATTCTAATTGTTTGATCAATTAGAGAATATAAACTAATTGCATCAATTGCTAATTCTAATTGGAATTTGAACATGTTCAAAGGTGCCCCCTTCTTTTTGTTCAAAGCTGAACCCGCGTGCTATTTCACGGAAAATTTATAATATTTTTTTTTTGTTTACATAATTATTAAAGAACTTACATTAATTCGGCGAAAAACGTATTTTAGATTGCAATAAATTTATTTCACGAAAGAAAGCGATTACCAAATGCTTCTCACACTCTTACAAAAAAAAAATTGAAAAATTTACAATGGCACTATACAAATGTGTTCACCCAACTGCATCACAGAATACACAGAACTGTAAAAAGTGACGTGTGAAAAAGGCCCAAATCAGTTGCGAGGGCAGCTTTCGAAGAAAGAGAAAGAAAATGGTTTTTGGTAGGAAAATGGCAATGTGTAAAAACAGGCCGCTACTATCAACACGAATTGCGTAATCAAAACAAAAAATGCAAAAAGGGCAGCTTTCTTAGAAAGAGACAAAAAAAAGGCAAAATCGTCCGTCTCGTGTCAGTTCTGTATATTCTGTGACTGCATTTCGTCGACGACTGAAAAAACTAGCGAAAGTGGTTGACGTTGCTAGAAAACAAGGTTGCCATGTGAAAAACTCAGTTAATGGTCGGAAAAAATTTGCAACAGAGATTTTATTAACATTGTTCAAAGGTGCCCCCCTCTCCCCTACTACATATGTATTTAAAATCTTTAAATATAGGTGAAAACGCTTACAGAAGACAAAAAGAGCGAGAAAACGCTGAAAATAGGAGTGGAGCGGGATCGTACCGAAAAGAAAAATGGGTATTTTTTAATCATTTAAAGTTTTTAGGTTCCAGCCTCTAGGAAAATAAGGTATGTAAATATGGGGTTGTTTTATTAAAATGCAAAAAGTAAGGAAATCATTTTGCAAGGGACACCAACTCTGTTATGTGGGAAGCGGAAAGTAATTTTAAAGAAAATTATGGAATTATAATTGAAGATTTAACTTTGTCATCACCGGATACTTCATCTGTTTCGTTATTAACGTCACCTGATTTTCAACTATCCAAAAATGATACATCTTTGCCAATACTAATAACACCGGTACCGCCGTTACAAACAACATCCTTAAATGCATCAAGAGGAAAGAAATCTAGAACAGTTGAAGAAATTTTTGAAAATGCAAGCAATAAGTTATTGTCTTGTCTTGAGCCAACACATCCTGGTGGCTCTACGGTGCAAAAATATCATTCGGCTGTAGTTGAATTTATCGTTGATACCCTTGGAAAGCTAAGTACAGAAGATGCCAATTAATTTGAAAAAGAACTTATAAAAGTTGCTACAAGCTTTCGATACGATTATTAAATAATTAAAAATTTTAATAAAAATCAATTACTTCTGCAGTAAATACATATTATATTGTAACGAGTAATTATTCATAATGATAATTTAATATTAAATCCCTTCTCAGTACTGACAATATTTATAGCAGGTGGCAACGTACTGATTGGCAAATAAGAACAAAGCTTCTAAATTACCACTTAACGAAATTCGTTCATTTTGCTATTGGTCAATCAGAATTGAGCTTCTATTTCTTAAGTGACATTTTTAATTTTTCTTAAGTTAAGTTCATTGCAGAAAATATTGTTAACAAGCGCAGACGCTTATTATTTAAATAAAGGAAAAAAAGATAATTTTCTAAGCCTTAAAGCTCAGGTGTGGGGTACATTGCCCAAATTTAATAATAAAAAAAATAAATAAAAATGACAACCCGTATGTCCAATCAACAGCTTGTGGATGAACTAAAAAGTGCTGGAGTGGAAATACCAGCAAGTGCTTCCTCTGCTCGCCTACGAGAATTGTACGAAAATGCAACCATTAACGCTTGTAAAGATGACGAAGACTCCTCTGCGGATACGATCGAAGTCACTGCTGCAACTGCCGCTGTTTTGAGTCTGGCTCCCACCACAGATGTTAAAGCTGAAGCCGCTGGTGTCATCCCTAAAGTCAATGACAAATCTTATGTTGGTACCAAATCTGATGTTGATGCCAAATCAAATTCGGAAGCAAAATCCGACGATAAACCGAAGCCCGAAGTAAAATCTCATGCTGATGGTGAGTCTGATGCCACTGCTGCAGAAAGTCTGTACGATGCGGCACTACTGTTTTTGTCCAAAATGCTGGCAATGAAGCCACAGGTTTGGACTGTCAGCTGCAAATTCTGCGGAAAAACATGAATTATTGAAGCTACAGCACGCCATTGCAGCATTGGAAAGAAATGAACCATCGCAGCCCAAAGAGCCACGAATAACGACGCCATTTGCAACCTCGAGCCGATTGACCTTTCGAGACATTGAGCACGCCATCGTGAAATTTGATGGTGAGAACCGAGCACACAGTGTAAACGATTTTCTACGTAATTTCGAGCGTGTAATGAACATGGTTGCCGCTGAAGAATTGTTTAAATACACGGCGTTGTGTAACTCGTTGACAGACACCGCAAAACATCTTTTAAATAAAACAAATGTCATGAGTTATGGTGAACTAAAGGCAGCGCTAGTTAAAGAATTTGGTCGTGCTATATATCGCGGCGAAATCTACAAAATGTTTTCCAACTATAAATTTAACAAGAAAGACAACATCCGCCGCTATGTTCTAGAGATGGAAAACATTGCTTCCCGCTGTGGTGATATCGACGAATTCGAATTAATTAGCATGCAGGACAATACACCAGAGGCATATTTGCTCATAAATGCTCGTACAATGAACCAATTTAAAGAGTCTTTGGATTTATACGAGCAACGACGTGCAAATCGTTCTTTCATTAACCGTGATGCTGCAACGCCAAAGCCAAGAATGGTGCCAACGAAATCAGCTGATGCCTATGATACTTCTTCCGATACAAACGAAATACGATGCTACAATTGTACACAGATGGGGCATTATCAGAGCAAATGCCCATATGATAAGCGACCCAATGGAAGCTGCTTGCGCTGCTGGCAGATCGGGCATGATCATCGTAGCTGCACTAATTCTAAGAAATCCTTGACGATGCGTAAGGTTGTTGCCGCTGTAAGCACTGATGACGTGATGTTCAAGATGGGTCTTTCGGGGAAAAAACATAATTTTCTAAGCCTTAGAATATATTGGAACCATTTATGTGTTTAATGGATATTAGGAACAAACCGTGAGATAAGACGAATCTAATTATTATAAATTGAACCATCTTAAACACAATTTCAAAAATTAATAAATCAATTAAATGATAGGGTTCTTATAAAATTCTTACAATTTGTATACACGTAAATTGTAGAAATTTAGCGAAACTCCGTTATTTTCTACACATTTTTTTAAAATTTTAATCGTTTTTTTTTTTTAATTAATAGTTAACATCAACTAAAAAATAACATATGCATGTATATATGTACATGGTTTAAAAAGCTAAATGGTAAACATTTTTTTGGATGTGACGGACAAGATGTTTGATTTGAATTAAGCGTTTTTTTACACTTAAAAACGTTTAATTATATCCATCTCTGGGTGTCATCACCATTTTAGTACAAAAAAATACAACCCTATAAGGTAGACAACCCTGGATTACTTAGGGCGTTGACCAGAATACCTGTCAAAAAGAATTTGACAGGTTGGATGTTTCGAGAAGAGGCAACATTCATTCGTTCAGTAACTACAGTGTGGAAAGGTAATAAAAAAATTAAAAAAAAAAAAAACAAAAAGTTTTTTTAGTTATTTTTTTTGAAGACGAAACAAGATGGCGGTAGTGAAAAAAAAACTGATTATACAACCGATCTCTCTAAATAATTAAAAAGAAAAAACGTACTAAAGAGATCTTTAAAATCTATAGCCCAATAGCTTATACGAATAAACTGTATGTAGTTAAATTGCTATAAAATAAATAATAATTTCTACCATGAAATTAATTACACCATCGAGGAGATTAAAGTGCGCAGAAAAAAATAGAAGTTTGTAAAAAAAAAAAATCGTTTGCATTATTTTTAGTGTACAGACTAGCAGTGTTAATGGTAATCGAAACGAGGTTTTAAGAAACAACGGGTCAACAACAAAAAAAGAACAAAAAAAAACGTGCTTGACAACTAGATGTTCAAAATGGCGCCCAACCGCACATAAAAATGGCACCCATTGAAAAAACGACGTAGAAGCGCGGCACCACGCAACAAAACCACATTTTTCTGATTCCGTTTTTTGAGCATCCGTACTGAATCAAATTTGGATGTGTGATTTCAAGACAATCCCTGCAAAGTGCCAGCTGTATCGTATTTGGGCTTAATTGTACCAGAAAAGCTGTCAAGAAAGGAGAAAAATAAAACTTTAGATCCTAAGGAATTAATAAAATGTAAATGCCGCATGGCGAAGTGTCCAGAAAACCGCCAACACCTGTAATTAACATCTGTAAAGAATCATCTATAATTACCATCTGCAAAAAAAGAAACACCTATACCTACCATCTGCAAAGAAACACCTATACTTACCATCTGTAAAGAATCACCTATACTTACCATCTGTAAAGAATCACCTATAATTACCATCTGCAAAGAAACACCTATAATTACCACCTGTAAAGATACAACTATACTTACCACCTGAAACGAATCCAACAACCAGCATAAGTCCAAAACCTATAACCACGATGACAACTGCAACAATATACAACCACCCTCTTTAACAAACATCTATAACTAAACGATAAGAATCCCATGGAAAGTAGCTATAGCAACATCCCTAAATAGAAACAAATACCATACGATTCAGCAGCATCGAAAATCATTCCAGCATACCACATCGACCCAGGAAACCTCCAGAAGTAATAACGACCATCTGTAACCGACATCAAACTAACCAGTTGCCCATTAGAGAGAGCAATCGTGGACAATACAATTATTTTAAATCCTCCAGGTAACATTTATTTGACAAAAGAAAACATTCCATTTTGGTCCCTAGAGTTTCAGACATTATTTTGACAAAACAAATAGTTTTGTTTCTTCGTTAAATTAAATTTAAAAAAATGAAAAAAGTTGCAGCAATTTAAATATATTAATTCAATGAATTGATTATAAAATTTCGTATTCGACATTATTAGCATAAACCCTATTCTTATCTAAATTTTTTAACTTGTAATAGTCTTAACTCTAACCTTATTCTATGCCTGATATATTTTTTTTAACAATAATAGATAACTTTAACTTAATTGGACTCTGTCAGTAAAGCTAATCAGTTAAAAAAAAAGGAATAAACTAAATATAAAAATAAAAACTAGAAAAAAAGGAAAACTTTGATGAAAATAAATTTGAAAAAAAAACAATAACTAAAAGAAAAGTCAAGAAGGTAATTTTTTTTTAATTACATAAAAATAAATATAAAACTAATACCTAATTTATTCCTAAGGAAGTTAAGGAGGAAATCATTTGAAAGTTAAATGAGTCGGTTAATAACCTGATTTCCTTAATAATGTGCTTAACTTTAATTTATACACTTTTGAATATCATCCAGTTATCTAAAATAATTAAATCTTAATGAAGTTAGATATCTCATAAAAAAAATAATAAGGATCAGAGAAAAATAAGATAAGAACTAAATTCTTGAATATTTAAAAAAAAACAAATTATTAATTCAATCAAAGATTTAATGGAAAATAAAAAGAACTTAAATATCTGATTGAACTAATATAGGTACCCATGTGGTGGTTATAACCAATTGTTTTAATCTTTACTTGTGTCCGTCATTCGATAGATTACGTCTCACCGAATTAACAATTTACATCAAAATTTTCCTGTATAAATTTTTTGTAGGGTATTCAGTTAATCGGAGTTTTGTGATAAAGCGATTGATTGCTCGAAATTGTTCGAGGTAAACATTTGGCCAAATAATCGACAGACATTCTTCGAAATATTCGCTAATCGAAAATAAAACATTTTAAATTATTCGAACCGTTAATCGCGCAATATTGGTCGATTCGAACAACGATTAATCGTTTGAGGGCCTTATTACTAAGTTTGATTCCATTAAAGCTTTAATGAATGAATAAATATATTAAGTAACCGGTTACGATGATGATGATTTTTGATTAGAACAATGCTTGACTCAATAGATCAAGGAATATTTGAGCTTATCGCTATATAAATATTTAAATAATTAAATATTTATTTAAATACTTAAATAATTTAATAAACATTTAAATGAAATAAACATTTAAATAAATTTAATTATTTAAATAAATAATTAAATATACATATAAGAAGATAATTATATAAACATTGGAAACTATAATTAAAGAATTAAATAACTATTTGAAAAATTATCGAAGTAGATATTTAAAAACTAACTCAATAAATTACTAGAACTAACCTAATGTATAACTAAAACTAACTTAACCAGTAACTTAAACGTAACTAAAGCAAATTGAATGAATTACTTAACTAAAGACTCGGATAAATAAATACTTTGAATATTTTGGGGTAAAAATCTAAATTAAATATTTGGTATAAATAAATAAATTAAAAGTTAGGATACCGAAATTATATATTTGAATAGACGTCTAAATCAAATAGCGGAATAGAGAACTAAAGTAAATTATTTGAATACATATATATAAAACAAAGTTTTGAATAAATGAGTTTTGTCGAAAAAAAATTTTAAAGTACTCATTTGCGAACTATTTAAGTAATGTAATAACTTCGATGAACGAAGGTTAATATAAAAAAAAAAGAAAACTTGAAATGTTTTTATTGATTCCTTTTTATTTAAGTTAAGTATATAAAATGTGAATTGTCTTAAATAGTACTGTAGAAATTTACAAACGTAATAAGAGAATCTGTTATAAATAAACAATTTTTAAATGTACAATTGGAATTAACAATGCGTTAACTAATTTTTTTATGGTTGAATAGTAGCTAAAAGTGAAGTGAAATCGTGGTAAGTTAAATTTAGGGACATTACTTATACATTTTTTTTCAGGCGACAAGTAATGTCACGGTTGACATTAACCTGTCATATGGGGTGGGCAGCCTGACCGGGACCATAACAACTTGTCCCGAGGATTCGAGTCCTGCCAAACAATTGTCGTGTGAAAGTTTAGGTCATCGAAATGTCTGTCCGTTTATTATAGGTGTTTACCCCTTTCATTAGGTATTTTGTGCATCGTTTCTCGTTTTTTTTATTGCTTCTTTTTTTTAATATGTTTTCCATATTGGCACGAAAGAGTAAAGTGGATAATTGTGCAAACCTAGATGGACACGAACCTCCCATTCCCGGCGAGCTACAGCCGAATACACCAGCGTGCCAAAGTCCATCGTGGAGCAAAAGATTATATGTTTTTTTTTTGGAAAAATCGTTTTCCAACACAATTATCATTACAAAAAATGGCGCCCAACGTGGGGCCTGAAAGTGATTTAACCCTTTGGATTAAATTTACTTAGCCTAAAGGTGTTTTAATTCATCTTTTCTGGCTTCCATACTTTCGAACATTTCTGTTTAAAATGTTCAATTTCGTACTTTTTTCTTTTATATAATGACCTATGTCTCGGAAGGTATTAATTAGATACCATGCCTGTATTGCGTCGGCATCGTATAGGGAAATTTGTTAGGGATCTCGGTATTAGAAACTTTGTTAGATAATGTATGTCCTGGAAGGTACGTTAACAGTGCCACGCCTGAGTTGCGTCAGCATCGGACAAGGGAATTTAGTACTGGGGGAGTCAAGGGATTCAAATCGAATCTTTTCATTAACCTTGATCATGATCCGAGGGCTAAATAGCTAAGCGTTCATTAGGTTCAGTTAGTTGAAAAGGGGAGAAGAGGATCCGGCGACTCAAATTAATGTTATTTTCGTTTCTAGTTTTTCGTCCTTAAATATTTCGATGACGGTAAACTAAATAATTCCAACATTTCACACACAGTTTAAAATTTTTTTATTTGGCAAGATTTAGATTTACTCGTTTTAAGGTATTGGAAGCCATGCTTAAAAACAATTTCATTCTTTATCAAGAATATTGTATTCAATCATCTGATTGGAGTATTGGTAAATCGCGGACTCGAACTATATATTTTTTTTACCACAAGTTTTTATTTCACTTTATGCTACACATTTCAACCTCAAGCTGGTAATTACATTATCAGCCCAATTATGAATAACAATTCCCCGGGAATTTATTCCCTTTTCCCTGTTCTCCTATTCTAAATAAAATTTGCCGGGAATTTTTTTCTCTTTTCCCTTTTCCCTTATTCTAAATAAACTTCGAAAATGGGAAACTCTTCCCCGGGAAAAAAGTAGGTATTACGAATGTCAATTAAAGGGAGAATGTGATGAGAAATTTTAAAAATAATTCCGCCAAAAAATAGAAGGGAGTTTGTGCTGAAAAATGTAAGTATTTTAATTATTTGTATAAATAATAAATATCATCAATATATTTCTTATTTTCAGGTCCAAAACAACAAATAAGAAACAGCTAGAGATTCTTTTGAATGAAATGCAAACCCACCCAAGTATTGCTCGTGGAATGTATAAAGGATGTAAGGAGGAGTTAAACCGATTTTGGCGCAATTTGGAGGTGGAATTAAACTCAGCAGGGCCACCATCAAAAATTGTTTCGGAGTGGAAGAAGGTATGTTGAATGAAATTTGTCGTTGATGGTATACATAAAACATAAAAGTGCAAAACATTTCCAGGTATGGTCCGATCAAAAAAAATATGTTCGACAAAAGGCTGCCCAAAATCTTAAATTTAGCAAAGGAACTGGTGGAGGCCCGAATATGGAGCAGAAGTTTTCTGTGATTGAAGAGGCTATTTACGATTTGATTGGGATGAAGGAGTCCGTTGAAGGTGTAGCTAACACGTTTGGATTAGGCAGTTCAACTTCTAATACCAACAAACAAAATGAAGCAAATATTGAAATTGAATTGTCAGAGATCTTAGTGGCTGGCGATATAATTAATTTAAACGGAAGCTTTCAAGAGTGTCAATCCCAGCCACCGGCGAAAAAAATAAAAAAGGCTCAACCCCAACTGCCGGCACAGGTTTCCTCTGCCGAAATTCTTGCAGAGGAAATAAGTATTCAGAGGAATATGTTGGAAGCAATGAAAGAGCAGCATCAAACAACAACAAAAATTTATCGCTCCATAGACCGGCTTTATGATTTGAAGAAAGAGGAGTTAAAAGAGCAAAAGCGGCATAATCTGGTGATGGAAAAGTTAAGGCTTAGGGAAGTTGAAAACAAAATTGAAAAAAACGAGAGACTGTTAGAATTAGAAAATTTAAAATATAATAATTAGGTATAAGAGAACAAATGTGATGAAGCAATGAACTGTAGTTGTGAATATGAATAAGTTTTGTTTTTAAGTTTTAATTATAAGTTTTATATTGTTTTTTTTAATGATTTTTTTGTTTAGAAAATGTATAAACCGAAACTGAACTATTGTACCTGTGAATATGAACTATTTTTTTTTTGTATTTTTTATTTGATTTTTTACATTTTTTTGTTTTGTTTTTAATAAAAAATTGAATTATTCAAAAATAAATACATATGTATGTATTATAAATTATTTCCAATGTTATTTCTAATGTTTTGGGCGGCAGACAAATACTGCTGTGAGGCTAACGAAACCACATCACTCTCTTGAATAGTAAAATTATCAAAATTTTCTATTTCATTTGCATTGGTATTGCATTTATAATAAATGCAAATGTTATGCAACGCACAACAAACATTTATTATTTTCGCTGCCTTTTTTGGAGCGTAGTGTAGTTCTAAGTCTAAATCTATTTTTGAGGACACCATTAGTTCGCTCAACTACATTGCGGCACTTCGAATGAATTTCATTGAATTTTGATTCGACCGACCCATCCTCTGGAGTTCTATGAGGAGTCAGAAGCCACGGTTCCAGAGGATAGCCTGCGTCGCCTTTTAAAAAATGTAAACGTAGTTAATTCATTTAAATTGTTTGTTATTAGGGCTAGGATTTTTTTAGATGAAGATCCTACCCCTAGTTAGTATACACAATCTTACCAAGCAGCCAATAATTATTGCAGCCTCTTAGATATTCTTGCTCAAGATGTGGTCGCAATTCGCTGCTATTCCAAATAAAGGAATCATGACATGCACCAGGATGGGAAGCATCAACGTAAAGAATTCTCAGCTCATGATCACAGACCTGTAAATATTTAAAATTTCATTAATTGAATATTTGCTATTGATCTTTCTGAAAGTACTTACCAGCATTGCATTTAAACTGTAGTACCCCTTTCTGTTGTAGTACAAATGCTTATTATTAGACGGAGCAATAATACGCACATGCGTCCCGTCAACGCAACCCATAACACTAGGAATACCGTGCTTTAAATAAATTGCCAAAGCAATTTTCCGTTTTTCTTCTACCGTTTTAGGGAAAGTAATCCATGTTGTGCATAGACGCTCTTCAAATATGCCTATTACTTCTGTAAGGACTTTACTAAGACTACATTGGGCTAAGGAAACATCGCAATCTTTGCCTATACCTGTTTGGTATCCACCTTCGGCAAAGAAACGTAGAGCTGCACTTAGTTTCACAAGAGGGGATACTGCAAACGACTTCATTCTTGGATGACTGTGCGACGTTAACACGTCCAGCAGATATTTAAAGGCCGGCTTATTTACCCTGTAATATTTTTCAAACCTTTGAATAGCAAAATTAAAATTCTCATTACTTTTATGAACAAATATGTATAATAGCATCTTCATATATTTACAATGTTTGCGGCAGCTCCAATGGATTTGCGTCATCACGCATCTCTCTCCTTGCAATCCTTTGCTCGTTTTTAGAATTTTGTTGTTCTTCAGCTTCTGCGGCTTCAGCTACCACTCGAAATGCCACACTAAACATTTTGATTTATTTAAAATTATTTATTCTTTAATTGGTACGCTTGTTTTACAGACAATTTTTTTTGCAAGTTTTAAGTAAAAACAAAACAGCTGTAAGTAAAACAGCTGACTGCGAAAATTCGAAATTCCCTCTCCCATAATACTATCTCCCCGTCTGTTTAGAATAGGGGAATTTTACTCCCGGGAAAAGCTAATTCCCCGGGAGATCATTTCCCCGGGAATATTTATAATTGGGCTGTATATAACAAACAAACAAAAAAAAAATAAAAAAAAAATATTTTTTTTTGTAGATTCGTAAACTTCCCTACAAGAAGACTACCGGTCATTTTACTAGTTATATGACCGGTAGTGTTGACCAATATAGTGTTATAGTAATAGTAATTTTTTTTGTTTTGGTTATGCATTACTTGTAGGGGTATTTGCTAATTACATTATTAAATCTTTTGGCAGTTTAATGAGTTATTAAATTTATTATTCTGATTATATTATTAAATCTTTTTGTAGTTGAATGAAACGTATTTACTAACTACATTATTAAATCTTTTGTATATTAGAAATTATTTGTCGTATTAAACCGTAGAAGGCATACAATACTTAAACTAATAAAAAAAAAAAAAAAAAAAAAACTATATGATCTAAGATAATATAGATTTTTTTTTACATACACAAATTTTACATTTTTCTTGAATTATACACATATACCTTTTTAGTGGATCCTACGTAACCATTATGAAATATTTAATCTCGTATTCATAAGTGGTTCGAGAATTTGACTAACGTTTATTAAAGGAGATATTTATACAAAAATTTGTTCGTTTTTTTGGAACCTTTGTTAAGTTTAAAAATATTCTTATGAATACGGGCGTTAAATTATTAAAAAAATAATCTTAAATAATACAGATTATTCTTTTTTTCTCAAACACATTTTTTACATTTTTATTGAATTTTTAAATATTGCGTCTTTTGTCAGTGGATTGGGTATACCTATTTATCCACTGTTTTGGGATTTTATCTGGCTTTTTGGGAATTTTTTTTGGTATTTTTTTTCTTGAATTTTGTCGACACGCTTGTCATTTTACTTTCGGTATTTGTACCGGTAATTTGATATCGGGAATTTTTGGTGATTTTTTTTTATTGCGAATCGAGCAGTTATCTCGTTTGGGCATTTGTTGGTTTTTTTTGAACTTCAGTATTTGCCTTGAAAGTTTAAGCGGGTATTTTCTTGTTGACAGTTAGTTGATCTGATTAATTTCAAAACGTTTTTTGCTTGTCTGTTGAATTAGTTGAGGGATTATAATTGTTTTGGACGGTAGTTTATAATGAGTACCAGGAATCTTAGGTCCTCTAGTCGGAACCCCGTTACCAGCGACAATAATCAACCTCGTGATTCGGCCACAACGTCAGCCCCGCAAAACATTGCACCGGTTATTTCGACAAACGCGGTTACACCGTTAATGTCTATTCGGTTTCCTCCGGGTTTTGGACCGCGAACACATTCTTCACCGGAGAGCGAAACCACCATTCGTACACCAACGTATAGCAGTATAACAGCGAGGGAGATAAGCGGACAAGGAAGTAGACCTGCAAGGCGCGATATTGACAACATGGATCAACAGGATCAAGATTTACCACCAATTCCAGAAGAAGTTAACCCAGGCTTAGGCGTAGAGGAGGGAGTGACGATTAGGGAATACGTTGCTGCATCTGTCGGAGCTGTACAAGCTTCAATCATGAGGGAAGTACAGAATATGCAGTTGATGTTACCGCAACTAATCCGAGAATCTTTACGTTCAGAGCGCAGTAATTCTATGGACCAGGCAAATCCACCGAATCCTAGACAGTTCAATCAAGATCACGATTTTCGCACACCATATAATGACAATTATAGACAACAACCACCATTTCGTCCACCAAACAATTCTCACATGCCTTTTCAACGTCGATTACCTCAGCCACAAATACCACAACAATTATTTGGGAACAGTCCACTGAACTATTTTGAACCTGCTAGCTTTTAAAATTCACCACAGGGTTACCGGTCCATAACACCTAACCAGTTAGAGAAGTGGGGTATAAAATATGACGGTATTAATAAATCTTTGACTGTTGAAGATTTTGTTTTTCGGGTAGAGATACTAAGACATGATTACAATTGCTCATGGGACATCGTAATGAAGGGATTTCACCATTTAGTTACTGGAGCTGCTAGTACTTGGTTTTGGGCTTTTCGTATGAAGCATCCCATATGTGATTGGACTACGTTTAAACACCATCTTATTAGAAAATTCCGAAATTTCGAGAGTGATTTCGAAATACAGCGAAAAATAATGGAACGTAGACAGGCTCCGAATGAAACCGCCGATGCCTTCATTACGGAAATCATAAAACTCAAAAACCAAATGAGAATACACGTTTTAGAATCCGAGCTCGTTAAGATAGTGAAAGATAATTTAAAGGATGGTTTGGCACAGCTAGTTTTTCCCATTAAGATTGATAATTTAGACCAACTTCTTGAAGAATGCAAAAGGGCAGAAAGAAATATTGCCAAACGCTTTTCACAACGTACGCCTCTAGGGAACCCGCGTAGGGTATACGAAGTAGAAGTTTTTGATGGTGAGCAAAATGACGACCAAGCACGGCTAGTGGAGGAGTTACAGAAGGTAAACCTCGCAGCAAAACAACTAATCTGCTGGAACTGTAAGACTCCTGGTCAATCATTCATTGAATGTCCTGTAACCCAAAGAAGAATATTCTGTTATAAATGTGGGTTCGACGACGTGACTAGCCCGACTTGCCCTAAATGTGTGGGAAACACCAAGGGGAACACGCAGAGGACTGGGACGGCGTGTTCATTCCAAAACCCAACCCAGTAAATGACAAGTTTTCCAATTTTATACTAGCTAGCGACAAACCAACCGAAAATCAAACTTTAGACCCAACCACAGATATAATTAAGTCCGAATATAGCCAAATGAGTGAAAAGAATAGCTCACAAATAGAACAAAGTCCCGACGTAGGCCAGAAACCTGATTTGAAAACCACCATTAATCCCCATCTTCCTTACGAACAACGCTTAGCAATATATGAACAAAAAAGGGCGGAAATTTTTGCTGACTACGAACCCAAGATAAGCAAGAGGATAATTAACACCCGAAAAAGATATGCGACAAGAAAAGCGGAGCGAAAGAGAATCGTGTCAACGCTAATAGGCAGTCCAGACGACATAAGACCATACATGTCGGTATCTATAAATGGGTTGAATTATCAGGGTCTTCTTGACAGCGACGCTTCAATAAGCTGTCTCGGCAAAAATTGTTTAGAAAACGTTCGAAAAATGGATGCGAAAGTACTTGACTACAAATCTTCGGTGAGAACGGCGGACGGTAAACAACATATGATAGTGGGAAAAATACAGGCAATTATTAAATCGGGAAACCAGTCAGTCAATTCAGTTTTATACCTAGTACCTAATTTAAGTCAGGAATTAATCCTTGGATACGACTTTTGGAGGCAAATCGGATTGAAAATAAGTTTCGATAACAAAACAATAAACGCCTTTACCGAGGAAGGTTCAGAAAACTCAAAAACTCACGACTTGACTAGTCACCAGCGTAGAATTCTTGAAAATGTTAAACTATCTTTTAAATGTCATACCCAATATGGTCTAGGTAAAACTGATTTGGAAACTCACAAAATTGACACTGGTGATGCACCCGCTAAAAAAATGCGATATTATCCTGTTAGCCCTGCCGTACAAAAATTAATTTTTGCAGAATTGGACCGAATGTTGGATTTGGATGTTATAGAAGTCACCACAGGAGCCGAATGGAACAATAGGACAACGTTGGTAATAAAACCTGGTAAAAATAGGCTATGTCTCGATGCGAGGGAATTGAATAAGGTCACTAAAAAGGACGCTTATCCTCTCCCTAACATCGATGGATTACTAGCTAGGCTCGGCGACACACATTTTATTTCAGCAATAGACTTAAAGGATGCGTTCTGGCAAATCCCTCTGGATGAAGAGAGTAGGCCGAAAACAGCATTCACAGTCCCAGGTAGGCCTCAATACCAATTTAAGGTTATGCGTTTTGGACTGTGTAATGCTGCGCAGAGATTATGTCGATTGATGGATAAAGTGGTGCCGTCTGAGCTGAAAGATAGGGTGTTCGTGTACCTCGACGACCTGTTGGTAGTATCCCCAAATTTTGAAGAACACATGGAAATGCTTCGAACCGTAGGTCAGAAATTAACAGCTGCCGGTCTGACAATCAACATGTCAAAATCAAAATTCTGCTATAGGGAACTGAAGTATTTAGGTTACGTTGTAGGTGGAGGTAAACTTAGGCCCGATGATGGAAAAGTCAGAGCAATTTTGGAAATCAAACCCCCGAAAAATCAAAAGGATGTTAGGAGATTCCTGGGCACCGTAGGGTGGTACCGCCGATTTATCCATGATTTTTCCACACTCACTGCTCCGTTGACTGATACCCTAAAGAAAGCCCCTAAATTTAACTTCACCGCGGAAGCCTTAAAATCTTTTGATGAGTTGAAACATCGTTTAGTTACCAGCCCTATCTTATCTAGCCCTGATTTTGAAAAGCCTTTCTTTGTACAATGTGACGCCTCAAACCTTGGTTTGGGCGCAGTCTTGTTTCAAAAGGATGATGACGGGGAAGAGCACCCGATCGAGTATTTCTCCCGGAAATTAAACAACGCTCAGAAAAATTATTCCACTACGGAGAAAGAGTGTCTCGCGGTTGTACTGGCGATCGAAAGGTTTAGACAATACATAGAACTGATGGACTTTACAGTTATAACTGACCATTCCAGTTTAAAGTGGCTAATGCGGCAGAATGATCTAAACGGTAGGCTTGCTCGATGGAGTTTAAAACTACAGGGATTCAAATTTAATATCGAGCATAGGAAAGGCAGTAAAAATGTAGTCCCTGATATGCTGTCGCGACAAGATATGGAGGAGGTATTTGCGAACTCTAGTATGGTAATAGATTTTAATTCCGAAGAATTCAAGAGTAAAGAATACTTAACACTTATAGACACAGTAGGGCAAAACGCAAACAGACTTCCAGATTTGAAAGTGGAAGAAGGTATTCTTTACAAAAGGGTAAAGTTTAATCGGAATGGCTTGGAGAACGAAGACGACTGTTGGAGAATATGGGTACCTTCACGCCTTACAGATAACTTCATTAAGAAATCGCATATCGATAACACCTTACACGGGGGAATAGCAAAAACCTTGTATAATATAAGGGAGTATTTTTACTGGCCTTCCATGGTAAAGCAGATCAGAAACTTTGTTGTTGCATGCGAGACATGTAAGGAAATAAAGCACCCTAGAAAAATATTGCGTCCTCCGATGGGAAAGGAAGTCATGACCCAAAGGCCATTTCAAAAGATTTATATTGATTTTTTGGGACCATATACTCGCACAAAATCTGGTAATACATTTATTTTTATAGTCTTAGATCACAAAACCAAATTTGTTTTGTTGAAAGCGTTGTCTAAAGCTACCACCAAAGCTGTCATTAAATTTTTAAGAGATGAGGTATTCTATAAATTCGGAGTGCCGGAAATTCTCCATTCAGATAATGGCAAACAGTTTATCTCCGAAGCATTTAAGGATTTCTTAGAACTATTTGGCGTTAAACATATTCGTACCCCTATATATTCACCGCAATCTAACGCGAGCGAAAGGGTCAATCAAACCATACTCAGTTCTATCAGAAATTTTTAAGATAATGACCAATCGAGATGGGATGAAAATCTGGCTAAAATAGAATGTTCGCTAAGGTCTACGGTTCACTCTTCAACTGGTGTTAGCCCTTATTTTTCTCTAACCGGTTACAATATGGCTACTCACGCAGATGCGTATGAAATTTTAAGAAAACTAAAATCAGCCGAAGAAGGCGAAATGTTAATACTGCCGAAATCCTCACAAATGCAACTGATCCATCAAAAAGTTGGCGAAAAGCTGCATGACGCTTATTTGCGAAATGTTAAATCCTATAACCTTAAAAGCAGGATTGTGAAATATATGCCCGGACAAGAGGTCTACCGAAAAAACTTTATACAAAGTAAATTTTCGAAGGGGATTAACTCAAAACTTTGCAGACCTTGGCTAAGGTGCAGGATCAGAAAGGCAGTAGGCAACAGCCAATATGAGATTGAAAATCTCAGGGGCCAGTTAATTGGGGTGATACACGCGCAGCACCTGAAGCAATAGGCGATGTAAGACGTAGGGGGGAAAATTTGTTTTTTTTGTGAATAGGTGAAATTGGTATCTAATTATCGAAAAAGTTAATTAGGCTGTAAATTGAGATGGTGCCCGTGTTAGTTTTGTTGGGCCATAATGTGTCGTATTCGGGCAACTTCATTTTTGGTGGCATGCGCTGTAGGATGAGATTGTTTATGATCCTTGGAATAAACGACTCTTGTCACAATATGTGATTGAATATTTACCAAAATCATAACAGTTAGTTGGAAAAGTGCTTGTCACTTTGCACGAAAACACAATCTAGACTATTTAGCGAGGAGGTTCTTGTTAAAAAAATAATCGGAAAAACAAAGTCCATGGTAAATAAAAAATTTTTTTTTGACAAAATGGGAAAATTTAAAAAAAAAAAAAAATATTATTTCAAATAATTTAAGTTTCCGTTAGTAATTTACATTACACAATTTTCTTAAACAGGCAGGTATGATATCGCCATACTTACTTACTAATTTTTTTCTGTTAAGTAACCGAAATATGACGAAGCCAAAAATCGTAACTGTTAGTTAAAAGGCTTGTTTACGTTACCGACAATATGTTAACTTATCATTTAAATTTATTTAATTACGAATTGTGAAAAGAGACGAAAATCGCACATTGGTGTCTGATCGTAAAGACACAATTTCCCTCATGATTACAAAAGAAGGAAAACTACTCACTTTGCTTTTGGTTGCACGGAGGCAAGACCTTTTTCCTTTGCTTTCTAAAGTCCAGAATGTTCGCAGCGGGCATCTGTTGACACGTTTGTTTGATCTTACAACCTCTAGTGGAAATATTTTTTTTAGTTTTTGGGTAACGAGGTCATTTGGAGCTCCTGTGTTGATAGTGAAAGTTCGGTTTGTCGTTAGATTTCCTATTTTTTTTTACATAAACAAATTGGGGTCAGGTGACTTACTTGGCTAGTTGTGTCCCTCGCACTGTGGATTCCACATGGGTACTTTTACTTTTGCCTTTTGAGGATGGTTGTTTTTATTGACACTGATAAAATAAGACTCACCAACGAAAGGGGAAAAATAAAACTTTTCGGTGGACCGACAGCCACGTATGAATGCTAGCTCGCCGACGGTAATAAAGTAAAGGAAGTCATGGCGGATGGAATGTGTACAGAAAGCCGAGTTCAAAAAGTACAGGGCGTGAATACACACCGGCCGAAAAAGAGTAAGATAGTTGCCAGATAGTCCGGTTTCCCAACTCTTTTCACACCACATGTTACGGGAAAAGAGCTGGCTTTGTGACGGACAAGATGTTTGATTTGAATTAAGCGTTTTTTTACACTTAAAAACGTTTAATTATATCCATCTCTGGGTGTCATCACCATTTTAGTACAAAAAAATACAACCCTATAAGGTAGACAACCCTGGATTACTTAGGGCGTTGACCAGAATACCTGTCAAAAAGAATTTGACAGGTTGGATGTTTCGAGAAGAGGCAACATTCATTCGTTCAGTAAACAAAAGTTTTTTTAGTTATTTTTTTTGAAGACGAAACAAGATGGCGGTAGTGAAAAAAAAACTGATTATACAACCGATCTCTCTAAATAATTAAAAAGAAAAAACGTACTAAAGAGATCTTTAAAATCTATAGCCCAATAGCTTATACGAATAAACTGTATGTAGTTAAATTGCTATAAAATAAATAATAATTTCTACCATGAAATTAATTACACCATCGAGGAGATTAAAGTGCGCAGAAAAAAATAGAAGTTTGTAAAAAAAAAAAAATCGTTTGCATTATTTTTAGTGTACAGACTAGCAGTGTTAATGGTAATCGAAACGAGGTTTTAAGAAACAACGGGTCAACAACAAAAAAAGAACAAAAAAAAACGTGCTTGACAACTAGATGTTCAAAATGGCGCCCAACCGCACATAAAAATGGCACCCATTGAAAAAACGACGTAGAAGCGCGGCACCACGCAACAAAACCACATTTTTCTGATTCCGTTTTTTGAGCATTCGTACTGAATCAAATTTGGATGTGTGATTTCAAGACAATCCCTGCAAAGTGCCAGCTGTATCGTATTTGGGCTTAATTGTACCAGAAAAGCTGTCAAGAAAGGAGAAAAATAAAACTTTAGATCCTAAGGAATTAATAAAATGTAAATGCCGCATGGCGAAGTGTCCAGAAAACCGCCAACACCTGTAATTAACATCTGTAAAGAATCATCTATAATTACTATCTGCAAAGAAAGAAACACCTATACCTACCATCTGCAAAGAAACACCTATACTTACCATCTGTAAAGAATCACCTATACTTACCATCTGTAAAGAATCACCTATAATTACCATCTGCAAAGAAACACCTATAATTACCACCTGTAAAGATACAACTATACTTACCACCTGAAACGAATCCAACAACCAGCATAAGTCCAAAACCTATAACCACGATGACAACTGCAACAATATACAACCACCCTCTTTAACAAACATCTATAACTAAACGATAAGAATCCCATGGAAAGTAGCTATAGCAACATCCCTAAATAGAAACAAATACCATACGATTCAGCAGCATCGAAAATCATTCCAGCATACCACATCGACCCAGGAAACCTCCAGAAGTAATAACGACCATCTGTAACCGACATCAAACTAACCAGTTGCCCATTAGAGAGAGCAATCGTGGACAATACAATTATTTTAAATCCTCCAGGTAACATTTATTTGACAAAAGAAAACATTCCATTTTGGTCCCTAGAGTTTCAGACATTATTTTGACAAAACAAATAGTTTTGTTTCTTCGTTAAATTAAATTTAAAAAAATGAAAAAAGTTGCAGCAATTTAAATATATTAATTCAATGAATTGATTATAAAATTTCGTATTCGACATTATTAGCATAAACCCTATTCTTATCTAAATTTTTTAACTTGTAATAGTCTTAACTCTAACCTTATTCTATGCCTGATATATTTTTTTTAACAATAATAGATAACTTTAACTTAATTGGACTCTGTCAGTAAAGCTAATCAGTTAAAAAAAAAGGAATAAACTAAATATAAAAATAAAAACTAGAAAAAAAGGAAAACTTTGATGAAAATAAATTTGAAAAAAAAACAATAACTAAAAGAAAAGTCAAGAAGGTAATTTTTTTTAATTACATAAAAATAAATATAAAACTAATACCTAATTTATTCCTAAGGAAGTTAAGGAGGAAATCATTTGAAAGTTAAATGAGTCGGTTAATAACCTGATTTCCTTAATAATGTGCTTAACTTTAATTTATACACTTTTGAATATCATCCAGTTATCTAAAATAATTAAATCTTAATGAAGTTAGATATCTCATAAAAAAAATAATAAGGATCAGAGAAAAATAAGATAAGAACTAAATTCTTGAATATTTAAAAAAAAACAAATTATTAATTCAATCAAAGATTTAATGGAAAATAAAAAGAACTTAAATATCTGATTGAACTAATATAGGTACCCATGTGGTGGTTATAACCAATTGTTTTAATCTTTACTTGTGTCCGTCATTCGATAGATTACGTCTCACCAAATTAACAATTTACATCAAAATTTTCCTGTATAAATTTTTTGTAGGGTATTCAGTTAATCGGAGTTTTGTGATAAAGCGATTGATTGCTCGAAATTGTTCGAGGTAAACATTTGGCCAAATAATCGACAGACATTCTTCGAAATATTCGCTAATCGAAAATAAAACATTTTAAATTATTCGAACCGTTAATCGCGCAATATTGGTCGATTCGAACAACGATTAATCGTTTGAGGGCCTTATTACTAAGTTTGATTCCATTAAAGCTTTAATGAATGAATAAATATATTAAGTAACCGGTTACGATGATGATGATTTTTGATTAGAACAATGCTTGACTCAATAGATCAAGGAATATTTGAGCTTATCGCTATATAAATATTTAAATAATTAAATATTTATTTAAATACTTAAATAATTTAATAAACATTTAAATGAAATAAACATTTAAATAAATTTAATTATTTAAATAAATAATTAAATATACATATAAGAAGATAATTATATAAACATTGGAAACTATAATTAAAGAATAAAATAACTATTTGAAAAATTATCGAAGTAGATATTTAAAAACTAACTCAATAAATTACTAGAACTAACCTAATGTATAACTAAAACTAACTTAACCAGTAACTTAAACGTAACTAAAGCAAATTGAATGAATTACTTAACTAAAGACTCGGATAAATAAATACTTTGAATATTTTGGGGTAAAAATCTAAATTAAATATTTGGTATAAATAAATAAATTAAAAGTTAGGATACCGAAATTATATATTTGAATAGACGTCTAAATCAAATAGCGGAATAGAGAACTAAAGTAAATTATTTGAATACATATATATAAAACAAAGTTTTGAATAAATGAGTTTTGTCGAAAAAAAATTTTAAAGTACTCATTTGCGAACTATTTAAGTAATGTAATAACTTCGATGAACGAAGGTTAATATAAAAAAAAAAGAAAACTTGAAATGTTTTTATTGATTCCTTTTTATTTAAGTTAAGTATATAAAATGTGAATTGTCTTAAATAGTACTGTAGAAATTTACAAACGTAATAAGAGAATCTGTTATAAATAAACAATTTTTATATGTACAATTGGAATTAACAATGCGTTAACTAATTTTTTTATGGTTGAATAGTAGCTAAAAGTGAAGTGAAATCGTGGTAAGTTAAATTTAGGGACATTACTTATACATTTTTTTTTCAGGCGACAAGTAATGTCACGGTTGACATTAACCTGTCATATGGGGTGGGCAGCCTGACCGGGACCATAACAACTTGTCCCGAGGATTCGAGTCCTGCCAAACAATCGTCGTGTGAAAGTTTAGGTCATCGAAATGTCTGTCCGTTTATTATAGGTGTTTACCCCTTTCATTAGGTATTTCGTGCATCGTTTCTCGTTTTTTTTATTGCTTCTTTTTTTTTAATATGTTTTCCATATTGGCACGGAAGAGTAAAGTGGATAATTGTGCAAACCTAGATGGACACGAACCTCCCATTCCCGGCGAGCTACAGCCGAATACACCAGCGTGCCAAAGTCCATCGTGGAGCAAAAGGTTATATGTTTTTTTTTTGGAAAAATCGTTTTCCAACACAATTATCATTACATGCACTTAATAACAAAGTTTTGTAAGTTAAATTTTTCGGTAAAATGAATAATCTTTTAAGAAATCTCTTAAGTTTTGGGCTTCATGCCCTGAACTATTAGAACCCTGTCTTTGTGTCAAATTTTGACAATTACCAACTTCTATATTATCAGAACTAATAAGTTCACTTGGTACTGCAGTCGTTACTTTTGTTTTTAATATAAAGTTATGAAGAACAGCAGTACTACGGACAATTGAGGACGCTAGTTCAGGACTAGCGTTTATAACGGTGTGGAATATTCGAAATATACTGGCCAAAATTCTAAAACTGTTTTCAATCATTCTCCTAGCATAAGATACTCTATTGTTGAATTGACATTTATCCGCTTAAAGTTCTCTGCCACCATACGGGCGCATTAAATGACGTTTTAAAGGCAACCTTCATCACCAACAAAATATAATGGAAATTTGGTTATACTTTTTGGGAGTTCATCAGTGGGTTGTGTTAAAGGCTGTTACACACAATCCCACAAAGTCTTACGTATTTTTCAAAAATGCTTCCCTGATCTAATTATTCTATGAACATTTTCAAAAAACAATAACAACTTATCATGACAGGGTTGCATTTTCGTAAATTACTAAAGACTTTGTGGGATAGTGTAAAACGGCCTTAAGCGGTTATTTAACAAATCTTGTTGAAATGTACATCGTTTTATAATCTCAATAGAAATAAATAATCAAGCTCGAGGTCATAGGGTTTTTAAATAAATGTTTTTTATTTTATTTATTTAAATTACTCCAATATTTTGATATTCATTGAATATCATCATCAGGGATAGTCTAAAAACAACAATATACATAAGTTTAAAACATCAATATAAACATAAAGATCACAATAAATTAAAACAGTTATAACAATACCAACAAGAACTTACTTATATTGTAATAAAAAATATCACACAAAAAATTATAAATAGTTATGTAGTGTTTACTACCATCGTCATGATACTGAATTTGAGTATTGCTTAGTCTTATTAACGAGATATCTTCTTATGTAGCCGCAATAAAGCGAGGTAGTATAAATGAAACGAAAATTCGAGTAAATCATGAAAATGATTTTCGCAAAATAATTAACAAATTTGAGGCACTTAAAAAAACTTTTATACATACCAACTGAAAAGCAGTAAAGGTCTTCAGGTAGTGATTAAGAGAATTGACTCAAGTGTGGACCCTGAAGAAGTAAAACATTCCTAGAAGAAAAGGCTTCAAAATAAAACATGTAGTACATATCAAAAATAGAGAAAAAAATCCCCAACCACTTTTTCGAATGGAGTTTGAACCCGGCGATGTAAAGCTTAAAAAAACCAAACGCATCTTATTTACAATTTGAAATATATTCTCTAAAGAAGAATGACTATAGAAGAGCAACACAAAAGAAATGGTCCCGTTCAATGTTTAAACTGTCAAGAATATGGTCATACTAAGGCATACTGCTATTTATCCCCTGTTTGCGTGGTATGTGGTGAATTACATGGTACAGTTCTTTGCGATAAGTCTAAAACCGACCCCAACGTAAACAAAATGTAGCAACTGCGGCTGTAATCACACTGCATGGTGGCATGTCATAACGTACAGTGTCATAGTGTCCATTGACACTATGACACTTTTAAAAGTGTCATAACGTCCGTGGATGTTATGTTATGCATATTATAGAGGATGCCCTGTATACACTATCGTCAAGCAGTCGTCTGGACCGAAAACTGATCCCCCTCAAATACAGGTAACAAATCGAGTAAACACTAATGACACTCAGGCTCCGCAGCCTAGTAATAACAGAACCTCTTACGCTAACGTCCTTAAATCAAACCATGTTTCAATGCAAGGTTCTGCGCCAAGTAACGAAAAAACTCCTAATTTAAGTCGTCTAGAAAAAACCATGGAAACATTAGTGCAAACAGTTAATAATTTTACAAACACAATGGGTAATATGATGCAGGAAATGCTTAGAATGCAATCGATGTTATTGCAAGCTGTACTTAACAAGCCATGAACTGTTCAAAAATTTGTTTTTGGAACGCATAAAAATGAATTAGAATATTTTCTTAAAAGTAAACAAATTGACCCTCGAGATAGAGCTTGTGGAGGTTCTGCCATTTTGATATAAACAAGAGTCAAACACTACCTAATGTGTGATCATCGTGAAGATTATCTCCAAGCAACGAACATTTGCGTTGAGGAATTAAATAGAAACCTAGTAATTTCATCGTTATACTCCCCGCCTAGATTTTCAATATCAGAAAGCCAATATTATAAATATTTTAAATAAATAGGACCCTGTTTCCTAGCCGCTGGCGACTATAATGCTAAACAAACCTTCTGGGGGTCACGACTTATGACACCAAAAGGTCGTGTTTTATTTAACACAATTTCTAAAATGGATTTAAATGTGGTAGCGAGCGGTTAACCAACTTATTGGCCTACTGATCATCAACAAATTCCAGACGTCATCGATTTCGGCGTGATTAAAAACATCCCCATAGAAACGATTCATGTTGAAGCTTCCTTAAAATTATCCTCCAACCACACATCTACAATTGTTACTATAATGAAACCCAATAGAATTGCATCTCCGACTGGCTACTTAGCGACGACAGCTACGCAAATTAATTTGTTAAAATATAAAAAATATCTCAGTACCCATTGCACAGAAAATATTCCGCTCAGTTCACCGGAGTATGTAGATCGCTCTATAGTTAATTTTGACAGTTTTCTGAAACTAGCTGTTCAACATTCTAGTACTGCCCCAAAAAAAACAAAAAATATTAAAATATTTTCCACAGATGTCGAGCGTCTTTTGTCTGAAAAAAGGAGGGCTCGAAGAGAGTGGCAATTGACAGATCCCCTCAACTTAGGAACTTACTTAAAGAGTGTACAAAAAGACTAAGAAAGTTATTGTAGACTAAGAAAACGGCTTCTCTGGAAAAATATCTTAAGGAACTTGATGCAACTCCACAAACAGACTACTCATTATGGCGTGCAGCTAGAAATCTCAAAAGGCCAGTTGTCTCTAAACCACCATTAAGAAACTTAAATGGAAGTTGGGCAAGAAACGATGTTGAAAAAGGAAATCTGTTTGTTTATCGCTTTAAAAACGTATTAACCCCAAATATATCTCACGATATTGCGGTCGAGTTACCACCTATTGCTGCTAGAGCAGCTGTTCCTCTAAGATTTGAGATAAGAGAAATCGAAAAGGCTATTTGTGATTTAAACCCCAAGATGGCTCCTGGTTTTGATAAGATCAGCAACAAAATGCTTTTGGAGCTACCCAGCATAGCAAAGAAAATGATTCTTCTAATTTTTAATGCAATTTTACGCCTTGAATAATATCCTCAAAAGTGGAAGGTTTTCTTAGTCACCATGATACCTAAACCAGGAAAGGATCACACAAAAGTTGAGTCATATAGGCCTATAAGCTTACTTTCTAATATATCAAAGCTGTTTGAGAAGCTGTTAGCGTCAAAATTAACGCCAATTTTAAATGAAAATAGATGTATTCCTAACCACCAATTCGGCTTTAGAAGAGAACACAGCACAATTGAACAAACCCATCGTATAGTAAACGCAATAAGAAAAACCTTTGAAGAAAGAAAATATTGTTCCGCTCTCTTCATCGATGATTCTCAAGCTTTTGATAAAGTTTGGCATGAAGGCTTGTTACATAAATTGAAGCTTAACTTTCCAATAAACACACACAAGCTGTTAGAAAGCTACTTAGTCGGTCGAAAGCTTATTATTATAGAAGGCGATTATTTTTAAGCTCTCCTCAGGTAATTGACGGAGTCCCTCAGGGAAGCATCCTGGACCCACTTTTATACTTAATATATACTTTGGATATGCCAAAAAACAACTACACCCAAACTTCAACATTTGCTGATGATACAGCTTTTCTAAGCGTGCACGAAAACAGTCAAGAAGCATCTTGATACCTACAGGATCCAGTGTTGCCAAGTAAATTTAAAGAAATTACCCCAAATCAAAAAAATACCCCCTAAATTTGTACTGAGAAAAAATAAAAAAACCCGAAAATAAAAAGAATAATTTTTTAAATATTTTTTTTTTTAAACATACATACCATTTTATGTATGTAAATACCCGGGGGCGAACGTCATGATGATTCATCATGAAACATACTGACAATGTTAAATCATCAATGACATATGCGTATCTTTATTAAAAAATTCTGCAAAACTGTATTTAGCAGTGTCGTTGTCGCGTGCTTTCATCGACAATTCTATATTGTCATAGAAATTGCACCTTGAGACCCAGTTTGTCCGGAGGAATCAAAGATGAAAATATCAATTTGACAAAGTCAAAGCTATCAGAAGGCGGAATAAAAATTTGGCATTCATTGCTAAAGAATATCTAAAGGCCCAACCATAATGTGGTTACGTTGGCTTAAGGAAATGTGCGAAAACATGTTATTTATATGAGGAACCCCATTTTGAACTTAAGGAAACTTTTTGCTAAGTTTAATGAAACTGTCATTTGCTTAAGCAAGGTGCGAATCTAATCGCACATTCCATACGGAATCAGATGTGTCTAAATACATTTGGGAAACTTTTTGTTAATTTTTGAGAGTAGCTTTTGCAAGGCTATGCATAATATGGTTAGGCCTTAACTCTTAAAATATTACATTCAGCTGTTGAAGTTGCCAGTTGGTTTCTTTTTTTATTTATTATAATACACAGTTGCGTCCGAAAATGGTAGAACCAGTAACGCAGATGATATCATACTAATATTTGAACATTTACTTGTAATGAAACTTATATTAAATAATCACCTTTAAATTTATTTGGTTTTTTTCTATTATTTTTTGTAATTTTGAAAATATTTAATTACAACCCTAAAATATCCCTAACTGCTATTTATACACACTAAATTTCTCCCTAAATACTTTTTAGTCCCTAAAACTGACCCTAAATGCATAGGAAAACCCCAAATTTGGGGTGAAAATCCCTAACTTGGCAACACTGACAGGATCATATATTTCAACTCGAACTTAGGGTTAAGCAATGGAGGATAAAGGTCAATGAGCAAAAATACATATAACATTCACCTTGCGTCGGGAATCTTGTCCCCCTATTAAAATCAATAATCAAATAATACCTTAAAATTCGCATGTAAAATACCTTGGTATTCATCTAGATCGCCGTTTAACGTGGAACATCCATATAGAGGCAAACAAAATGAAACTAAAAGCCATCCAAATTCATTGGCTTATTGGAAGAAACTCTGTCCTTAATCTCGACTGCAAACTTCTGCTTAAAGCCAATCTGGTGCTATGGTATTCAGTTATGGGGCACTGCCTCGGCCTCTAACATCGAAAAAATTCATGTATGTTAAAAACTCAAATATTCATAAGGATCTCAATGTTCCATTAGTTAAAACTGTAATTACGAAATATGCAGTAAAATACTTAAAAAGGCTGGAATTGCATCCGAACCCACTAGCTCGAAATATTTTAAATGATAGCGGCCACACTCGCTTAAGAAGAAGAGACACTGCAGCACTTGTCCAATTAGATGAGCGATAAACGCCTAGATAAGTGAACCGAACCCGTGATGAAGAAAATTTTTGTCTGGCACTGGCAGGACATAAAATAGAGTATTAGGTTAAGATTTGATTAATTATTGTGGGTTCATATTTAATATATGAAGATTCAATAAATAAATAATCGATATAAAAAAAAGAATTCAACAAAAGCTTTCTATACCGGTTGAAAGATACTGTTCGAAAATAGCTGGACTGGGAGGAACTGAAGTCGGAAATTCAAAAGAAAGATGTGTTTTAACGCTATAATCAAGATTGTCGGATTTTGGAGTACAAGTACAGGCCATTGTCGTACCTAAACTATCAAATTTACTGCCCACCAAGCCGCTGATCTTTAAAAACCTGAAAAGCATAGACAAGTTAAATCTTGCGGACCCATACTTTTTCCAAACTTCCACTATAGACATGATCATCGGCAGTGATTACTTACCATCCATAAATTTATCGGGGTAAAACTAAATGTAGCGGACTTCTTAGAAGCAAGAGAATCCCAATTCGAATGGTATCTGTCAGGCCGCGCGCCAGATAACGAATTGAATATATTCTAACCAGTTGTGCAGCCATCGGCTGACGTGTGGCTTCAACAACAGCTAAAAAGATTTTGGGAATTAGAAGAGGCAGAAAAGACATTTATAGACTGAGAAAGCGATATATACTGCGAACAATTTTATCAAAGGAGAACTCTTCGGCAGCATGACGGTAAATATGTTGTTCGTCTTCCTTTTAAGGAAGAGTTTCGACAAGATATCTATCTTGGTCCTTCAAGAAGCATGGCACTTGCGCAATATTACCTTATGGGAAAAACCCTTGCAAAAAATATGGAATTGAAAAAGAATATTCAAAGGTAATACAGGAATATTTAGACCTTGATCACATGGAACCGGTGGTCCACTCTTAACCCCAAACCGATAAACAATCCTCTTTTTATCTCCCACACCATGCGGTCCTCAAAATCACTAAAGTAAGAGTTGTGTTCAATGCGCAAAGAGGACCAACAGCGGGTTTCTTTAAACGACGTATTACATCAGGGCCCGACACTTCAAACTGACTTGATGCAAAAAGTGCTAGGTTGGTGCCATTATAAGTACGTATTTACCGGCGACATCCAAAAGATGTATCGGCAAATTTTGGTAAACGAAGCTGACCGGTCATATCAGAAAATTTTGTTTCGAGAAAACGGGGAAGGTGCAGTTAAAACTTTTCAGCTAAAAACGGTGACTTTCGAAGTCAATTGTGCCCCCTTTTTGGCTATTCGGACTCTAAAAGAGCTTAGAAAGGACTGCCGATATTTGTACCCTGAAGCATCGCACATATTGGAAAAGGAAATTTACATCGACAACGTTTTGTCAGGCAGCCACACGCTGAAAGAGGCCAGCGAAAAACAGCAACAGTTGATTCAAGCCCTGAAATCCGCAGGATTTCCCTTGAAAAAGGTAACCTCAAATAATCGTATCCTGCTTCAACACTTGCCGCGGGAGGATCTTCTAGATGAAGATTTATTGCTGGTAGATGGTTCATGCACAGTGAAAACCTTGGGGATCTGCTGGAATGCTAAAGACAACAAAATTACAAATTATTTCTGAATTTGTTTTTGCTTTCAATATAATACTTTGGCGTGCGTTGTGTTTTACAAATTTAGGGCTTAAGTTTTAGATGAGCGAGGTGATACGCATGAGAAGCTTTGTGTTTTATGCCTCGTAAAGAAATAAATAATTAACTCCAACCATCGTCCATACGTTTGTTTCTGTGAGAGATGGATGTAAACAAAAAAAGAAATACATCACTATATATATAAAACAGGATGTGTGTTTGTATGTATGTAACGTACATATGTTGCACCACCAATAACATATTCATATATTTATTTTTTTGTTTTATTTTTTTTGAAAGCTGTTGTTATGTTTTTCAAAACGAGATATCAAATTCTTAAATGGGTTATGTAGTTCCGAAGATATTTACAAAAAACCTAGGTTAATAATGATCCAATATCAATATTTTCAAACTTTCGAAATGTTGCATTCAAAAATCCGAGTTTTCGGTTTATTTCACCAAATTTAATCGAGGCAACAATCATCTCTTACAGATTCAAAGGCGAAGTCGTACTTATTCCACGAATTCCGATGATTTCCAACGCTTTTCTATTCCGATTCAAGCGATTGAAATTCCCTTTGCGTCTTGCCTTTGCTATTACCATCAACAAAGCACAAGGCCAATTATTGACTATTGCTGGCTTAATTTCGGAAAATTCATGTTTTTCACACGTCCAGTTGTATGTGGCTTGCTCCCGACAAAAAACATTGTCTATCCGTTGGCCTTATGATGACGTAATAAATAAATATTATTTCCAATTTGCCTTAAATACATGCTAATGTTTGCTTAGGTCCAGCAACGCGGACCGGGTCAGCTAGTTACCAATAAAAACATAATTTCAAATTTAAAAAGAAATACAAAACGGTATCAAAAGAAGCGAAATTGCAAAAAATGTAATATTGGACTTTTAGCGTTATCTAAAATAGTGCAAAACTCAAAAGACATAGAAAATAATTATTTAAAAGTTAGAAATGTTACCAAAAACAGAGACAGAAAACTAAAATATGAAAATCTTAATAAAGCTATGTCATTGTGGTTGGAAAAATCAGAGCGAGTTAAGCTCTCTTTTTGGTTTAAAATGTGTTTAAACCAGTGTAAACCAAGCCCCGAGCGCACGCACACAATGATATTATGTGCTTGTGTGCGGTCGCAAACAGAAGCTGCGGTCGCTGCCGAATCGTACACTGTGTTACAATCTATATAAAATTAAATGTATATATCTTTGTTCATGAAATTTTCACAGTATATTACTGTCAACCAAGAAGGACAAGTAGGCTATATAAGGTCAAGATTGGACAAAGGGGCGTGGTACCTCCCATTTTTTTATATACATTTTTTTATCAATTATTTTTGTTTGTTTTCAATTTTTTTTTTTTTTTAATGAAATCATTCGATTTTCAAAAAAAAAAACATCAGTTCCCAAGAATTATTGAAACACAATTCCAAACAAGCGTGCGTGGTGTTGCTTTCACAAAGCTTGATCAGAGACTGATGCTAGACCAGTGTTGCCACTTTGTGGGTAATTACCCGAATTTGGTATAATTTTTAACGTCGTGGGTAGAGCGTGGGTAATTTCTCTTAGGTGTTATTCCGGTGTAATTTGAAATTCTTACTTTAGATACCCAAATAAAAGCAAGATTCGATTTCAGTGATGACATTTACTTCTTTTAAATATTGTTGCTAAAAAATGCACAGTCTTTTGGACCAAAGTTTCGGGTTCTTTTTAAGAAAAGACTTCAATCAATAAATAAATATTTTAAAAAGTTTTGTAATGAATATCGCAAGATGGTCGCTTAGATTTGGATAAAGATGCCTCTTAAAGTGAAAGTTTAAAACTGAATTACGAAAGTGACAATTGTATACATACATATATAAAACCCAGCAGGCATTTTATTTACTAAATAAGGTATTTTTTAAGACCATGAAATTTAAAATTTTAGACAACACAAATATAAATAATTTTAATCGCAGATTAATACACGGCATTACTTATTAAAACTGATTTCAAACAAATAGCAGCCGCGCCTGTTCTTGACGAAAAGCCTTGCAGACGTCCAATTTTGTTCCTCTTTTTTGAGCATTGCTGGCTGCTTGTCACAAATAAAGTGAACACTGTTTACCTCCAAGACGTCAATTGCTGCTGTTTTATCAGCATAAGCCAGTGACTTCAATCAAGAGATGTCACATCGCAGGCCCTTGAAGTCAAATTGACAGTTTATTTTCTCTAAATCAACACATCGCCTTTATTTGTGAAATAATAAGTTGCGTTAGTTTAATCATGAAGTTGCCTTTAAGCTGCGAACATCGATGGCTGATTTTCAAAGTAAATTTGGATAATTTGGTGGCGTTATTCAAGAATGAATCTATTCATGATGATGTGCAATTGAAAGCAGTATGACAGTTCGTTTGACAGCTAACCTTTCGTAAGCTCTATGGGGCTAAAAAAAACCATTATAAACTTTCCCTAGATATATACAACCAACTGTGGAAGCTAAACTCATTATTTAAGGAGTTTTATTTTATGTTTTATTAATTGTTTTTAAGTCTTTTTTGTTAATTTATTTAAAATTACAATAAGATTCTTAACAATTTGACTATTGATCTTCTTTCAATGAGGTTGTTGTGTTTTTGCCTCTTTGTAAATGTATTTTTATTAAATAAAACTTCAATGTTATATCAGGTGTAATTATACCCTTCACCTCAGGTGGAAAAGGGTATATATAAGTTTGTCATTCCGTTTGTAATTTCTACAATATTGATCTTAGACCCTATAAAGTATATATATTCTGGGTCCCGTCCGTCTGTCCGTCTTACGTTTGATATGTGTTTTCCGGAGACTCCAGACATGATAGCGGCTAGGTTGTTTTACATTAATGTCACATATAGTCTACCATCGGTTGCTATTGAAATTCAGCAAGATCGATCCGCAAATGGCTGAGATATGAGCAAAAAACCACGACTACCTCTAATATTTTCCAAAAATCCCTTGTGGTTGTTGTAATTTTATTACTTTTTGCTGTATATCTGGGGAACGACAAAAGCCAAAGTTTCCAAGTTAGGTACACACATTTAGGTAGCCAATACACACCATCCTATAAAATGTGGGCGGGATTGGAGAAGTGGGCGTGGTACCTCCCGTACAAAAAAAATTAAAAATTTTATAAAAACCTAAATTTTAGGGCTGCCATATGTTCTATGGATATGACTTATACACCAAAATATCCAAAAATTTTAGTAGAACATATTTTATAAAAAATTCAGAAAAATCGGTTCAGATACAAAAAAGTTATGACCAAAATTAATTTTTTTTTTAAATACCCACTTTCGGGAACCATAGATCTCCCCGAGTTAAAGCTTTATAACACAAGTAAATGGTAAATTCCTTCTTAAACACGTCGGTATATAAATCTGTCAAATCGGTTAAAAAATGGCTGAGTTATGAGCAAAAAACCACGACTACCTCTAATATTTCCAAAAAATCCCTTGTGGTTGTTGTTTTTTTTTGTTTGTGCTTTTATTCGAACGTGTTGAATGTTAGGCATATCAAACACAAACATGTTTGTACATGACTGCTCGTTTAAATTGAAAAATACGTACATACCTACATATTAAACAAACAAAGTGACGGAATATATTCTACTTTAATTCTTTATTTGCATAAGCGTTAATGGCTGAGTTGTCTGGGCGGTTGGTCAAAGCAGCGTTGTTAGTAGTTGCCGGGTTTCAAATCTCGGCATCCACCTTTTCAAAAAAAATTTTTTTTAACTTTTTTTATATTCTATAAACGCTTTTAAAATAATTCAGCAATTTTTGATTTTTTTGACAATGTAAATATTAATCGTTCGCTTAACTTACATGTAAAACAAAAATCATATTCTATACCTATTTGTTTTTTAGATTTTATTTAATTTGTTTATGTCCTAAAAACGATTTTAAAATTACGTATAAAGCTTTTCGATATTTTCATTTTATTGGCAATGACACAAAATCTTTTGAAACACAGTGTTTTATTTTATTTCGGAAAGCATATACCTACATATGTATGTATGTACATAAAAAGTTGTATATCCCTACAAATAATATTGGACCACCTGACCCATTTTGATAAAATGGACTACTCCATGGACTAGTCCGATGTAATGCAAGCATGGACCATGTCATTGTTAAAACGTGTTTGTAGTGAGACGACATGTCTTCGTTTTTTAACGACATGTTTTCGTTTTTAAACGAAGTTAAAACTAACCCTCTTGTGTATACAATGGAGTAGTTTTAAAACTACTCCGTTGTAGTCCAAAGATGGGTTATATGGTCCTGCCCTAGGACATCGTAATGTTAAATAGACCATGTTTTTTCCATACGTTTGGGTTACTTTTGGACTAGTCCTAGTCCCTTGTGGACTACTCTTTACACGCGTGTTTGGACTGGTCCTATTATTTGCAGGGGTAATACAGTGATGTCAATTATGATCGTGTTGGTGAGATTACTCTTATCTCTAACATGCCCAGCGGGCGAAATATGCGGTTGCGCGGCCTATTGCGAGGCCTTATTAAAGACCTTTTCTAAGGGTCATCTATGTTCGATTAAATTGTTGGGAATCAGGTAAGGTATTAAAACTTACAAAACATTTTCATGAAAGGGCGATGCAAACACCAGGGCCAGCATTATGCGAGGAAATATAGTTCATGCTTTCCATTCATTTTTCATAAGACCATTTAAAGTTAACTTACATTTATTGCTATGAAGACTTAAAAGCAATAAATAATAATACAATTATCGAAAAATGTTGAGTTATGGACAGACACAATCAGTTATTATTTAAATAAATTTAATTTGGAACCTCAGAAACTTTGCTTATTTTTTGGAAAAATTGCGCAGTTCACAATATTTGAAGTCTTTTTACAACCTAATACAATTCTTTCCAATATTTTTCGTTTTTTGCTCAACATACCTTTGCGAATTCTAACAATGAAAATTCATTTGCTCATACTAATGCAAATATTAAGTTTACAAATATTCTGTAAGTATTTACCACCATCATAAAAAGAGAAGATTTTACTAGCCTATAATAAATACTTTTATTTACCAATAATATCTTCTAAATTTATATTGCAGTTTCGTAACAACAAAACATTTTTTAGGTTTGCGGATGATAATTTATTGCGTTGTTTTGAGCAAATGTATTTCAAATCGGAAAATATTTGTTCGCAAAGATATGTTGAGGAGAAAAGCGACAAACATTTGAAGGAATTTTTTTTTAATATAGGATATAGCGCCCCGTCTAAATTTTTCCAGAACTCAATAATATTTTCCCTGTCTGGAGGATTAATTTCGATCCTAAGTATGATTAGTTCCGACTGGATGCTGAATTCATAACTCGCAATGTCGCACTTAAAGGGATTTTGGAATTTGTTAAGTAGTGGTTTTATATCCTCAAAATCTTGAAAACGATCTTGAAAGTTGTAAAAAAGGTTTTCAAAAATTGCCAAATACTCAGATTTTTTCAAATATTTCTCCTTGTCATAAATAAGCAAAGTTTTAGGAAAGTTGGAAAAATCTTCATTATTTTTTTCATTTGTTAATAAAAATAATTTGGTTTTAAAATTAAAAACAATCGTATATATGTCACTTAAATTGTTTCCCTTTCCTTGTAGTTCCAAATTTAGCTCATTTAAAATACTGCTTGTATCCGCCAGAAACGTAAGGTCTAAAATGAACTCATAATCATTCAACTGTATTAATCCACATTCGTCTAAATTTTCAGTTTCCCAAAAACGCAACACCTCTTTTCTAAGATCGAATAACCTGTTTAGACAATCACCCCGACTAAGCCAACGAACTTCCGTAAACATTTTTAAGTCGTGGTGATTGGCGTTTACGTTTTTAAGAAAACTTACAAATTTTCTGTGCGTTAATGAATGATGACCCCCCCGTATTCTATTGATTTTCCGCTCTGCAGTCTTAATAGCGGCATGATCACTTATAAATTTTGAGGCAAGCATGGACTGATGAATTATGCAATGGAAAGCATGTACATCAATTCCATTTTGCTTAAGCTGTCCTACGAAACCTTCATACTTCCCGGCCATAACGTTTGCACCATCCGTGCAAACTCCTGCTAATTTTGAAGCTTGTGTAACAGATATCAGGTTTTCAAAGACTACGTCGTATAATACCTTACCTGTTACATTACCGTAAAACGTTTCAAGTGAGTACATAGTTTCAAAAACATTGTACTCACTATCTATGCATCGAACACAAATGACCAATTGGCAAAGATCATTAATGTCGGTGCTTTCGTCGAGGCAAAAAGAAAAATATTCACAATTTTTTAACTTTTCCCTAATCAAAGATTGTATATGTGCAGCTAAAATTGATGTGCGCTTGACGACACTATTTCGGCTCATGGGAAGCGTTTTTATTACGCTGCAATCGATTTTCAGTTTTTCCAAAACTGCATTGAAAAGCTTTTTTATAAATGCCCCATCGGAAAATGGTCTTCCCTGTTTTACTATTTCCAAAGATAGTAAATTTGATATTTCTATTTTTAACTCTTCTATCCTATCTTCATGCTCTTCTTCTTGTGATACCCAACTTTTCAAGCTATCCAAATAAACCTTTTTTTTATCTTGTATTGGTTTTCCCTTTCTTTTACTTCATATTGTTTAATATCATTATGGAAATGATCATATGCCTTTTCAAAGTATACAATCTCTTAAGTTCAAATGTTTTATAACATAAGAGACATTGAAAATAATTAAATGCATTTTTTATCATAAAATATTTTTTATATGGCATCATTTATCTTTTTTTTAATAAACTCATCCGCTTGCACGTCCGTTATCGCTGTCTACAAGACTATTAAATGAAATTCTAATTTGAAGTTTACAGGTATACACAATTGTACATAGAAATGGATTTCCCTGGTCTATTTATTCAAAAAAAAAAAAAAATGTATTACATGAGAATTATAACGTGAAAAAGTTATTTTAGTAAAAAGTTAGGGTATTCATAGTGGTAAGTAAAATAGAAAGGGTATTCACGGTGTTGGGTTACTCTTACTTCAAACATCTGTGCATACATTTTAATTCGAGCTAATGGTATATCATAACTTTTTACAAAATACCAAATGCGCACCTGAGTTTGCCTGCAAAAATGTATAAAGTCATTATAAGATAATAAAACAAAAAAAAGATGTACCCACATACAGTTATTGTATATTTATTTATATACATAAATATATTTAGCGGCCTCAAAACAGGCCTTGCAATATTTGCGATATTTCCCGCTGAATGAGAGTGTTTCTCAGTAAACAATTATATTTTACGCTCGCAAAATAAAAGAGCGTAAGCGTACATGTGAATTAATTTGCACAATTGTGCAAGGCGCTGACATCCCTGATGTAATATAATTAAATCCATACTAACTAGTAGCCTAGCTATTGCAAAGACATACATATGTATGCACATGAGTATGTATGAATGAGCAAAAGTTATTTATGTATAAAGGCATTGCTTTCGTAATTGTTGTTGTTGCATTTTATTTATATCTCTTATTGCAATGCCTTTAGGCATTGCTGTAGTAATTGTTGTTATTGTGTTCCGTCTAATAAGCTGTTGCTACGTTGATCTCTTCTAGCATTTCTCTTGGTTGCGGTATTTTTGTTGTTTTTTTTTATAATCTTCACCACAAGTGGTGGATTTTAATGTGTTTTTTATGCATACACAAGTATGTATGTTCATAAAATTCTCTCAATATATTTTAATTTAACGCTTCTTCAATAAAACCGTTCGTAGCTGAGTTGTCTAAGTTCTCGCTTAAGGCTCGTAAGATTGCGAGTTCAAGTCTCCAAAATTATTTTTTTTTTTATTTTTATTAAATTTGTTATACACGATTTTAAGATTAAATATAATTAAAACTTATATAACGAATTTCAAACATCAACTTTGTCAAAAGAGGAAACGGACTTAGTTATATACATACATTTTTTGATTTTGTCATAGGTATTCTTTTTAAAAACTTCTTGTTCTTATCTCACCATGGTGAAGGGTATTTAAGATTCGGCATAGCCGAAAATAGCACTCTTACTTGTTTTATTTAAATCGGGTAATTTCGCTTCAGCTCAAGTGCAATTTTGAATTTTGCTGGTGGTAACACTGTGCTAGACTAATGTTTTGAAACGAACGAAGTTGTTGTATACATGTGAATTGCCGACCGTGTCTGTGTGAAAAATACGATTATTGACTGACTCGCGAGTCTATGGAGTGGTTATGACTGGTTTAAACCAACAAATCTATAAATCACCAAAGAGATAAACCATTTTTAAACGCATAAAATTGGGCGTTTAAACTACCAATACAGACCATATGAATTTGCTAACATCTATCGTAGTGCTGCCACATGTTATTTTTTTTAACAACATATAATACATGGGACACTGATTTATAGTTGTTGAGTTTAAACTATATATAGTTCAACTAAACCAACGTTTAAACCATCAGTGATTTATTAGCCATTAGAGAGGGTTTTTAACATCGAGTTAAATCTTAGCGACAAAGTATTATTAATTAATCTGAGAATAAATTTAATTGAGTACTAATTGTGTTTGCTGTTTTTAAGAGGTAGTTTAAACCTCGCAGCATTGCCATACTGAATAACAACAAATGGCTACAACATATTTAAAAATGGCAACTTTTTATCAATACACTTAGCATTTTATACAGAAGAAGAAGAATTTTCGCCCTTTTAATTCTTATCAAATGAAAATTAATTCTTATAATTATTTTATTTAGGTTTGCATATATTTCAGAATCACTAAAGTCTTCATCTTAACTAGTATAATCCATTTTACTGTTTTCTAAAAAAAAAATTTACCAGCTGCTTTTGTTATACATGTGTATATGCTTCCATTTTATGATTAAGTTCAAACCACCAACATTGGCCGCTTAAACTGACGAATAAAAGTAATTAATCCTCATCGTTAAAACTAAAAAAGATGACTAAATCTCTAATCTCCATTTTAAAAACCCACCCTTATAGATTATTTTCTTATAAGTGGTCAACAACTACTAAATACAACAGGACAAATGCAAGTTCCATTTTTATCATCTCATCATGCATTTATTTATGCATTATTCGAGTTTGCTTTGGTTGCTTCTGGTAGTAATTCAAATGAGGTTATTGAATACCGAGATTACGCATAGGTTGAGGTACGTGATTTGGTATCATGTGTATCAGAACAAGATTTTTCTTTATTTTATATTACAATTAACATTAATTTACAGATTTTGATATTGGCCTCTTTAATATCTAAAATGTTTTCCTTAGTTCCTGTCAAAAGATTTCAAATTAAACGAAAGACAACTGATTGGATAAAATTTCGCGAAATCAATCTGGGATATTGCTTACAGAGCATACATTGGCGATCCTACCTTCGTTAAGTGGAGAGTGTTTTATAAGTACAGGAAAAAAGAACAATTCGCAGTATAAAAAGGGGTTTTAAGTAAACTATTTATGCCCGTATTTATAAAATTTTTTAAATTTAATAAAGGTTTACCAAACAAATTTTGTATGAAAATTTGACTTAATAAACGTTTGTTAAATTTAATAATCGTTTATAAATACGGGGGTTAGAGTTTAGAAATATTTTTTCATACAATATATTTTCTTTTACATTCTTAAAATACAGTACAAAAACAGAAATTAAGGAATTCGGAATAAAAATTTTTTGCAGTTGAACATTGTGAGCTTTGTCAGGATGAGTTTTATGTTGACCTGACAACAGAAGAAAGTCTCGATGGTAACACAACGACATAATTAAACGAAACAATTAGAAGTGTTATGCATTTAAAAAAAATAAAACAGGACTCTAATAGAATAATGGAAGACTAAAATGATAAAGGAAAATTACTGAGAAATTAGGTAATCTGTATTATGGGTTGCTTTCGATAAGTGAAAGAATTGTTTACAAGTCAAGTTTTATCAAAACTAATGAAAAGAGTCGCTTCAATCCTCAACATTTAAACCAATTTATTTTTCTAAAGCATAATTTTATATGATCCCCTTAAACTATTGAAATGATTAATAAAATGACCTCACAATAAATACATAATATGTATTTATTAAAAAATATGTATTATATAGTTATTATTAATTTTTTGTTTGCTCGTTTAAGTTCAAGAATTGCTATATTTTTGTTTTTTTACCAATAAACTCCAAATAATAAATAATTTTTAAGTTTTATATATTTAAATTACAGTAAAAATTCTATTATCTGGATAATTGATTGCAGACCCTAATCCGGATTAGCGAATGTATGTATTTATTAAAAATTAAAATAATTCATAGCATAAAACCATAAATATTTATTTGTGCAGTTCAGTTAAAATAAAAAATACCCATTTACATACATATGTACATTAGGGGTATAACCAAAAAAAATACCTATCACGACGGGGTGGCCACTGATGTATATATCAAGAAAACAGTTTTTTGAGATCAATTTGGATAAAAAACCTCCCCCCCAAACCGTTTTTTCCATTTTGTTCAAAAAAAGAGTTTCCGTGTTATTTTAACATAATTTTAACTGTTTGGATGTAGTATAATTGGTGGTATAAGGCTTATTTGTGAAATAGTAAAATAGAACTGAATGTTTTTTGTTTTTACAATAGAGATATTGTATTTTTAATTAACAAAAAAAAATACAAATACTAAACTTCAAAGTGATTTGGGGGGGAACTTTTTTAACGCCCGCGAAAAAGTGACCCCAATTTTTATCATAGATTTTCATGGCATGGATAGGTATTTTTTGATAATTTAAAAAATTGTTCAAAAGTTATACCCCTAATGTACATACTTAACAATAAATAATATTAATTTCGTTTGACAAAGGAATCTAATACGGTTGTTTGTCGCGAACTTGTTAACCCTTATGTGTGTGGAAAAAAAACACCTTCTATAGGGTGGATAGGTACCTGGGTACCTTCATGCAAATTGTATGAGAAATCTAATTTTTTGTCTTGTATTGTACAAAAAATCGATGGTTAATGATATAATATTAGAATTTTACTCTGGTTTTCCCCTTTTCATATATTTTTTAAAATCCTACACCCAACAAAAAAAAAAAATTGTAATATCAGCAACTTTTTGCACCCTTAATAGGGTGAATAGGTACCTGGGTACCTGTATACGTTTTATATGGAGCAACTTGGAGGATCTTTGCAGAAAAAGTTGCTAACATTAGCAAAAAAATTGCTAAACTCAGCAAGTTTTTTGCTGAATTTAGCAACTTTTGCTGAATTTCGCATTTTTTCTGCAAAGATCCTCCAAGTTGCTCCATATAAAACGTATACAGGTACCTATTCACCCTATTAAGGGTGCAAAAAGCAAATTGATATGCCACGCCCCCCCAACTGATATTGTATATAAACACCTATGAAAATATAATAATAACTAAAAGTTAGGAGTTCTCATGAAATTGTAGAATTGTAGACTAAAATCTTATATACAAATTTCGATTTGAAAACGCAATAGGTACACAGGTAGAGGTCCACACACAAAAGGGTTAAACTTCTTTCTAAGGCTTGATCACGTAATTTATAAAGAATTAAGAGTTTTTCTACTCCTACATCATTTTCTTTGGCCTACTTTATTGAGACATCCATCTAGCTACACTATTCTAACTGTATTTTTCAAAGCATACTGTGATTTAAATAAAAACGGCTGTTATTCGATCCGGACTATAGAGTTGCAATCAATCCGGATTATAGAATACGCAATGAGCTGCAAAATTCTCTCCGTATTACCGAATATTCCGGATTAGTGTAGTCCGGATTATCGAATTTACACTGTACCTAATTTAGAAAAAACCTTTATTGAAGGGTTAACCAATCAATTACCAAATTATCCGATTAAACCAAAACCTCGAGCGATTAACCGATTAAAGCAAAAGCACGATTAAATGAATACCCTAGTTACCTCCCTAATAAAAAGGAATTTTAATATGGTTAACTACTTTTATTTTTTTATTACACAGAGCACCAAAATTCGGGTTATCACCGCCAGCCTCAAACTTTCAACGCGAAATAAAACTAGACTACTGGTTGAGCAAATCTACCATAGGGTTTTGGTAATAATTTTTGCTAAAAAAAAAATTCGTTCGAGCTGAATATATATGCAAAATATTAGTTAAACATAATTACCATTTTTATTGTATAATGTTAAGCACTTTTATTAAACCGGACAAAAAAGACCCCAGAAAATTAAAACATAGGGTTAATTTTTCTTAAAAAATGCAATAAGATTTTTTTTGTATAAATCCTAATCAATTTTCTTGGAAATACTTTTTTATAATGTTTTGACTTAATTACCACTGCTTTTGTGAAAAATAAAAATATATGCTACTCTTCATTTTTCATTTTTTAGCATTTTTCGAAGACCCCAATGAAATTTGATGCTGAAAATATTCTTAAAACATTTTAACATTGTCGTTTTGGCATACTTTAGTGTACATGTTCGGAAAAAGAATCGCCATAAATTCTACTTAAGACATCTGAAATAATTTTTTAGCTCAGAAGTACATTTGGTAGCTATATTTTTTACTTATTTTACGCCTTTTCAAAACATTCAAAAACTGCAAGGCCCGAAATTTCGAAAACCCGAGCTTACTTTTCAAACCCCTTTGGCAGATTTGCTCTACCACACACAGAAAAAAATTAAGTTAAAAACGTCGAAAACAAGGTTGATTTAAAATTTTTCGGTGGTGATTTTGCTTCATACGTGTTTCATGTTAATTCGACCTGATTTTATAATTGCTTGCGAACAACATTTTTTTCTTTTAAAATAACTATTATTCATGTTAATTTAACATTGCAGTAAAGTTAGAGCAAAATGTCATTTATATTGAAATCAAAATCCGAATCACGTTGAATGAAAGTTATTTCAAGTTGAAACAACTTGAATTTCATGTAGAACAGTGTGAATAAGCTTTACAGACAACATATACATTTATTTAAGAATAATTCAATACACTTACAACTGTAACACATGTTTCACTTATTTTGTATTCTCCTTTGTCAACAGAAGCATCAGCAGAATCGCCCGATATGGTTTTTGTCATCATTATACTTTGAAAACTTGGTGTACTATTTAACTAAATATTTTTAATTAAAAGAATACGGGAATTGTCTTCATTGTATAACATATTTTAAGAATGAAAATTAAAAAATTAACATACTTAACTATGTATGCATGTTAATTTTACAAGATAAACTTTTGATTTTAATATAAAACAGGTTTTTTAATGGATTCAATATCGAATCCATATTTATTTAAATTTTAATATTTTTTTTTATTTATTTTAACAGTGAATAATATTAAATAAGCGTGATTTAGGATAATTTCAATATTTTTAATTTAAAATTAATATGAAATAATGATAAATTTAAATAAAGGGCATACTTTTGCAGAAATTTAACATGATTCTCAATCAACATTTTTCCATGTTAATTTTACATTAGTATTTTTTTCTGTGTGCAGTAGTCAACTTTCATTTCGCGTTGCAAGTATTAAGGCTGTTTTTTTTTGTTGCTCAGTGTTATCATAGTAATTTTTGGGAATACTAAATTTTTAACTTTCAAGCACGAAAAACCAAATCTTGTAAATTAAAATTTTGCACGGCCTAAAAAAACTAAACTAGCAACATGCTTTATTTTTTGCGAACACAATAAAGCAAGTTGTTTTTGTTTTGCTTTTTCTTAACCAATTTACAACTACAATTAATGTTGGGAGAATTCCAACCAATTGTAGTGGGGAATTTAAGAAGAGATAAACTAACTCACTGTTTATTGTTGATGTTTTTGTTTAAACTTTTATTACAAGCAATAATAACATAATATAATCATATCTTTAGTTTTTCTAAGATCTTTGGATAAAGCAATCTGTGAAATGCGCGTAGGAAAAGCTTATCCCATCAACAATATATTTCAAGAATGAAAATTGGGAATTAAGCACGACAAACAAAATCTTGTTAATTAAAAATTTTTTATTCCCAAAAATTACTTTAATAATCCTTAAAATACTTTTTTTCAAACATTTTTAAAATTAACCGTTATTTTTTTGATTAAAAAAAAGTTAAAATTTGACCGATATCCTTTTGGTAATTTTCATGTTACCTGGTAAGTAGTTGTCATTACAATTGTCATTATTCTGAAAACTTCAATAAGTACTTACTAGTAATGACCTCAGCAACTACATATTATTTCTATTATTTTCACTACTGAATATTTACTTACTAATATTTACTTAAGGAGCATTTAGACGACATGTTTTTGTTATCTGACATGTCAAATTTTCAAGTCCATGTCGTTCGTGTACGGTCGCCTTTATCTACTGGTAACGTAATCAGTAACTACTTATTAGGTCTATTACATAAGAATTTTTTGGTTTCTACTGAGTACATTGTAAGTACTATAATTCAGCTTACTCGTATCTGAATAATAACGAGATATTTTTAACTTCTAGTTAGTGTATTTATTGTAAGTACAGATTTCTGTGGACACCTCGAAGAAAAATAAGCAGTTATTCAGCCGAAAAATAAGTAGTGTTTATTTTCTCCAATATTACTTGCTAACTTACCAGATAAGTATTTATTTTTATTTAAATGTTATTAAGTATTACTTGACCATTCTTTTTATAATTATTTTAAATCAATTAAGCTTGAGGTCTTCTTTTATAAAAAATATTATATTTATTATTTTCAATATTTCGCTAACCTTTGGTTAGCATCGTCAGGAAAATTAACAAATTTTATATAAACACAAAAAAAATAACAAAATTATGAAAAAATTTTTGTCATATATTAAATTCAAAAACCTACTTGTCATAAAAATTTTGAAAAACCATAATAACAAAAATAAAATATAACTAAAGTATAAGCATTCATTTAAACCGAAAAAATTTCCTATCTAAAAATCTAATTCAAAAACCACATTTACAATAATAAAAAAAAAAAAAAAAAAAAAAAAAAAACATTTTGACTAAAGAAAATTCCTATAACATACATATAAACATTTTCAACTAAACTTTCTTTATCTTACATATGTACTTATTAAAACATTTTTAATTAAATTTATTTTTATTCTTACTAACTTATATGTATGTATGTATATCGTGACTTAAGTGCAAATTGAACCCTCTTGTTCCAAGGCTGCGATACGCATATTTATATTATATTTAGTTATTTTCAGTGCTGGAAACCGAAGCTTCTTCAAAATTTGGATAGTGATTAGACAATGATGACTTAATGCTGTCTTTTTAGAATTAATGTCCCTATATTTTTGATCGGATTTATATTAGCGATATGTTGAAAATAATATATATAATATTTTTTGTAAAAAAAACCTCAAGCTTAATCAATTTAAAAGAATTTTTTTTTATTAATTTATTTAATAGATAATATAAACATAATTACAAATGTTAAATATAGAAATACTTATAATCTATATATGGCTTAACATATTGGTTGTAAGCCAGATTGGCAAAATAGGAAGATAAAGAAAAAATAAAAATAGAAGCAAAACATAAAATTCATAATCATGGGAATGTTTTATGTACATATAATTATAAATAATGACATTTTACATGCACTAAAGCGGCCCATACACTTGTAATATTATTGTATATGATATTCGCCATATTATTTCCATTTTGCCCTATATTATGCAATAAGTTTTACCATGTTTTTAAGTTAAATATTGCACAACTTTCATTAAAAAAAGGTGAATCTAACCTATAAAAATAACATAAACAGCATTGTCCAATGTTGCCAACACATTTGACTTTTTTTTCGTTGAGCAATAAAAATCAAAAGTATTTTGATTGTTGCCAATATATTGTGCCACCTTCGAATATAAAATACACTTTAGCAATATAATTGTACATTACGTAAAATTGAAAAATTTTATTGCTAGTTTATGAGCCGCTTAAGAATTTACATATTAATATTATTCAAATTCATTTATTATTAATCTTCTGTATCTTAAACAAGTCTCTAAATAGTAAGCAAGGATGTCAAAAGAAAATGTTAGGCCGTTGAGGATATTGGCATTTATTAAAGAACCTAAGTTTATATCCATTGAAAATAGGACAACATCCAATAAAATGTAGGGTGTTTTCTGTTGCGTCAAGACATACTGTATTGCTTATAAAAGGTCTCGAATTAATATCCAATAGGCAGCTTCTAGCTCTTATGAGAAGACTTATAGCACGAGCAGTTAGAGTTGAGTCTGTAATATCTAACAAATTGTAGTTAACCTGCGAGTATAGATCATGGAATTAAGAATTACTTGCAGCAGAGGCAAAATTTAATTTTCATATACAGTAGTTTTGACTTAACTGCCTTTTGTTTACGTGCACTTTTGACTTAACTGCACAAAATTGATAATTTTTGGAATTATTCTTTTTAATTCCATACAAATTCCTTTTTTAAGTGCACTTTCTATACCTGCACATTTAAGAAAAATGCACAAATTTTTTGGCATTTTAAAATTATTTTCATACAAAAAATCAAAGTTAGCTGCACTTTGACTTAACTGCCCAAAATAAATATTTTCTGAAATTATTCTTCAAAATCCTTGTTTACGTGCATTTTGTATACCTGCACATTTTTCATATTTTTGGGCAGCTTTAAAATATTTTCATACAAAACATCAAAGTTAGCTGCACACATAAAACGGTATGTTGGCCACTTTTTCGCATAAATATCCAATTTAAGCTGTTTATAAAAATATAAATCGCAATTATTTTGTTTTTTTATGATTTATGTTCTTTGTGAATTCTCATTAGCGGTTTTCACCCTTTGTATTAAGTGTACAACTCTGCTTTTCTTAATACGATTTTATACTACAAAGCATGAGTGTCTTTTTCGTTTTTATTGTAAATTAATGAAGTTGCTGAGTGAGGAAAAGAGACAGATATAGTTTCTTCAACGGTTTTATTCTGGGTAATTTTACAAACGTGTTTACTAAAGCTTTTTGTTGGATTTTTCAACAACAGCGTAGTAAATTTCAGTCTAATACATTTTGTTGTTGCAGTGTTGTAAATCTTAGTACTTTTACTAAATTAATAAAATTTACAAGGACTACAATGGACATTACTATCGAGGGTGAAAACCGCTATTGTTATTGTTAATGTAAATATACCTTGTTAATGCTTCTTTTATATTAAATAACCCTACAAGAAATGCATTACCAAAACTAAAAAAATACTAACACACTTGCAACAATTTTACATTAGTTGTTCCACTCTAACATACATATATGTTAGAATGGCACAACTAACATTTTCAAAATAATGCCAATATTTTAATATATTTTTGTCGTACGCGTGTAAAAAAAAAATCAATTAAATTAAATTTATAATTTGTAACTAAAGTAGTGAGTAAAAAATTACTATAAAAAAAGTGACAACGTCAAAAAGATGTAATCAGAATGCTAGTGGTAGAGGGCGTACTGATGGCGGCTTCAGAGGACGTGGTTCTGGATTAAAGGAAACAACAAGGTCGTTTTGAAAGGAGTGCTCGTTCAATAGGTAGCGGTCATTCGGGTGGTGGCTTTGGCCAGGATAATCGTTTAAGATTTGGTGCAGATAATTAAGGAACAAAAAGAATTATTAAAAATCCTTATGGCTTTTCAAGTATGTATTTAACAAAAATTGTTAACAAAATAAAATGTCTTTTTAAGATCTACGATTAATTGATTGGGCACACGTATGTTTACCTACATTTCCAGACCCATGGAAGAAGTGGAACGTTAAAAAGCAGCCACAGAAATAATGGTACGTGGTATTTACTTTTCTGAAATTTAATATTAATGCACTTCGATTATATTTTTTTAATAAAAAATTTAATTTAAAATGAAAATTAAAAAAAAGTATTTTTTTTATAAAGGTTAGTATTAACCAATTTTTACGTTATAAATAACTAGTTAGTGATAACCAATATTTACGTTATGACTAACTAGTTAGCATTAACCACTATTTTGGTTATCATTGACTAATAAAAAGCAGGAGAGTAAGCAGTACAGATATATGTTCCGTAGTCGAGTGGAATTCATTAGTTAGAAAGGGAGGCAAAATCAAATGTACACAAGAGTTTCGGTTAGTTTTTTCATTTTGCTCTTAATAAACTAATAGAAACTTTACCCAATATATTGGTCAACACTACCGGTCATATAACTAGTAAAATGACCGGTAGTCTTCTTGTAGGGAAACATACATACATGTATAAAATGATCTGTTATTTCCCAGCTAGCATAGGCTGTTTGTTAGACGATTATGTTTAATATACAACTCCTAAAAGAATCTTCTGGTGATTATCTGACGAGTAACAAAAACATCTAAATCTTTTTTTAATTTATTGATTTTTTTATTTATTTTTTGACACGCTCGTCTTTAAATCTTGAAATGGACCTTTTGGGACTCTCTGTAAGAGTCGTATAACAATTACTGAGCTACATAAATAAGACAGTTTTTGAAGTATGAAAATGAAACCGGCCTAAGGATCTGCAAAAAAGGATTTTCAGACAGGATGGTGTTGATTTCGCGACCTTAAGGTTTGTTTTATAGAAATTGTATGAAAATTAGAAGTTTTGGCATGAAAAATTCGCCTGATGCCCTTATTAAGGTAGCTTAGTCATACGGCTCAGTATTTCACGAGTTGTAAAATAATACCTACATGAGTCTCATACGACTCTTAGCATGCTTTTTGAAAGACTCGTAAGATAATCTCAACAAACATCACGATTCCCTTTACGATTAATATAAGCGTTTTTCGAAGCGTTATGAAAGAATCTCTCTTACGAATCAGCACGTGTAACAGTTTCTCCCGTGCTAGGAATCGTCTACAATTAAAAAATGAGCTCGTCGACGATCAAAAAGAATCTTTGTAAGATTCCCAGTAAGCTCCTGGGTTAAAATAAAATTTAAATAAAATATAAATTTATGTATTAAAAAATAATTTTTTTTTCTACTTTTTAATCAAACACTTTACTTTAGCTGCACTTTTGTACAGGTAACCACAATTGTGTACCTGCACATTAAGGCAGGTAAATGCATTTAAGATAACTGCATTTTTGATTTACCTGCACAAAAATCGTGCAAAGGAGATTGTGCAGCTAAGTCAAAACTACTGTATGATAACTAAAGATAATATTAGCTTGACATATTTGCTAAATGGATTGGAAATATTTGGTGGAACGAAATTAATTGTGGAACACAGATTTGACCATTCCTCAGCCCAAAATGTGTGTTTTTCAATTACAGTTTCAGCAAGCTTACGAGGCAGTCTATTGTTCGGCATGTTAAGTATTTTCTTTATGTAGTCAAAATTAAGTTTTAATATTTCCACAAATAACGAGTTCAGACCCGTTTCCAGGAACAGCATGTAGTTTGGAGTTTTACTAGGTAAGACCATCATCTTTTTTATAAAAAACGAAGAAGTTTTTCGACGACATCATATTTTTTGTAACCCCATATTTAAGCACCATAGAACATAATAAAACGGACAGCAGATCTGAAGATTCTAAGCTTATTTATGTTTAAAATTATGGGATGGTTAATATATTTAGCCCAGTACGATGAGATTGCCAATTAAGATGTTAAAAGTTTGTTTTCCAAATGGTCGCGGAAGGATAAATTGTAACAAATGTTGATCCCCATATACTTATATGAGTTTACAATTTCAATTCTGTCTTCACAATATGACCAGCTTAGATTTCAGGGAATCCTTGAGCCACTACGAAAAACTAAAATCTTGGATTAATGCATGTTAACCCTAAATTGCCATAAGTTGCAGTATGCCTGCAAGGAATTAATCATACTCTGCAAGCCATCTGGGGAGTCAGATAAAATGACATGTCAATTGCATACATTAGTGTTTTCACTGTGAGATTCACAACTTCTACACCGCAAGGGAGAGCATCAGCTAGATCGTTCATGTAGAAGGCAAACAATATTGGACTTAGAATTCTTATTATTTTTGATGATAGTCCCATACTTGACAGTTTGTAGACCAAGGAATTTCTTGGTATCAAATCAAAAGCGGAGGAAAAGACAACAAAAAATGCATATGTATTCTTCCATTAAGGTGGTTTAAATGAATAATATTAGTTAGATTAAAAATATTATCAATGGTCGAATAATTTTTACTAAAACAACTTGATATTCATTCAAAATATTGTATTTATTTATCCAGGCTGTAATACTATTTAACAGAATGCTGTTGAAGATCTTGCAGGTTGTATCCATTAGTGACAAACCATGATAATTCGTGGGACAGTTAAGGTCACCCTTCTTCAGTAATCCACTTCGACGTTTCTTCGTTTTCTTACAAGGCTGACAGTTCGATGGCATAAATTCAGTTTTTTTCCGATACTACGGCACGAGTAACCTTCTTCGCTTAGTCGCACTTTTTCGTTTTCAAGATTTTTTGATATTTTTTCCATTTTTTTACGATCTATTTAATACCGAACCAATATATGATTATCTGACGCCTTCCTTCACTCGAATAAAACAAAAATTTAATTTTTCCATAATATTTCATGTTAAACACTCAATTCCAATACAAATAATTCCAATATAACGGGACTAGAAATGTATAAATAAAAATACTAAGAGTGGACAAAACTGTATGAATACAGTTTTAAAACAAAAGTGTATATTTTTAACGCTAGTGAACCAAAATTATTTATTTTTTTAAGTTAATAATATTAAGATTAAGAACAAAATATATAATACGAAAATTACACTTCGATATAATCAATTGGACAAAAGTTATTTATACAGTTTCAAAAATATATAATTATGTAGCCACTTATGTCCACTACAGTATATACATATGTATATATATATCAAGTTTCTGCTGTCATCACAGTTATGCTAGGAACACAACTGGGACGAACGACGAATTTCGTCCAGCACGACGAATTATTCGGAAGAAATTCGCTGTATAAATTCGGCGTATGAAACACAATAACGACGAAAAACAAAATGGAAATAAAATATGTTGAATAAACAAGAAATAGTGGTATCATATGAACAAAAAATACTTTACAAACAAAACATTAAGAACAACTAACTAAAATACTTTTTTATTGTCAATTTTTTTTACAATTTGTATTTCAAATTATATTCAGTTAATAAAACACTTACCATTTTTAAACAATATGGCTACCCGGTACTGAATTGTACGTCGTACGCCGGCGTAAGAATTAGAATTAAATCTATTTAAAGTTTGCAACGTCCGGCGAATTTTCGTCGGCGCCCTGATTGTGTGCATTTTCATATACACAATTTTTTTTTATATTTGGCGACGAATATTCGCGACCAAAAATTCGTCGTTCGTCCCAGTTGTGTTCCTAGCATTAAAGTCCCCTGCAAATGCGATAGTAACGCAATTAACTGAGATTCGTATGAATGCGTTTCTCGCTTAAAAGCGTTTGTATTTAGGAATTTGAACGCATTTATCCGTGAATTAGTGTATATCCCCTTTCCAACTGTGGTGAAGGGTATAAAAAGCAAAGGATCTCGTCCATCAAGCCATTTCCTATTGAGTAAAAACATGGAATTCTTAATGGTTTACTTTGTCTAAAATGCTTTTTTGTTTGTTCGTAATTCTTTAATATTCTTATTTTTTTATATTCATATCTATATCTTTTCTATTTGTTATTCCTTGTGAAATTGAGAACGTGTTTCAAATACTTACGAAAGTAAGTAAAAAATCTTGCGGTTCTTTAAGAAAATGGTTTCATTCCTTTGCAAGGATATAATACTGCACTTACACTGTACTATTTATAGTTTTTAAATTCAGCACTACAGGTGGAAAGAATAAGTTTGTCATTTCGTTTGTATATTCTACAATATTCATTAGAACTACATAAAGTAAATATATTCTGGATACTTATGAGTAGTGAAGTTGATTTAAAGATATCCGTCTGTCGTTGTATGTATGTTGAAATCAATTTTCCGAAGACCGTAAATGTGATGGGGACTATGTTATTATACTTCAGCGTTGTTGGAAGCTAAATTCAAATTTACAAACGCAATGCATCAAAATTAGTCAAATTTTGTGTTTGAAGAAATGTAACGCTGTTAATTAACGTTTGCTTTATTATTTAAATAGTTGATAGATGTTTTATTTGGGCGATTATTAATTTTCTTTTTAAATACATATGTATATGTAAGAATGTAGTTGGGGATTTTGTTAATAACTTACCAAATATATCTTGTAAATGGCGGCCATTTTCTGCTTCAAAGATACGTGCTCTTTTTAACACATTTTCAATAAATTTTAGCAAAACTTTTGGTAAAATGACCATGGTTATATTGGGGCATGGATATTGGCTTGTTAACATTGTTATGTACACTCCTTTCAAATATCGCCAAATAAAATGGTTGGTACGAAAAATAACTTTTTCGAGGAATAATATTGAATCGTTAGATTGACGAAATAACACAAACATTTCAATATCCAAAAATAGTACAAAAAAACAAATAATTTGTATGATTTTTGCTGCCATAATTTAATAATATAAAAAACTGCAGAAAAACATGATTTTCGCGAATATCTCGAAAACGCTTCTAAAGAAAACTAAATGCCATATTCGTGTTCAGCTGCCCCAATTACGCGCATTGATAACCAACAACGGCTTAAAACTATCGCGATCTTGGGTCTTGTGCCAATTAGAACTTGTGTGCCAAATTTCATCAAAATATCTCCAAAAATGTGACCTGTACTTTACGCACAAGGTTTACTTGTGGAGCCAACCAGCCAGCTGGATGGACATCGTGAATTCAGATCAACTCATAAAGGGATTCTAAGTCAATCGGTTTACTAAAAGTTGGGTCTGTGACCAATATTTTAAGGTGGTGAGGGTTAAAAATTTGCAGAATTAATATTTTTTCACAATTTTATTCTTAAATGTAAAATATGACGTACATAACAGTTTTGCCTACAATTTTACAAACCGATTTTGGACTTAGGTGAAGGGTATATAAGATTCTGCTAAGCCCAATACAGCAATCTTACTTGTATTTATTATATTTAGTTTTATTGTTGTTGCTGTTTTTATTTGTGTTATTGTTGCTGTTGTCTGCTCCTGGTGTTGGAAAGTATCTTAAATTTATGTTGTAATGATTTCATTGTTTTTAGTTTTATTACCCCAGATTCGTTGCGTTCCATGACAACAGCACATTCTTACTTGGAAAATATTAAATCCTTAGTTATTATTTTTTTTTTATTATACTACTATTTTAAGGATAAGTAAAGACAAAGTAGATATAATCACACTTAAATAAACAAACACACAAATAAAAAAATTTTTGTGATAAAGAGAAGAGCTGCATATATTCGTAATCTTTAAACTTATTTAAAGTAAATACCTAATTAAATTATTTAACCCACATAATCTTAAGCCCGACGAGATACTTGGTTTTGATTTGTTCGCTTTATTAAAAACAAAAAATAAGAATATCAACAAAAGAATTATCAGGATAAATTTTAATATACAAAATTAAGAACTTCTAAATATGATCAATCAATTTTTCACTAATCTTTTACAACCAGAAATTAAGAAATGATTCAAAAGGGTTTTATTGCTGTAATTAAACGAAACAGAATGACCGCCCTATAATTCGGAAAGGGCATGTTGAGATGGTCCACTATAAGAATAATAGAATAAACTTGTAACATGCATAGGTACATAGTTTAGTATGCAAATTTTTTTATTTTCATTCTTAAAATATGTTGTAAAAAGAAGACAATTCCCGTATTCTTTTAATTAAAATTATTTAGTTAAATAGCACATCAAGTTTTCAAAGTAGAATGATGACGAAAACCATATCGGGCGATTCTGCTGATGCTTCTGTTGACAAAGGAGAATACAAAATAAGTGAAGCATGTGCTACAGGGCGGCATGAAATAGCCCCCCACGAAATGAGTCCCCAAAGCGAAAATGAAATAACTCCCCAATTTTTTGGGTCTTATTTCATATGAAATAAACCCCCAATTTTAAAATGAAATAAAACCCCAACGAAATTAAGTAACTCCCTAAATCAAAATGAAAGAAATCCCCAAAAATCGGGGAGTTATTTCATTTGAAATAAATCCCCAATTCTTGAAATGAAATAAATACCCAAAAAGTTTGAAAACATTCAATCAATTCAAAATATAGATTTATTTGCAATAATTGAAAAATTTAAACAAAAACTTCTATCGATTCGTCAACCGTTTGACGGCAACAGGGGCAGTTGTATTTTTGCAGCCCATTAGAAATGGCATCCGCCATTAATTTTGCGTCACATTCGTTGCATATTTTTAGATGCTTGCAGGGAATAACAACAATGTTTGCGCTTTTGTCCTGACAAATAACACACAGGTTGTCGTTATTGGAAACTGGGAGTTCAAAAATTTTTTCTTCCAATTCTTCCTCGGAAGACTCTTCAAAAATGTCTTCTGTTGGTGTCATATTTATACAAATTTCGTTGCCCTCAAATACTATTCTTGATAGGAATTCAGAAACGGTTAGTTTTCCTTCCTGCAATAAGTTTGATGCACTTTCGAGTTTCATGAATTTGGGAATACCAACGAAATTCGGAGGCGCTGGTGTTCGGGCAAAATACGATAAATACGGGTTCGGATCAAGTCGGCTACCAACGAAATTCGGAAGCGCTGGCGGTCGGCTCAATACGACTAACTACGGTTACGAATACCAACGAAATTCGGAGGCGCTGGTGTTCGGGCAAAATACGATAAATACAGGCTCGGATAAAGTCGGCTACCAACGAAATTCGGAGGCGCTGGTGTTCGGGCAAAATACGATAAATACAGGCTCGGATCAAGTCGGCTACCAACGAAATTCGGAGGCGCTGGCGGTCGGCTCAATACGACTAACTACGGTTAAATAATGCAAGCTACTAAGAGGAAACTCTGGGGTTAGCATCAGAGTCTACTCTGTTTGTTTCGAACAAAACCTTGTCTATTTATTCAAAAATAAAATAAACTAAATGAGACTTCTACAGTTAAAAAGTAATTTAAGTAAGCAGTAAGGGTATTCACAGTAGTAAGGAAAATAGTAAGGGTATTCAAGGTGTGGGGAAACTTATCTTTAATGATGTTAGTGTTAAATGTATATATATATATAGGGTTAGTTTGTAACGGCACGTTACAATTTATTCCTCAGAAAGTAAATAAAATAAATCAAAGCAAAAAAAAACTCTTTTTTCTGAGGAAAAATTAAACTAATCAAAATACTTTTATTTCCAAATCGAAAATAAATTGAGGGGCTTAGAGCACAAGGGTTTTAATGTGCTGTTTTCACAAATATTGAACGTGCAGTAAAACTGCTCAAAAAACTGAGTGCTTTTCATATAAATTTTACTACAGGTTCAAATATTTTGTGTTGTGAATACAGCCTTTTTAAAATTGAGTTTACATATAGTCGTTGCTCCGACAAAATCAGCTATGTGGTTTTTCAGGAGAGCAAAAAAAAACCGTTTTATGTAGTAGTTACCTTAGCAGATATTTTTAAAGTGTAACGTTTAATTGAACAAATGTTAATATATAAATAAGGCTCGACTAATTGGCCATTGGGCAGCTATAACAAATTTTTTCGAAAAACTACACTTAACTCATTTTGTTGGAGCATTTTTAAAATTATTTTTTATTTTTTTATACACATAGCAGTTTTTGTTTGATATATGCATATTTTTATTAAAACTTAGCATATTTTAAGCAATATCTGTGTTAAAATGTGTATTTGGAAAAGTAAATAAGGAATAATATACTAGTTTAAGGACTTTAAAGAATTGAAACTGTAGAAAAATATTGAAATACCTGCAGATGTAGATATCATTTTACATAGATTAGACGAATATGTTGCATCCGATAAATCGGACATATAAATGAATGAAGGGAGAATTATTCGCCCAACTATGACGAAAATTGTGACCAGTCGAATATCAGGGCTTGGCAAAATATATTTTGCAGCCCCTTTGATACACCCCTTTTGTATCTTTCAGATGACTTTAGAATTTAAGATATCATTTGATTTTACTGCAATCATTCCTTGACAACTTATTCTCGAGCGTAAAATTACTAAAAGAGCTACTAAAGCGTTAAACGAAAATCGTGTTTCCAAGGAATTGAAGTAAAGAAGTAAACCACAGTTGATTTGAAAAATTGGTAGCTGAATGCCCACGGGCATCTTAAGTTGCCGGATGTCAACACAAATAACCAAGTTGTATCCGCGAAGTTGCTGAACAAAGTATGTATTTTGGAAAAAATTGACAAGTGTTTCATTCCACAATTCCAAAAAAAGTTCTGGGAAAAGAACCAAAAGGAATGTATTTAGTATTTGAAAAACAGAACATTAATAGTAAATTGAGACCAAATGATTTAATTATAATTAAATGCGTGGTAATCTTTATTTATTTATTTTATTTATTTATTTATTGGTATTCCTATACAACAGGACTTAAAGTCTTATAATTATAGTACAGGATAAAAAATTCGTAGCAATTTCTTATGTGTCACACAATAAAAGATTTTAACAATAAACATTAAAATAAAAGAATTTAATACATTAAATCAAGTTTTAAAGTGGGAAGATCAAACAATTTTAAACATAAGGACATTCAAAAGCGTTTTTAAATAGAATAGATTACACACGGGAATAAAAATTAAAAATACATTTCCTAAACTGCGTTGCATTACTAGTAAATTGAACAGTTGCTGGTAGAGTGTTCCAAAGACGAATACTGTGAACGAAAAACTGCCATTCAGATACTAACTTCTTGAATCTTATCGGGATCAGATTGTTATTTCTTCTTGACTGCGTAAAAGTAACACGTTCAAATAGATACGTCGGCTCGCCAGTATAGATCATTTTATGCAAAAGAGTAAGACATCGAATATTTAACATGTCAGAAAAACGCACTCCATAAAGTTTACTTTCGTAGGGTGTAACATGAGAGAAACGTCCTAAGTTGAAGACATATCTCAGAATGGCATTATACGTAGACGTTAATTTCCTGGTGCTTTTTTGGTCACAGCTTGCAAAAACCTCGCTGCCATATAATAAAGCTGGAACAAGATATGTCTTAGCCAAAAGCATACGTATGCTGAACGGGGTTGAGTGTTGAGTTGCCCAAAGCGAACGAAGCATCACAAATACTTTCCCTGCAGCAGCGTTTATATGATCTGACCAAGTAAGTGAAGAATTAAAAATAATGCCAAGGTTTTTAGTCTTCTTGACAATTTCTTTTTGCTGCGAGTTCAAGATTATATTGTTCTCAATAGTTTTTTGTGTATTGTTCCTGGAAATTACAAGGCACTTAGATTTAGCAGGATTCAGACAAAGACCATTTGCCTTTGCCTAGGCTTCAATTTTTGATAGATCAAAGTTTAATCTTGAAATATACTCATCAGTCTTATCAGGTTCACTACATATATAAACCTGAACATCATCGGCATACATATGAATTTTGCAATGTTATAACTGTTTTGGCAAATCGTTTATATACATTGTAAAAAGTAGACGACCTAATATGGACCCTTGAGGAACACCTTTGGTCACAGGCAACGGCAATGATTGCTTATTGTTTGAACTTACATACATACTGATATCGGTTACTTAGATATGATGAGATGAGATCAGCCGCTGAGGAGGTAAAATGGAAAAACTTAGTTAATTTAATACGAAGCATGTCATGATCAACCATATCAAATGCTTTGGAGTGATCCAACAGCACCAACAAGGTAACATTTCCGTTATCTATATAGCCTCGAATTTCCTCCGTCACTCCAATAAGTGCAGTTGTACAACTATGTTTGGGTCGGAAACCAGATTGCATTTTGGTTAATAAATTATTCGTCACAAAGTAAGCACCTATTTGTTTATGCAAGAGCCTTTCGAAGACTTTAGATAAATATGAAAGGATAGCAATTGGACGATATTCATTTCTATTTTTAGGGATGGGAACAATTTTCGCACACTTCCAGTTCTGTGGAAAAATACCTTTTGTAATTATTGTGTTGAATATGTGTGTGACTTGTGGAAGTAAGTTAGGAAGAAGGAGTTTAAAAATTTAGGCTGAATTTTATCAGGTCCAATTGCATTTGATATGATATCATGGCAAGCAATAAAGGTATCATACTGAGAAACACAGCGAAAAGAAAATTGTGGTGCGGAGCTATTAAATGATGAACTGGCACTACTAGAATAATAGTTAGGAGAAATGTTTAAGTTTGGAATTTTAGTAAATAGCTCGTTGAGTGAGTCAACATTCAATTCCGAAGAGTCTGTTTTATTTAATTTTCCGATGCCAATATCACGAATAATTTTCCAATTTTTCTTTGAGTTCACAGCAGTTGAAAATAAGTTAGTAAAGTAGGAGAATTTTGTTTGCTTAATAAGTTTATTTACTTCCCTTCTGGCAATAACAAATTGATCATGCAGGTCATCAGTTTTGAAGCGTTTCCAACATTTATATAGATGATCTCGTTGGTTTATTTTAGCTTTAATTTGTTCATTAAACCAAGGCTTAGTAGTGCTTTTCTGTGTGACTGTTTTAACTGGCACAGATTTTTTGAAAATTTCGGAAAGATTTTTCTCCAGAAAACTAACTTGGTCATTAACATCGATCATGAAGAAAATACGATCCCAATCAATTATTTGCAGCTCATTCATCATTGCATTATAATCCATTCTTTTAAAATCATAATAAGTATTCTCTTCCCTCGTATATTTGGTTCTGAAATCGAAGCATAAAAATATTAGGTCGTGTTTCGAGAAACATGGTGCGCCAATCTGTTCATATAGCAGGACTTTATTTATGTCGTTGACAAAAAACATATCCAGCAGTGATTGATTTGTAGAAGTAAAATGCGTTGGTGTTAGTACATTTGGAGAAATTAAACCAATTGATTCCATTACGTCAAGTAGTTGTGACTCGCATAAAACATTAGAGTTGAAATCTCCACACAAAACAACGTTTTCATAATTAACCGTTATGTTTTCGAGATAATGATGTAGTTCTCCCAAATCTATCCGCCTATTGGGTCTATAAATACATCCAATAAGTAGTTTCTTCCCCATAGATACAACTTCAACAAATATGTATTCGATTTTTTCGTCAGGGATAGATTTAAGTAGAAATTTACTCGTAATGCATTTTCTAATAAAGATAGCAACCCCTCCACCATGTGTACGCCTATCACAACGATACATCTTGAAACCAGACAACTCAAGTATACCATCAGGGATGTTTTGATCAAACCATGTCTCCGACACACATATTACATCAACGTAAGAGTTCTCAAAGATATACCGATACTCATCAATTTTATTGTTTAAGCTCTGTGCATTTATATGGCATACATATATTTTTTGAGTGATTGAAGACTTCTATATTTTGATCCTTCTATTAACAGTTTTTAAGTGCACCCCGAGCAAACATATTTCACAATATGAACACCTCCAACAAAATTATTACTAACGAATTGTGGATAATGTGGATTATTAAACATAATATAGTCACTGGCAAACATACTATGGTTAAAGTAGTTATCCATTTAGAAGCCACAACCATATGGTTCCCTCCGAAAAAACAACTGAATGAAGTTTGTTAAGTGGTGTCGTAAGTAAAGAATTTCGAAAAATAGTTGTTCATTATTTTTGGGTTTTATCCACATGGGATGCTAAAGAAGCGTACACAAACGGGTTGGTCGATAGATTGTTGATATATTATTAATTTATTCAGAGTTACTAATACAATTGCAAATAATGTTCAAACTTAATTAGCCGAGCAATAGTAACGAAGACATTCAGCACGTTGTTGTAAAACCGACCAGATACTCTGGCTTTCATCGAACCCGCAGCCATCGTACTGATAAAACAGCTTACTGCCAACAAGCCTACCGGGCACCTTTTTTTGACATAAAATAACTGAAATACTAGTTAAAATCTATATGTTGTGAAAACAGTTAAGTGAATTTTTACACATAGCTGTTTTGTACAAACATTCTGTATATGGGTTACACATAGCTACTTTTGTTATCTTCTGAACCAGTAAATATATTATTTAATGGCTTGGTGGGTAGATGTATCATTAACAAAGGTTTCAAAGGGTGTAATAAAAAAATATATGAAAATAAATAATTTAATATTAAAAAGACCTAGATCTTGATTTAAAAAATAAAACAGTTATTAAATTAAACAAGGTAAAATAAAAGCTAAATATAATTTTACACATAGCTGATTATGTTGGAGCAACGAAGATATGTAATTATAGGTGAAGTTCGGAGAAGTTGTTCAGAGCACAAGAGGTGCTGAACCATTCAAGCACTTGACATTAAAATGGTGGCATGTAATAATTTCTCCTCAATGATACAAAAAAAGGATTTTCTCCTCTATGGTTTAGCAAGTACCTGCTTCGCTAAGTTAATCTCCTAAGATCTGCCTTGTTTCTAAACGAAGCCCGACTACGCAGAGACGCTTTAGTTAGCGAAGCCCGTATTGGTTATACCATAGAAAACGAAATCCTTGCGCCCGGCCAATGGCCGGCTATTATCCCAAATTTGTTCACATTCTAATTTTCTAATTTTGAATATCAGCATAGACAACAAAGATTAGAAATTCCACACATTGATAATATAACACATATTTTATTTTTCAACTTTATTAACTTTTAATTTGAAATTAAATATTCACTTAAGAAAGCAAAATGAATTTAGGAACTTCATATACACATTAGTAAAAACTTCATTATAATGGAACTACATACTTAAAATTGCATGTACCGATTATTGATATATCGTCGTTGCTCCAACAAAATCAGCTATGTGCAAAATTTTGAAATTTTTTTTATTACACCCTTTGAAACCTTTGTTAATGATACATCCGTAACCAAACCGTTTAATGATATCTTTACTGGTTCAGAAGTTAACAAAAGTAGCTATGTGTAACCCATATACAGAATGTTCGTACAAAAACAGCTATGTGTAAAAATTCACTTAACTGTTTTTCACAACATATATATTTAAACTAGTATTTCAGTTATTTTATGTCAAAAAAGGGTGCCCCGGTAGGCTTGTTGGTAGTAAGCTGTTCAATTAGAGCGATGGCTGCGGGTTTGATGCCCGCCAGAGTATCTGGTCGTACTGAAGGCCTTCGTTACTATTGCTTGGTTAATTAAGTTTTAACATTATTTGCAATTGTATTAGTAACTCCTAATTAATTAATAACATATCAACAATCTATCGACCAACCTGTTTGTGTACGCTTCTTTAGCATCCCATGTGGATTAAACCCAAATATAATGAAAAACTAATTTTCGATATTCTTCACTTACAACACCACATAACAAACTGCAATCAGTTGTTTTATTTTACTTTTCGGAGGAAACCATATGGTTGTGGCTTCTAGATGGATAACTACTTTAACCATAGTATGGTTGCCGGTGACTATATTATGGTTAATAATCCACAATATGCTTAAAATTTTTCGTTAATAATAATTTTGTTGGAGGTGACCATATTATGAAATATGTTTGCTATGGGTGCCCACCAAAATAAAGAAGTATACTTCTATATGCAGTCACTCAAAAAAATATATGCATAAAGTTTACCACGCATTTTATGATAATTTAAATCATTAGCTCTCAATTTTCTATTTTATAAAATTTTTTGAAATACTAAATAGATTCCTTATGGCTATTGTCCCAAAATTAATAAACATTAACCCATTATAAGCCACAACTTTTTTTGGAATTAGGGAATGAAACACATTGTCCTTTTTGTAAAGATGCCAGTGGGCATTCAGCTATCAAATTTGCAAATCAACTATGGTTTACTTCTTAACTTCAATTTGTCAAAGAATGATTGCAGTAAAAATATATGATGTCTTAAAACAAAAAGAAACAAAAGTGATGTATCAAAGGGGCTGCAAAATTTATTTTGCAAAGCCCTGACTGGTCATTATTTTCGTCATAATTGGGCGAGGCATTCTCCCTTAGTCCCCATTAATTCATTTATATGTCCGATTTATCGGATTCAACATATTTGTCTTATCTAGGTAGAATGGTATCTATATCTGCAGGCATTTCAACATTTTTCTAAACTTACAATAAACAATAAATTTCAGTGTTTTTATCAAAAATAAAAATTGTGAAATTAAGCACGAATAACAAAATCATTTAAAATTAAATCCACATTATGTCGGATGTTGTGTTTTAATAACCAATTTTTTTGGAAAATATGTTCTACTAAAAATTGCCGATGTTTTGATATATAAGTCGTTTCCGTAGGTCATATGACAGCCCTAAAATGTAGGATTGTATAAAAATGTTGATGTTTCTAAGCCCATTTTTTGAGTATTTTGCTAATAAATTGCCCATTGTCTAACCGATTTGATTGTTCTATATACCGTCGTGTTAAAGAATAATTTTAAAATTTACTTAAGTTATATATATTTACTTAAGTTATATATATATGTATGGATATGGATATGGATATTTGTATACACTTGTATATATTTTAACAAACTTAATTATAAAAAAAGTGATTTTTGGGAATTCAGTATTTTGGTTATAACTCAGCCATTTTTTAACCGATTTGACAGATATACCGACGTGTTTAAGAAGGAATTTACCATTTACCTGAGTTAGAAAGCTTGGACTCGGGGAAATCTATGGTTCCCGAAAGTGGGTATTTAAAAAAATTTTTGGTCATAACTTTTTTGTATCTGAACCGATTTTTCCGAGTTTTTTATAAAATATGTTCTACTAAAAATTTCCGATATTTTGGTATGTAAGTCATATCCATAGGACATATGGCAGCCCTAAAATTTAGGTTTTTATACAATTTTAAATTTTTTTTTGTACGGGAGGTACCACGCCCACTTCTCCGATCCCGCCCACATTTTGTAGGATGGTGTGTATTGACTACCTAAATGAGTGCACCTAATTTGGAAACTTTGGCTTTTGCCGTTCCCCAGATATACAACAAAAAGTAATAAAATTACAACAATCACAAGGGATTTTTGGAAAAAATTAGAGGTAGTCGTGGTTTTTTGCTCATAGCTCAGCCATTTTCTGATCTGGCTGAATTTCAATAGCAAAATTAAAATAAGAATACCTGACAGAAACATACACCAACCAAGCCCTCATCATTTCTGGGGGCTTCGGAAAATGCATTTCAACAGACAGACGGACAACCGGATTTGAACTTCGCTTTTCATAAGGACCCAAAATATGTATACTTTATAGGGTGTAGGATCAATATTGTAGAAATTCCAAACGGAATAACAACGTTATATATCGCTGGCTTAACATGTAAAGGCTCTAAGTCCATATTTGAAAATTTTACAGGAGAGACAAAAAACAATCAAAATACATGTGATGGAACAATTTGAGAGAAATGGTTAAACTGTACTTTTAATTGGGACTTAGAGTTTTTTCTTGTAATAAATTGAACTTAGCGCTTTTGCTCACCACTACATAACAACAACAAAAAATGAGATAACTGTAATATTTTCTTTGTAAACAATGTATTTTTACTTATTGCACATTACTGCATTAAAATCTCAATTTCTTAAAAAAGTGGACTTAGAGCCTTTACATGTTAAGCCAGCGATATGTATATCCTTTTACCTTCGGTGAAGGGTATAAAAAGAGTTATTTTTGGGAATTCAGTATTTTGGTTATAACTCAGCCATTTTTTAACCGATTTGACAGATTTATTAACCGACGTGTTTAGAAAGAAATTTACCATTTAGTTGAGTTATAAAGCTTGGACTCGGGGAGATCTATGGTTCCCGAAAGTGGGTATTTAACAAAAAAAATTTAATTTTTGTCATAACTTTTTTGTATTTGAACCGATTTTTCCGAGTTTTTTTATAAAATATGTTCTACTTAAAATTTCCGATATTTTGGTATATAAGTCATATCCATAGGACATATGGCAGCCCAAAAATGTTTATACAATTTTTAATTTTTTTTGTACGGGAGGTACCACGCCCACTTCTCCAATCCCGCCCACATTTTATAGGATGGTGTGTATTGACTACCTTAATGTGTGTACCTAATTTGGAAACTTTGGGTTTTGTCGTTCCCCAGATATACAACAAAAAGAAATAAAATTACAACAACCACAAGGGATTTTTGAAAAAAATTAGAGGTAGTCGTGTTTTTTTTGCTCATAACTCAGCCATTTTTTATCCGATCTGGCTGAATTTCAATATCAAAATTATAATAAGAATACCTGACAGATACATACCCCATCATTTCTGGGGGCTTCGGAAAATCCAGATGGACAACCGGATTTGAACTTCGTTTTTTATAAGGACCCAGAATATATATATTTTATAGGGTGTAGGATCAATATTGTAGAAATTACAAACGGAATGACAAAGTTATATATACCCTTTTACCTTCGGTGAAGGGTATAATAATATACCGTTATTTTTGGTCAGCAGAGACGTGTAGCAGACAAAATGTTGCCTCGTTCAGTTTAACATCTACACTCGCAATATTATTACAGTAACGGACTGTAGTTTATTTAAGAAATATTCCGTTCAGTCATTTTTAAATAAATAAACATTTAAAATTCCAAGCAAATTTATTTTTAACTGATTCTAACAGTTATTCAAAAACTAAGTGCATATTAATACGGATTTTCAGTTGCAGTTAATATTGTCCGTTGATTGAGTTAAATTCTTCTCTATGTTAAAGTAAATAAAAATGTTATTTAAAGCAACGAAAAGTTCATTTAATTTTTACTGTCAAAAATGCAACCGCGAATTCCGTAAAAACAAATAAATATGCAGTTATTTTTAAAATTTTACTGTCAAAAATTCAACACCATATTCAGTAAAAACAATTAAATATTCAGTTATTTTATATAATTTTACTACCAAAAATGTATTTTTACTTATCTATAAAAAATGAATTGCTTGTTTTGTGTAAGCAATTCCCATTTTCTATTTGTTAAAATAATTTAGTTAAATACATCAAATTTTAAAAGTAAAATAATTGCGAAGCCATATCGGTCATGCTGCTGGTGTCTTATAATTGAGAGTTCTTCTGTAAACAACGTGGTCAGTACAACAAAAGTAAAAAAACGTGTGTAACTGGGTAAGTAAATAAAAATATTCTCCCTCTCTCGCTTATAAGAAAAACAAGCGGACAGGTGTCTGTCTGGTATTTTTTATAAAATTCGGCTCTTTTGTGGAGTAAACGAAAATTTAATAAAATAACTGAATATTTAATTGTTTTTACTGAATATGGGGTCAATTTAGGGTTGCCATACGTACTGTTTTTAACAGTACATGTACTGATTTTTTCCAATTGTACTGTTTTATGCATAATGTCCCAAACAGTACGCAAATGTGCTGTTTTTTACACTTTGTACTGTTTTTTGTACTGTTTTTTTTGGTTCAGTCTACAAAAAACCAAGATATTCAGAAAAACCCTGTTTAAGTCATATTTTGAAAATATCCTTATATTTAACAGTACATCGATTAAAAAAAAGGTTGTGTTCCAAACAAAAAAGCTCTAAAATAATAAGACTTTTTACGCTGTGGTCATTGTTTTCTCATAAACACGCAGTAGACATCTTAATTATAATGGGTGACTCGCAGCAGTTGTATATTTTCATGTTATTATTTTTAAGACATATGATTTTATAGCTACCTCTTCCAATAGTATTTTCCTTTAAACACCTGAGAAAGATAAAAACAAAGTCGAAATTTTGTTAAAAATATTATATTTTTTAAATACTAACGTACGGTTTACAAAACAAATTTTGTATAAAAATTCTCCTTAATAAACTTTTGTAAGATTTAATAATCGTTTATAAATACGGGGGTAAATAAATACTTATTCCATCACAACTATCGTTAATTCCTAGAATTTTTTTTAATATTCGGGCAAGTTCTGGAAATCGAAATCACGTGAAATTGAAAAAACGAACAAATTTAAAAAATTCTCCGGGCTCAAAATTTATAAAAATACCTAATTCCTTTCAGGACCACTTTTCTCTACCTAAACTACTTTTGAAATAAAGAAAAGCTACGTTAATTTTTACAAAAATTTTATTGAATATCTTCAGCGTATAAATTTTATTGAAACTTGTTTTTTACTATTTTAATATTTTCAGATTTTGTTAAATAAAAATACACCAAACTATGTTTTTTGCTTAGCTTAAATTTTTTTTGAAATTTGAAAATTAACTTGGACACATACATTTTTTCAAATTCTATTTGATTTGTGCAACTATGCGTGTGGTGAAAATTACTTTAACTACCAGTATGCTTAAAGAAAGTCCTACTTACACAAATGGAGTAATTTCGTATACGTTTAAAATTCCATAAAACGGAAATCATTCCTTTGACGTTACACATTTCAAGTGTTTTTCGTTATATAATTGTTGCATATTCAATCAAAAGTTTTAAATATATAATAATTTAAATAAATAGTTGTGTTTTCGCCAAAAAAAAATGTACTGTTTTTTTCTTGATTGTACTGTTTTTTTGTGGTCAATGTACTGTTTTTCCGAATTTAAAATCTGGCTACCCTAGGTCAATTTGACAGTAAAATTTTAATAAATAACTGAATATTTAATCGTTTTTACTGAATATGGTGTTGAATTTTTGACAGTAAAAATTAAATGAACTTTTTGTTAAAAATAAATGAAAAATAGGTAGACCGGTTTTTAATTGAACTTTCATTTATTTTATATTACAATTTTAGTTAATTTTACGTACAGAATATTGTGAGTGTACTCATAACAGACAATGTCGTTTAGTTTAAACTTATTTAGGTAGAGTGACAAGGAAAATACAGAATAAATTCAATAAATTCAGAATAAATTCAATTCAAATGGAACAGAAAAAAGAAACGGTCCGTTATTTTCTGATTTATTCGTTGGCGGAGACGTGTAGCAAACAAAGTCCTGCAGCGCTCACTTCTTGATCCATTCATTAGAGACAATGCCGCTAAGTTTTTCCTTTTAAGGGAACAGTGACACTACTACGCCGTTGTCATGCATAACTCCCTCTGTTTAGTGTCATTACCACGAAGAGACATTAATGAAATTTTCATCCTCGATATTTTTGCATGAATATAAACTTGTTACTGACTCTGTTGCGATTATTCAACGATGAAAATGTCATAATGACAAAAGGATAATGTCTTGTGTATGAATATGAATAAATATTTGTTTATACATACATATGTACGTATATTAGTGTTTAGTTTCCCTGCAAATAATATTGGACCAATTGGTCCAATTTGAATAAATGGACTACTCCATGGACTGGTCTGATGTAATGCAAGCATGGACCATGTCATTGCTAAAAAGTGTTTGTAGTGAGACGACATGTCTTCGTTTTTTAACGACATGTTTTCGTTTTAACCCTTTGACGACCAAACATTTTCGGCTGAACCGATTAACTTTTTTGTTTTATTCTCGCAGTCTACGGCCATATAGTAGTTACGAAAAAAAAAATTGGCCTCCTGCGTAGCCTCTAAAGCTGTGTTCACATTATGTGTATTTGTCATGTGGATTGTCACTTTTTCACATGTTAAATATGTACATATCGTCTGAACCCCTTCAAACACTATCATGTGTTATTTCTCTGTGTACAGTACACATGACAATTTTGATTTAGAACGTGTTCTATTTTCAAGTGACAAAGCATCTGACATCAGCTGTTTTTTATTAACAAAATTGTTTGTGGCGGCAAAAATTAATTGAAATTGGAATACATATATATTAAAATAGTAAATAAATAATAAAACAGATAAAAAATACACAAATTAATTATTAAAAATGTTTTTTTTATTTTTGATAGGTTATGTCATATGTACGTTACATACCATTATGTGAACATGTAAATTACAAACCTTATGTAAAACTCAAATTTTGACATACACATGAAAACACGTGTGGGTAGAAAAGTGACATTCCATATGACAAATACACATAATGTGAACACAGCTTTAGTCCCCAATTTTGCTTGGAAAACATAGTTGCCTATGTGTTGAAAGCAAATTTTTTATCCCAAATTATTTTATTGCAGAAAAGATTTATATAATAGTTTCTATTTTAAATATACAGTAAAATATAATAGATCACAAAAATAAACTAATATTAGTGTTGTTCGTGATAGATTCCAAAGCAATCAGGGGACGTAGTGAGGCAAAGAAACACATTTCATTGAACGCAAAAAACATTTGTGCGACTATACTTATTTTTGGAAGCACAATGGGAACAACGTTTCCAACCTTCACGCTTTTCCATTTTATGGAGATTTGGGCTTGCTTATAAAATGAGTTCCAGATGTGGTTACCGCTGAAAAGGCACGCTTTCTTGAATAGAAGCCATTTATTAGTTCTTTGGCTAAAGCTGCTCTAAAATCAATAGAGGTCACGTTGACAGAGGAACGGTTGGCCAATATGAGGTTTTTAACTCGAAAAGTTCGAAGAACAGACGTAAATAAAAACGCCAAATCGTAAAAGGGATCGTACTCATAATATACTTTTTTTTATCCATTAGATCAACTCCTCCCATTCCTTTATTATAGTGCTGTATAATCAGGGGGCAATCAATATCTATTTTAGCAGATTGTCCAGCTACACGTCGCTTGACTTTCAATTGCGCTGTTGGGTCAATAAAATTTGAAACGAGGTAGACACCACGATTATCCATCCATTTTATAACAGAAATGTTATCCGAGATGAAGTAACTGATGTCCCCTCTTTTCATATCTTTATCCGCCGGAAAATTTCTTTGGCATGTGCTTTCTATTACATCGGATTGTTCCGCACGCCATTAAGTCATTTTGCTGAAGAATATGCATTAATTTCAGTCTCGTAAAAAAATTGTCAAAGTAAACTTCAACCCCTTTTTTGCAAGAGGCTCGCATAACTGCAAGACAACAGCCTCACCAAGACCGGGCTCAACGAATGGTTTTCTTCCGGTGTAAATATCAATATTATACAAGAACCCAGTTTCAGACTCACATAAACACCAAAGTTCGAATCCCCATGAAATAGGCTTGTCCTTCATGTACTGTTTCATAGCATTGTGTCCTTTAATTTCAAATAAACACTGTCAAATTACTTACATGTGTTCATATGCATGTACATTCATACTATGCAATTTGGTGATTCCCCTTTTTCGTTTCAATATGTAAATGTAAAATACTAAGCGCATGTATTATTTTTCAGTGTTAAACATTTCTTTTAAAAAAAGCGCTCAAAAGCTAGAAACTTAATTTGAAATTAGAGATTATAGTTGTAGAGGGTTTTACGAATGTTAATTTTCGCTTCAACCCATAGGCAAACATAATTGCCAAACATAATTTGATAGTTTGTAGGCAGCTTGGAATTTGCGTAAGCTTCTCCATTTGATTTATTTCCATGGATTCTTTCTTCTCTATGGTATAACAAAGACCGGCTTCGCTAACTATAGCTTTTCTGCACAGACGGCCGGGCGCAAGTATTTTTTTCATTTATGGTATAACAAGTACCGGTTTCGCTAAGTAAAGCTTCTAAAACCTGCCTTGTTTTCAAACGAAGGACGATTTCGCGGAGAAGCTTTAGTTAGCGAAGCCAGTATTTGTTATACCATAAAGGAGAAAATCCTTGCGCCCGACCAAAGGCCGGCTATACAGTGAAGCTTTAGTTAGAGAAGCCGGTGTTTGTTATACCAAAGAGGAGAAAATCCTTGCGCCCGGCTGAAGGCCGGCTCTGCAGAGAAGCTTTAGTTTGTGAAGCCGGTACATGTTTTATCAAAGAGGAGAAAACCCTTTAAAAAATATGCCTTTATGTCTCATTTTCGGAAAAAAATTTATGGCGTTAAGTCTCATTATATTGAGTCTTAATGGCATATGCCCTAATGTCTCAATGGAATGTGACTTAACGCCAGATGGCTTTATGTCCTATGGCTTTGTGACACCCCACCAACATAACCATTTTTGACTGCACAAGTATGTATATAACTTTTAATTCACTTCTGTGTAACTGTATATGGCACTTCTTTAGAAAGGTTATTTTTTTGTGACGTTACGAAAACAAACAACTAAGTATTTAAGACCCATCTTGTTCAAAATAAGGATGTTTTTTTTAGAGTGTCATAACTTTGAGTTGGTATTACTGATTTATTTGAGTACCCATTTAACACCTGCATAATATTCTGTACGTTAAATTAACTGAAATTGTAATATAAAATAAATGAAAGTTCAATTAAAAACCGGTCTACCTATTTTTCATTTATTTTTAACAAAAAGTTCATTTAATTTTTACTGTCAAAAATTCAACACCATATTCCTTAAAATCAAATAAATATTCAGTTATTTTGTAAAATTTTACTGTCAAAAATTCAACACCATATTCAGTAAAAACGATTAAATATACAGTTATTTATTAAAATTTTACTGTCAATTTTTTACTGTCAAATTGACTCCATATTCAGTAAAAACAATTAAATATTCAGTTATTTTATTAAATTTTCGTTTACTCCACAAAAGAGCCGAATTTTATAAAAAATACCAGACAGACACCTGTCCGCTTGTTTTTCTTATAAGCGAGAGAGGGAGAATATTTTTATTTACTTACCCAGTTACACACGTTTTTTTACTTTTGTTGTACTGACCACGTTGTTTACAGAAGAACTCTCAATTATAAGACACCAGCAGCATGACCGATATGGCTTCGCAATTATTTTACTTTTAAAATTTGATGTATTTAACTAAATTATTTTAACAAATAGAAAATGGGAATTGCTTACACAAAACAAGCAATTCATTTTTTATAGATAAGTAAAAATTAATTTTTGGTAGTAAAATTATAAAAAATTACTGAATATTTAATTGTTTTTACTGAATATGGTGTTGAATTTTTGACAGTAAAATTTTAATAAATAACTGCATATTTATTTGTTTTTACGGAATTCGCGGTTGAATTTTTGACAGTAAAAATTAAATGAACCTTTCGTTGCTTTAAATTACATTTTTATTTACTTTAACATAAAGAAGAATTTAACTCAATCAACGGGCAATGTTAACTGCAACTGAAAATCCGTATTAATATGCACTTAGTTTTTGAATAACTGTTAGAATCAGTTAAAAATAAATTTGCTTGGAATTTTAAATGTTTATTTATTTAAAAATGACTGAACGGAATATTTCTTAAATAAACTACAGTCCGTTACTGTAATAATATTGTGAGTGTGCTTTTTGTTTGATTATGAATCGACATACATAGTATGTACACCAGAGCAACACGTGTAAATTGCTATCATTTTTAATCAAAACAATTCGGCATATGGGCTGAAACACATATTGATTGATTGATTTTGAATATTAATTCAAAATTTTATTTTCCGATAAAGCCTTTTTCTTGTTGAGTGGGTACGTAAATAAGTAGAATTGTCGCATTTGGAGTGAGAAGAATCAACAAGCTTGTAACGACGTGTTTTCCACCTTATTCTGGGGTAGAGCTCGCGGCTCCCAGGGTTCGTTACAAAAATTTATTTAGTGACCAGAGAAATGAAACACCGTACTCGCTCTTTTTTTCATAAACGTTATAAACCGTAAGCACAGTATATTTATTTGTTGTCTCTTAGCTAAATTCTACAATTAGCGACACATTAAATATTACGCAGTACCCAAACGACGGACACGACACTCTCGGGACAACACACACTCGGCAATTTACCAACACACGGGGCAGCGACGCGACACACAATAGTCTCACTAGGCGTGTGACTGTAGAGACTCCGGAGAGAACAGCGCGATCGAGGTATAACCTCGCACCAGCTGTCCAACCGGCGATGGGTGTTACTGCACGTCGAGAGAATTTAGTCTACACCGCTGTTCTCTCGAAATGCGGTATCACCCCGCTCTCTGATACTACCTCACGATAGCCAAGAAAAAGCCAGAAAACAAACCAAGAGAATTTAGTCTACACCGCTGTTCTCTTGCCTTGCAATCTTTACCGGCAACGAGTGGGATCACACGAAAGAAGTATAACCTCTCTTCGACGATCGCTAGATGTTAGTTAGCTGTAGAGGTATAACCTCTGAAAAATGTGCAGGTATACAAAATGCACGTAAACAAGGATTTTGAAGAAAAATTCCAGAAAATATTTATTTTGGGCAGTTAAGTCAAAGTGCAACTAACTTTGATATTTTGTATGAAAATAATTTTAAAATGCCAAAAATTTTGTGCATTTATCTTAAATGTGCAGGTATAGAAAGTGCACTTAAAAAAGGAATTTGTATGGAATTAGAAAGAATAATTCCAAAAATTATCAATTTTGTGCAGTTAAGTCAAAAGTGCACGTAAACAAAAGGCAGTTAAGTCAAAACTACTGTATAACAAACACCAATAGAATTGTATCTCCCTCTGGTTACTTAGCGACGTCAGCTACACAAATAAATTGGTTAAAATATAAAAAATATCAAAGTACCCATTGCACAGAAAATATGCCGCTTAGCACACCGGAAAATGTGGATCTCTCTATTGTCAATTTTGACAGTTATCTTAAACTAGCTGTTCAACATTCCAGCAAACCCCTCAAAAAAACCAAATATAATAAAATATATTTTACAGAGGTCGATCGCCTCTTGAATGAAAAAAGGAGAGTGCGAAGAGATTGGCAATTGCACAGATCCCCTCAACTTAAAAATGAATTAAAAGAGTGTACAAAAAGGCTAAGAAAATTACTGCAGACTCAGAAAACGGCTTCCGTGGAAAAATATCTTAAGGACCTGGATGCAACTCCACAATCAGACTACTCATTATGGCGTGCAGCTAGAAAACTCAAAAGACCAGTTATCTCGAAACCACCATTAAGAAACCGGAATGGAAGTTGGGCAAATAATGATAATGAAAAAGGAAACCTGTTTGTAAATCATTTGAAAAACGTATTTACCCAAATATACCTGACGATATAGCGGACGAGTTGTCGCCTGTTTATGTTTGAGCAGCTATCCCCCTAAGATTTGAGATAAAGGAAATAGAAAAGGCTATTTGTGAATTAAACACCAAGAAGGCACCTGGTATTGATAAGTTCCGTACCAAATGCTTTTGGAGCTACCTCGCATAGCAAAGAAAATTATTCTTTATATTTTAATGCTCAAGATTGGATGGTCTCCTTAATAACGATGATACCAAAACCAGGAAAAGAGCACACAAAAGTTGAGTCATATAGGCCTATTAGCTTGTTACCTAATATATCATAGCTGTTTGAGAAGCTCTTAGCGTCAAAATTAACCCCAATTTTGAATGACAATGGGTGTATACCTAATCATCAATTCGGTTTCAGAAGAGAGCATAGCACAATTGAACAAACCCATCGGATAGTAAACGCCATAAGAAAAGCGTTTGAAGAAAGAAAATATTGCTCCGCTCTTTTCATAGATGTTTCTCAAGCTTTGATAAAGTCTGGCATGTAGGCTTGCTACATAAATTGAAGCTAAACCTACCGGTTAATACACACAAGCTGTTAGAAAGCTACTTAGTTGGTCGAAAGTTTATTATTAAAGAAGGTGATTATTTAAGCTCTCCTCAGCTAATTGACGCTGGAGTCCCTCAGGGAAGCATCCTGAGCCCACTTTTATACTTAATATATACCTCGGATATGCCAACAAACAGCTACACCCAAACTTCAACATTTGCTGATGATACAGCTTTTCTAAGCGTGCACGAAAACAGTCAAGAAGCATCTCGATACCTACAGGATCATATATTTCAGCTCGAACTATGGTTAAAGCAATGGAGAATAAAGGTCAATGAGCAAAAATGCGTACATATAACATTCACCTTGCGTCGAGAATCTTGCCCCCCTTTTAAAATCAATAATGAACTAGTGCCTCAACATTCGCATGTCAAATATCTCGGTATTCATCTAGATCAGCGCTTAACATGGAAATGCCATATACATAGAAGCAAAATTAATTCAAATGAAACTAAAAGCAATTCAAATTAACTGGCTTATTGGAAGAAATTCTGTTCTTAGTCTCGATTGCAAACTACTAATTTACAACGCTATTTTAAAGCCAATATGGTGCTACGGTATTTAACTATGGGGCACTGCCTCGGCCGCAAATATCGAAAAAATTCAAAGGCGCCAAAATAAACTTCTTCGAATAATTACAGCTGCCCCATGGTATGTTAAAAACTCAAATATCCACAAGGATCTCAATGTGCCACTGGTAAAGACTATTATTACGAAGTATGCGGTAAAATACTTAAAAAGGCTGGAGTTGCACCCAAATCCACTAGCTCGAAATATTTTAAATGATAGCGGCCACACTCGCTTAAGGAGAAGAGAAACTACAGCACTTACCCATTAAGATGAGCGATAAACACCTTGATAAGTGAACAGAACCCGTGAAAAGAAAATTTTTGTTTGGCACTGGCAGGACATAAAATAAAGCATTAGAATAAGATTTGATAAATAATTGTTAGTTCATATTTTATATGTATATGTATGAAGATTCAATAAATAAATAATGAAAAAAAAACAATTATTTGTTCACTTATTATTCATTTCTAACACACATTTTCCCTTACACCAGTGATGTTATACGCAGGGAAAAATCCCTACGTAGCCGTTGAAAAAATAGGACAGATTTTTTTAAATCATTAAATTGTACTCACAACATGAGTATTATTTATGATCGAAAAATTAGCTCAAATGCGTTTATTTCGCTCTTTACTATTTCGACGTTACTCCAAAACTTTTTGATGCCCATCTTTACAAATTATCTATTTCTTGCTTTGTGGGGTAAATTGTAAAGATCTCCATTCTTGTAAAAGAGCTTATCATAAATTTACCTTAAAATCAAAGCTGAAAAGACGGCAGGCGACAACTCAAAGAAATTTAACAATTTGTAATGTTGCCTTAGTAAAAATTTCATTAGTATGCTATCACAAATCAAAAAAATTTGCCAAATGTATGTAAATAGTTTTCCTTTTCAGTAATATGGGAAAACTATTTACATACATTTGGCAAATTTACATACATTTCGCAAATTTTTTTGATTTGTGATAGCATACTAATAAAATTTTTACTAAGGCAACATTAGTAAAAATTGTAGAAATTACGGGCATTAATGGTAGTTTTTACAATTGGTAAGTATTTGTCATCTAATTTTTCAATCGTATTTTATAAAATATTTGATTATACATATGTATTTTAAATAATTTTTTAGTCGCCATGTTTTTAATCTTTTCTCCGATAAAAACAGCACCATTATGGCTCTTGATTATTGGTACAAATTTAATTTCAAGCCAAACAAAAGTTATTGGGTTCTCACAAAGAAAAAAACAAACTACTCGCAGTTTTATTAATTGACAATAATTTTTGGGCTTCTTTTTTAGCCTATCTTATTTGCTTTATTTCTTCGGCAATGATTTATAATTGTATAATGAGTCATTTATCAATCGCTAAACTGATAAATCAGTTTTGATTCATCAAAAGTGGTCTAAGAAGACTCATTTAGGTGATTTTTACAAACCCAAAAATGAAAAATGTAACTACTCGCTCATTAATTTCTTGTAGGGTATTTTTGTTACTAAATTTTGTAATTGATGTTATTTTTATTCGTTTATTTTGCTGCTCTAGGGTATCATTATCCCCAATGAAAGAAGAAAACTGAGCGAAAAACATCCAAAATTGCATTTAAAAAATGCAGCTTATGTAATCGAAAAACAAAAGGAAAAATTAGAAACGAAAATTCCCAAAGCGAAACAGTTAAATAAGAGCAGACAACAGGCACTTACCAGCTTGTAAAAATAACCCCAGCTTTTACATACAAAAGCAACAACTACGCCACCATCTACATCACAAAGAACATGTAGTAGCTAAAGAAGTGGTGTATCATAGTAAAAGTAGATATAAAAACATCTCTTGCGGCTATAAAAACAATTGAATTTTACCAAACGGTTTGTTTATTGCTATTAAAAATACATTCATATGTAACTATGTATATACCCTGCAAATCATGCGACTAGTCCATACATGTATGTACAATGTAGCCCGTAAACGACTAGGACTAGTCCAAAGGTTTGCAGTGTACAAACAATATTCGGCATGAATGTGTATACCCTGCAGATATATTGGGCCACCTAATCCAATTTGATTTAATGAACTACTCCATGGACTGGTTCGATGTAATGCAAGCATGAACCATGTCATTGTTAAAAAGTGTTTGCAGTGAGACGACATACCTTCGTTTTTTAACGATATGTTTTCGTTTTTAAACGAAGTTAAAACTAATCATCTTGTGTATACAGTGGAGAAGTCTTAAGACTACTCCTTTGCAACCCAAAGCTGGGTTATATGGTCCTGCCCTAAGACATCGTAATATCAAATATACCATGTTTTTCCATACGTTAGGGCTACTTTTGGAGTAGTCCAAGTCCATTGTGTGCTACATTTTACACGCGAGTTGGACTAGTCCTTAAACTTGCAGGGTACATACATATATACCCACACTCAGCATGTTTTTTTTCACACAGTATGTGTGTGCGCATTTATAAATTTGACAATCAGTGTTGCCACCTCATGTGTAATTGACTCCATGTGTAATTTAAAATTTTAAGGTTTTGTAGCACTGATTTTTGTTATTATTCTGTCACAAGATGTAAAAAGGTTTAATATTCTTGGCATAACATTTAACTAAAATAATGAAAGCGTTAAGAGAGCTGAACTAAAAATGGCTGGCTCATTGCCAACTAACCATTTGGCATTTATATAGCCTTTGTCACAATTTATTACCAGTGATGCCAACTTTTTGAGAGCAAAAAGCACTTTAAAATTTAAAAAAAGCACTAAAAAGCACTATTTCGAACAAAGAAAAGCGTAAAATAGCACTAAGCTATTTTTACAATTTAATTAAACACAAAACAAGTTGCATTCGGCTGTGCCGAATATTATATACCTCCAAAATTTAAAAAAGGCGGCGTCGTCGATTGTTGACCACTTTCATTTAACAGTAACTTTGATTTGTTAAATATCTTTGGTTTTTCTAAAATCTTTGGATGAAGTTTCCTGACGATCTGGCCTAAGCAATTCAACAATAAATTTTAAAATAAAAATTACGAATTAAGCACGACAAACAAAAACTTGTAAATTAAAAATTTTGTATTCCCAAGAACAATACTTTGATATTTAATAATGATTATACATACATATGTATTTACATTTGTTTGTTAACATTTTTAAATGCACCATATTATTATCTTCAATAAAAATAATATCATCCAAATCATTTGGATCATCATCAGCTGAGTTTGAATTGGCCATAAAACAGTTTTAAAGTAATTCAGTGCGAGCTCGATTTTCGTGGCTTTTGTACGGTTTCCGACTGCATGTTTTTTTACCTTTTCAGTACGTTTTTTTAACATGACTCAAAATCGTTGTTTATTTTTCCATTCACAATTGCAAATTTTTTTTCAAGCCATTTTTTTTTTTTAAAACAAAACATCGTTTTTAGTACGATTACTAAATATGTTGCCAACGCTTAAAAGTGTAACGTTTTATAAAATTTCCAAATTACTAGGAAGCCTAGCTCTAACCTCGTAAATAAAGTTTTTGGTGAAACGAATGCAGCTTTGATCACTTTTCTTATCATTTGAAATCTTAAAATCTCTACAGGCCTTCTCAACATTGTACCCAAAATAGCAAATCTCATCTAAATCATCCTCTATACAATCAAAGTTTTAAAAAATGGTAGAAAAAAATAAAAATTGTAAAAAGCACTAAAGGCACTCACGAAAAATTGAAAAAGCACCAAGTTAGTGCTTTTTCTTAGTTTGGCACTATGGATAAAATTTTGGCATTTTGAGGCATCAAAAAGCACCATAAATAGTGCCAAAAGCACTAAGTTGGCATCACTGTTTATTACCTATAACGAAAATCTAGTTTGATTTGCACCAGATACACCTAATGTTATGTTTCGACAGTATAATTCAGATGTTAAGTTGTTAAGAGGCGAAATGCTTGTGCCACCTAATAAAATTTGTAGCGTCGAAGGCCTGCCTGAACTTTCCAACATATTTCGAAAATTTACTTCGTAATATTAGATGTAATGCTCGGCACACTTAAGAAGTTTCCAGGATATTTTCGCGACAACATGCACTCTTACATCAAATTTGACCATCATAGTAATTTAGAACAAGAATATTACTAGAAAAATATTTTTGAAATCAAAGATTCTTTGAATATTAAGCAATTTAAACAATTGTACGACAGATTTAAAAAGGAATACTTAGAAATGGTGGACCAAACTTTGAACCTATTCCAATCATCATTAACAAAAAGTCGATGCTTTCAATATCTGGAAAAATCAAAAAAAAAGTTATCTGAATGTAAATGTGATGTATTTTACTTTGTTTATTTTTTGGTAATAAATTACTACATATAAAAAATAAAATGCACTTTTTGTTTTGAACTGTTATTTTTCTGAAATAAAAAAACGACGACTAGTTAATTAAAAAAACCGCAAATTCGTGAGTTTGCGAATAAAAGATAGCAATGTGCAATTTACCATTTCGTTGGTGGCAACATTGGTGACAATAAGGAAAAAGTTCGTTAATCCCCAGTTAGCTGACAGTAACAGAACCCTGCAAAATTTTAGGTCTAGTCCAAACACGCGTGTAAAATGTAGCTCACAAGGGACTGGGGCTAGTCCAAACGTAAGGAAAAAACATGAATTACAAAGGAGAAGTCTTAAATCGTCTACATCGTATACACAAATGGATTAGTTTTAACTTCGTTTAAAAACGAAAACACGTCGTTAAAAAACAAAGACATGTCGTCTCACTACAAACACTTTTTAACAATGACATGGTCCATGCTTGCATTACATCGGACCAGTCCATGGAGTAGTCCATTCAATCGAAATGGATCAGGTGGTCCAATAGTATTTGCAGGGAAATCTTACCGTGCAGTAAAAAAGTAAGACTAATCAGTTTTCTACAGATTTAAACGTTACTGCTAGCTATAATCGTTCTAATTGCTGTACATACAACAAAATTAAGCAGCTGATTTGCAGCGTTACTGTTACTTTCCGCTTACAAGGGCCTTAGTTTATTTTTTTTTTAATTTAGCAGGAGAGTAGTTTTAAAATTTAGAGGTCGTTTTTGAAAATACATAGATATCGATGGCTTAATATAAACAAGGCCTAACTCGATTTTTTTGTTTGTTTACAGGGGAAGAGAAATAACTTAATAAAATCCGTAAAATTTTATTAAAAACATTTTTTAACGTAATTTTTAATAAAACATCCAACAAATGTTATAAAACAGCCCCTAAAATGTTTACACCAAGATACATGTGGCATTAGCTATCAGAATAAACAAACAAGCTATTTAAAAAAAATCGAGTTACGCCTTTTTTTATATTAAGCCATAGTAATGTATATTTTTATTCTAATAAAATCATTACTTCTCATTGGTAATTGTAAGCATTTATACCGAAATACTCCCAGCGTCACAGATTGGAAGTAAACTTAAGATGCTATTCCAAATGCCGTTATCATTTAAAAAAAAAACAAAAAGTTATTTGGCTATAACTTGCTAAAAAAAATGGTAAATATCAATTGAAACTTTGTCCATGGATATCTTTAAACATGGGGATTACAAAAGTGAGCTGAACATAAATTTTGCTTAAATTGACTTAAGCACTTTTTCCTTTTTGCCACAGATATAAATCTGTGGCATTTTGACAAAACATCTTTCTTAAGTCGAGATAAGATAGCAAAAACGTTTAAAAAAAAACTCGGTGAAAAAATTATTTTTATCAATTAATAAAATAAATCAAAATTAAAGAAAAATTTCGTTTATAATACAAAATTTTAAAAACGTAAACAAAAATGGTTTTTGATGGAAAATTCGTGTAATTATCAACATTGTTTCAACTTTTTAAATTTGACATAAGATGTTTTGTCAAAATGCCACAGAAATGTATGTACATTTTTAGTTTACTATGTAAATTAACTCCTGCATTATGACATGGGAATGTTTGTACGATTATGCCAAGATAATCTGAAGTTTTTTACATGGAGCGAAAGGTTATTTGAACACCCCTGTGGAGTCATGAAGTCTGTTTGTCATTTATATGATGATCTAGATTTTTTTGTTTACATTTATTTTTTTCCCTAATTTTTTTTTTATCACAATTTCCACTTATGGATTCACATACAGACATACATATCTACGTACTACGTATTGTATTTCGTTCTTTTGTTGCTTTAAATACTTATAGTTTTTCTCAGCAGATTTTATTTTTTGCTTTTATTTCAAAAATTCCCTGTGGCAAATGTCATTTTAACTTCTTTTCATAAACTGTCATTTTACATTTCATCTCTTGCCATTACTCTAGTTTTTTTTTTATAAACTGTTTTTATACCACTTCCAATGACATTAGATAAAATAGGGTATCCATATTAGTTTTAACATGTACAATAACGTTTGAATGTATAGCGAAAAAATATGGAACCAAGAGATTTTGGGTATTTACCCCTATCGTGGTTGGCGAATTTAAAATATACCTCCGACTGTTTGGTAATAGATTTAGGAGAACGTGAGTTTATTTTCCTTAATCTATTACTAAACAGTCGTAGGCGTATTTTAAATTCGATAACCATGATAAGGGTGATTGTTTGTTTTTTTTATTATTTGTCGACTAATTATTTTTGTATAGAGGGGAGAAATAGGGAAATAAGAGACACTGATTTATTAATTTACTTGCTCCTCATGTACATAAACGACGCCTCGTAATGATGATTTTGACTCGAAATAACAGAAGATCTTTTCATTGACCAGTGAAATTTCACATTTGTCTTTATTTCCGTACCAAAACTCTTTTTCTTAGGAGTATAAAGTTGCTAAAAAAGTATAATATCTATGTATCTTCTATAAGTATATATAAAAAGAAGTGTACACTTTGATTTCACCACCAACTTCAAAAACGGGTCGACCGATTTCAATCAAAACTTCAGGTTACGTTGCAGATGGTCTGTATATATGTATGAAGCTTATGATAAGTTTGCTCGAAATCGGGTTCGGATTTATATTCCAATACAAATGTCAACAAAATGCCCTCCTTTTTGAACTCCTCCGAAACGACTTGACCGATTTTTATGAAGTTTTGTATGTGTATTTCATATTGCTAGAGGGCGTAAAATAGAAAAAGACGGGCAAAAACCAGTTTTCTAAAAATTTGGCATGCAGGTACTGTAACATCTGAAAGAAATGAGTTATATAACGTTTGCCGGGTCAGCTAGTTATTTTATTTTTTTCTTAAAGTTAAGAAAACTACGCAAAATTTATATACATATGTAGATACTTACATACATATATACATAAACTGAAGCACATATGGATTTGGAGGATCAAACATTCTTTAATATTTTTATAATTTAATTTAAAATTAAGGGATTTCTCACAGGCAAAGTTAACTTTGCAGAGTCTAGAGTTTGTGGGACAGAAGGGAAATAAGAATGGAGTGCGTACGGGCTTTGATGTACTAATCAAGTTGATTTGTTTTTCGTTCGTCGTTTACACATATGTAATTGTATTTGGATGCATGTTCAATTTGGCAAACAACAACAAAAGAACACAAAACTTTCCTAAGTAAACTTTGTATATATCCACGGATAATTACCTCGACAAAAATGCCAAACTTTTTGGGTAATTATGCGGTGTAGGCATTTAATCGAATACACTTAACTACCTCGTTGTGGTGATTAAGCGAATACGTTTTAAAATCTCAGTGAGGTAATTAAACGTATTTATTTACTCGATATCTTAACTTTGATGTATGAAAAAAGTGTAGACATAGGAATTGTTACATGTATCAGCTAAATCTAAAGAGATATCAATTAAAAGCAATGGGATTTGCTGTCGTAAATTTTATCTTTAATGCTTTTTGGGATGTCCTGTCATATCCTACTAACAAAAGCGTACTCATACATTTTAACTTATGATCATGCAAACCGTAAAAATGCAATTGTATTTTTTTTCTTGTGCGACCAATAAAGGCGGAAACAATATGTTTGTCCGTTTTAGAGTTGATATCAGTTTGTTTGTGGATAATTTGCATATTTTAGCTATTGCTGTTTTTTTGCACACATATTTTACTTTTTTAAGCATATTTTAATACATGGGCTGTGTGTGGTAGCAAAGTTCTATGGTGAATTAAAATTATCAAAAATGTCTACGCTAATGTCAAAATTTATACTAGCCCCCAGGGCTAGTGAAATTTTATTCACCTCAATAGTGTCAAAAATTTATTCCATGAGTACTTTGCTACCGTTTCACACACACCCATGTTTAGCAATTTCAAGCCAAAGCAAGTTTACGCTAAGAGGATAAATGTTGTTCCAAACTGTAAAGTTTTATATACAGGCGCGCCGGTACACGGTTAACCGGTAACCCCGATTAACCGTGATGGCCAAACATCAGGCTATTGTTTTTTGTTTGCAATGTTTTCAGATTCTTTGCTTCGATTAACCGTGCTTTCCTCTATTATCCGTGATGGCAGTTAACAAATATTAGACAAACAACATCACACGACTTTTTTTAAAAAATTGTATTCTTTTTTTGCTTAATGTGCTTTTCTGTCTCATGTTTTTGTAAAAATTTAATGTACAAACATGAACCTATTTACTTTAAAAATGTACATAAGCTTCTTGAATAAATTTTTTTTAATGTAAATATGAATGTACACCAATGTTCACTTGTTAAATAATAAAAATATTAAAAAAATTGTATAATCAAAATTGTTATTCGATAAACCGTGAAAAATGTTATTGGTAATGCTTCTGGTCCCAACCATCACGGATAATCGAGGCCCGACTGTATATGTAGGTATGCAAAAATGAATAAAACAGCAATCGAATCAGAAACACTTTTAAAAGTGATCTCTTCGTGTCAGTTTGTCAATCTGGCTGGTTGTCTGTCCATGTAAACCTTTTGCGGAAAGAACAGTAGCTGTTTTTAGATAATTTAATAAAATTTGGTAAATACGTTTTAATTGTCATAATAACGAAACCTATGTTAATTGTAAGAATCGCTCTATAATATCACATAGTCCCCATGCAAACTTCCTTCTTTATGTATATAAACCATTTTGTTATGTTCGTATTATAATTAAATTTGGCCCAAAATATCTTACTGCAAATTAAATATGGTTGAGTCGGTTCAGATTTAAACATACAGCTTCCATTCATTCAAATATCAATCCCTAAAATATTCAAGCTATTTCATATTTTCTATTGTTAATATAATTTAAAAATTAGCGACCTTTCCTGTAATCCCTTTAAGACAAAATATCTCATATATTTGGTGTATCTAGAATCTAGATTCTAGATAATATTCAGCACATATAACTCTTATATGAATATTAACCTTATGACATAACTTTATTCTGGTGAGCCCTGAAGAAAGTTTATGTTAATGCAAATATTTATTTGTGGAATACTTTTTGGCCATATTTTTTTATATGTTTAGTGCATATTTTCTAATTATTAACATGTAAACTTGGTTGCCAAATAGTACTGAGGCAAATAAACGAATGAAATTAAGGTGTAATGTTGTTTTGAGAGTTTGATTTTAAAGGCAATTACCCGAATTGGGTAATTAAGCGTAAGGCAATTAAACGTGGATTTTTGTTTGATAAAAGGAAAAAAACGGGGATTTAAAACTCAAGGTAAATAAGCGTGAAAGGCATTTAAGCGTGGGATAATTAACCGGGTTATACTGTATGTTACTATAAACTAAATTTGTTGTCCTTTCACCACTTATGGAAAGGGCATACATATATGTTTAAAAGTTTGTCATTCTGATTCTAGTTCTTGCAAAATTGATCTTAGACCCTATAAAGTATATACATACATATGTATATATATTTTTGTTGCAGCAATTTTTGAGTTTATTGGTGAGAAGATTGGGAAGGAAAAGTGGAAAGACACGAGAAAAATAAAAATAAAAGATATGATGGATACTAAGCAAATTAAAATATTACAGCAACAAAAATTACAGAGAATCAAGTTTGGCATTAAAATATGATGTTACAAATGGTAACAGCACTATTACAAATCTGTCCGACAAAGTAATACATATAATCTTTTTTTCGTTCCACCCAAAACTGAATTAAAGTTTTACTATAAAATTCTTGTTGCAATGAAGTATCGCATGATATTTCAATCAGTTGTTATTTTTCGATAATTGTCAGTTCAAATGCATCTTGTTGGCTATCCAAAAAAGGATTCTGGATCCATGCAAATTTTGTAAAATCAATGTCATTGTAAACTTTGCAAATGTTCTAAAAAAAACATTTTAGCTTTCTGTAATATTGTTTCTGTTACCGGCGTCATTTAAAATTGGAAACATGTCATATACCTCCTCTTCTAAATTAGATATCCATAACTTTAATTTTTAAATTAATGTCGTGACTTTGTCTTTTTGAATCAGAGCATGCATTTGTGGACATTGCATTGATTTATTTAAATCGCCTAATTTTTTTAAATATTTCAACTAAATAAGTTAGTTTAAGAATAACGTTATCGTTGCGAAAGGAAGATGCCTCATCCTTGTGATTTTCAGCAAGAAAGATCGCTTTTAGTTCGAACACTATTTTAATAAATTTTGAACGAGATAGCCAACGTACTTTGCAATAGTACAAGAGTGATGTATTCTAAGCTCCAATATCTTCATACAACTTTCAAAATAATCTCGCTTTCAAAGGACTGTTTTCAATCATTGTTTCAATCATATCCACAGTTTGGATATCAATGCTTTAAAAAAAAACTAGTGTGATATGTGTTTTAGTTAAAAAATAATTTGCTGCGTGTTTCAAAACTTTAAAAAAAACATACATTTTGCAACACTTTTTTGTTAGAAATATTGCTTTTTGTCATCAATGACTAGACAGTACCTACTTTTCTTTTATAATCACTTCCGTTTTTAATCACATCACAGATAAGTCCATTTTATTTGTATTTGTCGCGGATTTTTAGTGGCAAATATGTATTTTAGGCGTTTAGTCACATTAGCGATAGGAAGCTTATACCGTGTTCAGATATACCTTTTTTATTGAGTCAATATTCGGTTTATTGACATAATTATCTTTCTGTTCACACATAAACAATTTAGCTAACTCAATTAGCGATTGGCAATTAACTTAAGCAAAATGTAAATCTGAGGGTCCATATCACGCGTTTTCGCCTCCACGGAGTGCATGCTTTTATAACCATGCTTGCGTTCTACGTTTTAAGTTTCATGCAACGCTTTTTATGCAGCAGCAGCACAAGTAAAAATAAACTTTAATTTGTCAATATCAGCTGATTTGTTCGAACGCTGCTTGCGACGCTTACAAAAGTAAACATACTATTCGCCTCAAGGCATCTACGCTTTTCCGCATGTAACTTACTACGTATAACTACTCAGATTATACTTTTTTGACAGCTGCGTATGCAGCCAAAAAACGAGAAACGCGTGGCGTGGCGTGGGCCTCCAGCTTAAACAACTTTGGACAACTTTAAAGAAAAAACAATATAAACATCTAGTTTTTGCGAAGCCCTAATGGATGGACCATTGTTTTTGTTGTTTTGTGCTTTTCAATAATGTCAAAACACTTTGTTTAGTGAGTTTATTGCTCAATTAATACGAAATTGTTATAAAAATTTATAACAATTATAAATATGGATAAAATATTTCATAATAATTTTTGTCATAAAATTCTATATACTTTGCATATCAAGACGAATTAACTACAGTTGGCGGCGGAAAGACAGCCGGTTTGTTTTTGTGCATGCCAGATGTGTCAAAAGTTATGTTTACATGTGCTTTTTAAAATATTATGTAAACATATTGGTTTACAGCTTATTAATGAAAACATTAAACAATAAAGAGATGATAAATCGAACTATGTACTTATGTATAAAAATTAAGTGAAACAAGTCTAAATATGCCAGATAAACTTTTACTTCAATCCCAAATTTAAAATTAATTTCCAAAAAAAAAATATAAAGCATGTTGCCAGTTTCGTTTTTTTTTAGCCGTGCACTTGCCAGTTTATTATCAAAGTAACTTCTGGGAATACAAAATTTTTTTGTTTTAAATGCGATAGTAATAGAGCTGGTTGTTTTTGTTTTCATTTTGTTTTTTGGTAACCTACTTACAACTACAATTAGTGTTGACATTCGTGCTGATTTTACCAGTGCACGTACTGGTTCTTATTCAATGTACTGGTTTATGCATAACACTAAAATCAGTACGCAAATGTACTGTTTTTTTTTGCCACCAAATAATTTTACTTGTTTAAAATTGGCTTACTTCCATTATTACTTTTGATTTGCCATGAATCGCCCAGTTAAAATTCAGTCTTATGCTATGTTCACATTTGGGTTTTGAAACGCGTTTAAGCAGAATTATGATTAAGATAATCAAAGCGGTTCACATTACTTTTGAGATGATTGAGATGGCAGATGGCTAAGAAAAAAACACAATAAACAGATTTTTATTTATTTAAAGTATTAAAAATGGATAAAAAAGCTTTTATGAAGTTATCAGAAGATTATTTTAATCATTTTAATGATGAAATTTTGAAAATTTATGAACTATTTATGAAGGAAAAAAATAAAAACATTAAGCAGAAATCGTGGCCGGTACGCGATCATGTTGGCTATTCTGCATTATACTCAGTTTTAGGTATGTTCAGTGGATTCTATGTGATTTATGAAGTGATTTAGTTGTAATCATGTCAATATGATGCTAGGAACACAACTGGGATGAAAGACGAAGTTTTGGTCGCGAATATTCGTCGCCAAAAATAAAGTTTTGCGTATATGAAAATGCACACAATCAGGGAGCCGACGAAAATTCGCCGGACGTTGCAAACTTTAAATAGATTTAATTCTAATTATTACGCCGGCGAACGACAAACAAATCAGTACGGGGTAGCCATATTGGTAAGTGTTTTAGTAAATAAAGTTACTTTTTACTTTAGAAATTGTAAAATTTTAACTGAAAATTATTTAAAATACAAATTGAAAAAAAATTAACAATAAAAGAGTATTTTAGTTAAGTTGTTCTTAATGTTTTGTTTGTGAAGTTTTTTTTGTTCATATGGTAACATCTAACATCCAAAAGCTTCAAAGAAGACAGTCTAGAATGTTACGACAAATTGTCTGCGCCCCATGGTATATACGTAATGATATTATCCACAGAGATCTCAACGTCCCCACTATCCAGGAGGAAATTAAAAAATATTCAATAAGCTACATCGATAAACTAATGGCCCACCCTAACTACCTCGCTCGGGGTCTGCTTCAGTTCGAAGGTCACCAGAGGCTAAAAAGAACCGATACTTTGAGACTAACTAGAAGACAGTTTTAAAATTTGAATACAGCAGTTAGTGGTTACACTGGTAACAACTAATAAGCAACAAGTAGAATTAAGATTTGAATACATATTGTAAATTTCGATAAGAAAGATTCAATAATAAAAATAAAAATTAAAAAAAAAAAAAAAAATATGGTAACACTATTTCTTGTTTATACAAAATATTTTATTTCCATTTTTGTTTTTTCGTCGTTATTGTGTTTCATACGCCGTATTTCTTCCGAATAATTCGTCGTGCTGGACGAAATTCGTCGTTCGTCCCAGTAGTGTTCCTAGCATGAAGTGATTAACAAATCACTTCAATGCATGGGTATTCATCTAGATTTTGAAGTGATAAAAGCTTAATCATGTTCGAGCTGCTTAAACGCGTTTAAGAGCCCAAATGTGAACATAGCATAACGTATCATTTTTGTTTACTCTTAAGGGTGCGAACAGAGTGGCCGCTTGTTGCCGAGCCGACTGACGCTTAAGGCCATGCCAGATAAAACTTTTGCTTCACGTTGCGTTAGAGATTCGCTTTGACGTCCAAGTTGAAATATTCATACTTATACGAAACATGCCACATAAAGTACTTTTAACGCAGAGCGAAGCGAAAAGTTAGGCAACTCTCATCTTTTTGCGCGCTTTGACAGTCTGCTAGTATAATTTTTCTTATATATAGATTTATTTTTAACAAGCAATTCGTGAGTGCTGTCAAAGTGTTTATTGTGACATACACCTTTTGCGTTACGCTTTTCTATCAAAGTTAGAAACGTCACGCAAAGCGATGAAGTTTTATCTGACATGAACTTTATTGCGAGAACTTGGTCATACGAGAAACAAGTTTGAGTGTGCATAGTAGATGCGAGAATCAGCGCTGATATTTTATCTATTATTCAGCGCAGCCGGCTAGGCTCGGTAACAAGCGGCCCCTCTGTACGCACCCTAAGTCATGATTTAAAAATCGCTCAAAAATTGTTGGTCTTGACGTTAAAAAAATGTCTTACTGAGCTACCTAAATAAGAGCGGCAAGCGTCTTTTTTATGTAAAAACATTTCAATTTCATGCAGTTTATACGAAACAAACCTTAAGAACGCGAATTCAACACCACCCGGCTGGATTATCTTATTTGATAGATCGCTTGGTCGTTTTACTTTATTGAAAGTGTATGGGCAATAGAATTTTCATGTTTAAAAACGCTTACCGGTCTTGTTTAGGTAGCTCAGTTAAAATAATTAATTTTGTTCTATCTATTCTATCTATTCTAAAACAAAAAATTTTAAGGGGTTTTAAATTATAACCTATGACAATAATTTGTATGAATTTAGAATTTGTGGTGCATTTACAACTAATGTGCCGATCAATGACATAACTTCTATCTATTTTTAATAATTTGACGAGATGTTTTTGTTATATGTATTTTGTTAAGTTCTTGCTTTTAAAAAGAAAAATAAATTATTTTTAATGTAAAATTTTCTTTTTGTTTTACTGATCGTTTAAAACTTATGAATTCAATAAAATTTTGGGTCAAAATTTGTGTACTGGGATTTTTTCGAATGTACTGGTATTTTTCTTACGATGTACTGATTTTTCCTATTTTTGAAATGGCAACCCTAACTACAATTAGTGTTGGATGAATTCCAAACAATTGCAGTGGGGAATGTAAACCCCCTTTCAGACTCGGCAAGTTACTTGCGCAAGTAACTTGCCGAGTACAACAAAGGCTGTACTTAAATGGTTTTCCTTTCACCCGACTTTGCCTCTCACATCAACAAACCAAGAGTTGCGCAAGTAACTTGCCGAGTCTGAAAGGGGGTTAAGAAAAGATAAACTCACTGTTTATTGTTGTTGTTGTTTTTGTTTAAGCTTTGATATTGTTACAAGTAGAACTGTTGCTTATAAATTTTACACGCTTAACGGTTTTATTTGGTTTAATATCTTTAGTTTTTTTAAAATCTTTTGGATGAAGTTTCCTGATGATCTGGTATAAGCAACCAGTGAAATGCGCATTGGAATTGCTTATCCCATCAACAATAAATTTCAGCGTTTTTATCAAGAATAAAAATTGGGAACTAAGCACGATCAACAAGATCTTGTAAATTCAAATTTTGTATTCCCAAAAGTTACTTTGATAGTATTTTTACTTTTTAAAGTTTAAACAGGTCAATCTCAACAAAAGGGGCAAACGTTTTATAGATAAGAAAAATTCTGCTGCCGATAAATTTTAAATAAAAAACTGATATAGCGATCAGCAAAACAGATTTTTCAGCCGTCCGATATTGTATTTAATTTTAAATTTGTTTCATATAAATTGTATTTAGTTTTGTAAATTAAAAATCTTGCAGATCTTTTTTGATGGCTTGTAAAAGAAATAAATCTATTAATAATTTTCCCAAAAAGAAAAATAGCTTTTTTTACATTCCCAATATAAGCCCGAAATGATTTTTTTTATATCTAATTTGAGATTAGAACCACAATCTGGTAGCCCTATTTTATTCAACTGTTTTATGCAAGGCGAATTCATTTATGTATTAATTCACCTTGTTATTGATCAAGGCGAATTCTTAAAAGGCAAGTGCAATTCTTCAACTACATAAAGCCCCATGTATTTTGTTTTTGCAATTTAACTGATAGCTGTCAAAATTTTTTTATTGCAAATTAAAATTATCACTTTTTTATAAAAGAAATTATTAAATTCACTTTAATCATTCGCAGTTTTGAAATTTTTTTATTATAAAAATAATATTTTTAGCACTTTTCAATCAACTTCTTCTCAAAACAAAATTATAGTTTGACGTTTCTCAATTTTTTTTAATTCGCCGTGGAAACAGCTTTTGAACGGCTGACGAGATGAGTTCACCTTTTTTAATTCGCCTTGTTATTGATATTACATGACCGAAAAACAAAAACAAAACACCATGTTGTTTTTCGTGTAGTTGACTTGTTGTAGTCTCGCCGCCACTTATAGTAAATTCGCCTTAATACATATATAAAGCCCCTGTCAGATAAAACTTCATCGCTTTGCGTGACGTTTCTAACTTTGATAGAAAAGCGTAACGCAAAAGGTGTATGTCACAATAAACACTTTGGCAACACACACGAATTGTTTGTAAAAAATAACTAAATAAAAAAAAATATGCTAGGAGACTGTCAAAGCGCGCATCATGATGAGAGTTACCTAACTTTTCGCTCTGCGTTAAAAGTACTTTGTGTGACATGTTTCGTATAAGTATGAATATTTCGTCTTGGATGTCAAAGCGTATCTCTAACGCAACGCGAAGAAAAAGTTTGATCTGACATGGCCTTAAGGCCCTGAATACACCAAAGCTTAAAATTTACTGCCTGCTCATCGAAATTCAAACGAACACTTCGTTCGCTTAACTTACATTTAAAACAAAAACAAATTATGAAATATATAAATATATAAAATATATAAACCTTTTGACGATTTTTTGATTCAAAATTAGCAAATTGCCGATTAGCTGCTTTTTTTCTAAGAAGTGAAGATTTTTTAGTCTCCAAAGTCTGAATAAAACATTAAATTTTCTGACCGTTCGTTTTTTAATTTTGGAATCTTGGAACAGCCGTACCTTAACAAGAGCGTCAGGCGGAACGTTTTCTTTCGCTTAGCTTTTACGCTGATATGCCATACCGAAGCAAGAGCTTCAACGTTTTTTCACGAACAGTAGTGGTAGCTTTCTTGTTTAATAAACCCCACAAATTATAAATATAAATATAGACAAAAACGCAAGATTGACCAAAAAATAGCTAAATTGCCATTACTACTTAACAGTAGCGGCAAACTTCACTATTAAACGAGCTGTTAAAATCGGTTTTTCCTAATGCAAAGCGTTGAGGTCGCTCTATTCAAAAACTAGAAAACTCGTGCTTAGCTTAGGAAATTAAAAAAAAACAAGTTACGGCCGTAATATGCAAGTCTTGTGAAAATCTTTAAATGATTATTTTCAGATTACAAAAACAACAATGTTACACTTTGTCAAACCATCATAGAATGAACCTTTTACGACTCTCTGTATAAATCATATTTTCAACAATTATACGGCGCACATTTCACGAGTTGAAAGATAATATCTATATGAGTTTCATTCGATTCTTGATAAGTCTTAAACGATTCCCACAACGATTGAAGAAGCGCCTTTCGCTCTGCTATGGAAGAATCCTAGTCGTGTTACAAAATTTTTCCCGTGTGAAGAATGAGGTCATCGAAGATCACATACGGTCTTCATGAGATTTCCAGTATCTCTTACACGATTGAAAATGCTAACTGGGAATGAAGTAATTATGTTTTTTTTATTTTTTTCTTAGAATTTATCTAAGCAGGCTTGCAAGGTCATTTGTATTTAAATAACAGATTATATATTTATATTTTCATCCTACGTTTCGTTGGTATTTTCCAACTTTATCTGCGATTTTCAGTTTATTAAATATTCAATCTTTGTTAAAATTACATTTTATAATAAAAAACACACAAGTTTTACAACATAAAACACGAAGTTGTTTAAAATTAATTGAAAAATGAAAATGAAAAAGTAATTAAATATCAAAATTAGCACATTAAAATATTGGTCCCAGATCCAAATTTAAGCATGACGAACGACTTAACATCCCTTTTTGAATCGATCGAAGAATGCCCGTCCGTTCGGAGGACAATTTATGAAATTTAGTGCACATTTTTTAATTGTCACTGGTAGCAAACCTATTGAAAACGGTGAGCAATTGCCAATAATTTTGTATTTTATTGCAATACCTAATTTATTGAAATCGCTTCAATTGACCATATCTCCTATAATAATACTACCACATTGCAGTTCATGGTGGTTAATTTGGTAGGTTTGAAGCTCAGTCTCCAAATAAAAATAAAAAAATTGCTGCTGCACTGGTTTAATCTGATGAGAATTATTTTGTATATAGAATAATATACTAAAGAAACCCCAGGCTCAACAATAAACGTTTATTATATTGATGTAACATAAGAATCATAAAACTCTGTGGCCCAGCGTTTAACAAAACACCTTTAGTTTTGTTTATTATGAGTACTTAGCAAAACGTTTTTATTCCACCATTTATAGAATGATTTTAAGTAATTTTTAGGTTACGATATGTAATATATTTCTTTAAAATAGCTTACATTATAGGCAAACTCCTCGATTTTTATAATAACTATAATTTCTGGGAAAACATTTAAAAAAGGGCGGTCTAAGATAGCTTTCTTTTCAAAAAAACTGATTGAACGTTTATGATTCTAGAATATGAGTTATTGACGAATATAAATTATTATGCGCAGTTTTAAAAGTAATGAATACCCTACAGCTTTTAAGATATTTTATGTTTGTCATTTCAATATATTTAAAAGATTCTTTAAATAGCACAGTACTCAAGATGTTGTCAAAAACATTTCTGTTTTGTATTAAACACAAAATGCGAAATAAAAACGTTTTTAGGTTGAAATTGAAATTTTTTAAAGTACGAAATTATATATTTCATAGCAAAGCGCAATTTTGTGAGGATTTTCAAATAACAGACAAGTGATTGTATAGTAAAAGTTATTTGAATGGCACTCAGTTTTTTTAATGATTTTCATATAAATTTTACTACACAATCACTTGCCTGTTTTTTAAGGCCTTTATATACTATCCCACAAAGTCTTAAGTATTTTACGGATTGCTTCCCTGATCTAATTATTGTTTAAAAATGTTCAAAAAACAACTTATTATGACAGGGTTGTATTTTCTTTAAAAGACTCTTATTTTTTTTCTTTTGGAAAACTGAAATATTGAATTAGCTTATCAGAGTATATAATTTTTTTTTTTGCTAAGATGAACTGTGAATAAAGCGCCGAAAAAGGGTACCGGGAAAAAAGCAATCATCTTTAATGTAGATAACAGCAAAATAAATATCCTTGTTTATATTACAAAAGTAAGCTGGTTTTTTTTTTTTATTTGTTCTGAAATCACGGCCAAACGGCAAACAGATGTTGATGATTTTTGGTACAAAAATATAATGTTTAAGCATTTCGTATCATGGAGGGATAAAAAGGTCAAAAACGTCATTATTGGAACCGACGTAATCATGCCACAAAAAGATCGTTCATAAAATCGACCTTTTAGGGGGTAAAAATTCGTTAGAGGGGGAATTTTGGGTACATTTTGTTCATTCCCATTTACATTCCAAAATTTGAAAAGGTTATTTAATTACAAAAATTCACAAGACTAGAATTAAATCGTTGTACACGGTGCCAAAAGTCCTTTTCTCGCGGCTTAATTCATAGGGAACACTAATGGTGTTTTCTTTTCTACAAAAAATGCCACATTTTATTTAAAAAAATGCAATTTGGTGTTCGTTTTTAAAAATGATTTGCTCTCTAAAAGGGCAGCGTGTTAGACTTGTGCCAAATCGTTCATTTCAGTGACCGGTCGTTTTCGTTCAATCATTCAAAGTGAACCCGTTCGTTCAGTTCGTTCATTCCGTTCAATCGTTCGTTTTATGTACAAGAAGACAAAAACAACAGGCCAAATTGTTTTTGTACGGCAAAACATTCATTCACAACTGATTAAATACGGTAATGTGATAAAAGAAACAAGTATAGCATACTTGTGTGATGTTACACTCAAAATACTATGTAGGTAAATTCAAAAGAATATTTAGTTGAATAATTGTAAATTTGATTAGAAAACGGGTCATTTCATTTAAAATAAAGAAATGTTACAGCTATTTTTTTAATGTTAATTTTAAAACGGAGAAACGCTTTAAAAATAAATTAATTTTTCCGTTATTTTAAACTTAAATATAGTAACTACAAAAAATACATTCAAAGGTATTTTCAGTTAATTTTAGCTCGATTTGAATTATGTACATACTAAGACAGACCTACCAAATTGGCGAAACATTTTTGTTGTTTTATTCACTTTGTGCACATATACATATGTAGGTATGTAAATAATAAAATAATTTAAAATAAAGGCAGAATTAGTCTTTACTTTCTGTTTTTGTTCTGTTCCGTGCCGTTCTGTTTCGATATTGTAAAAGTTACTTTTTCTGTAGCAACTTATCAGCCATTTATGAGAAATTTATTAATTTTGCATTGTCCATTGTTTTATTTAAATAACATTAATGCACATAGATTTGAAAAAATTAAATTTTATGAATTCTTTTAATCAAAAAATAGTTTATTTTAATATAAATATGTATTTTTTGTTATTTATTTTGCTGTCACTTACAATTACTTAACTAGTTTTTGATTTTAGCAAACTGAACCGCAACAGAACAGAAATACTAATCAATTTCATAGGGTTTTTAATAACAAAAACAAATCAGCTGATTCGTAACAGAACAGAACGTAAAGACTAACTGAGATTCAACTTTGCAGTTAAGTACCCATTTCAGTTTTATTTTAAGCATAACAAATAACTGAACATATTTATTTTTGGAACAACATGTAAGTTTATGAATTAGTTTATGTGCTGTTTTCACAACACAAGTGATTGAATGTGTAGTAAAATTTATATGAAAAGCACTAAGTTTTTTGAGAGTTTTTCATACAAATTACTCTACACGTTCAATCACTTGTGTTGTGAAAACAGCACATTAATTATAAAATAACAAAATTTTCACTAAGTTTTAACTTTACGGAAAATGATTTTAGTAAATTACGTTCAGTTACTGCAAAAATTTTTGAGTGTACCCAAGAATGGATAACAAACGCAAATCAAATTCGCATTTGTTTTTTCGTTTACCAAACAACGGATGGAAAAGAAACAAACTATTATAGTGCTTATGTTATACCAGTTTACTATACTTGTTTCTTTTAACACATTGCCAGTGGCAATTTGCCACACTGCAAAAATTTAATAGTACAATCTGGGCTGCCATATCTACTGATTTCTCGCGAAGCGTGGCGGTTTTAATACTTGTTTGGTGTTCTCATATTCTAAATGCTAATGTAACTTTATTTAAAGAGAAAAAACTACTTAAAAACTTTTACGGCTTGTTTTTAGAACTTATAATGTCATTAATCAATTTATATGATTTAAAAGCATGTTGCCTGTTAATACACAATTTTTTTTAAATATGAAAGCTTGTCGCGAGATTTAAGAACTTGTATTTACTTTTTTTGAGAAATTTAGTAGTTAAAATCAATCACATCAACGGTCAATTTCACCAAGTTCAGTTATAATTACCTATCACGTATAACTGTCAAAAACATATTGTTAACTGGAAGTTAAAGTAAAAGTTAGTTATAACTGAACTTGGTGAAATTGGCTGCAAGTTATTTAAATCTCGCAACAAGCTTTAAATCATATAAATTGTGTAACGACGTTATAAGGTGATAGTAAAAGTTTTGAAGTAAACTTTTTAGAGCATTTTAATAAAAGTTTTTTTTTATATATTATTTAACTTTTAATTTAATTTGCTATCCATATTGAAGGAGAGCATAAAAACTTAGTCCGTCATATTTGATTTAGAGATTTAGGCACTTAATTTTTTGACTTATTCTCAGCAACTCCTCCTATTTGATACCTACTCATATTGTAGGAATGCATTAAAAATAATAAGTCTGCCATCTTGGGTGTTTTACCAGGTTGGATTTAGTTTTTAAAATTCATAAGTAGTTTCTTAAAAACTATTTTTTTTATTTTAATAGTCTTAAGCGGCCCATACACTTGCAATATTATTGTTTAAGATATTCGCCATATTATTTCCATTTTGTCCTATTTTATGCAATAAGTTGCACAATGGTATCATTCAATTAATACAATTATACAAGCATTATACAATGTTGCCAACACACTTCACTATCTTTTCGTTGTGCAATAAAAATCAAGTCTTTTGATTGTTGCCAATATTGTGAATCTTTGAATATTACATACACATTGGCAATATAATTGTACAGCACGTAAAATTTAACAATTTTATTGCAAGTGTATGAGTCGCTTTATTCAAAAACGAATGCTTAAGTAATGTATACATTAAAAGTGGGTTTTCCATACTAATTTCGTGCTCTAAAACTTGACTTAGCTTTAATAAATAAAGCTGTCGAATATTGAAGTTATTTATTTAAAAATCTTATTTTAAAACTAAATGGAATATATATGTATAAAATTTTCTGCTCAAATAAAAAAATTTGCATTTGGCGGGTTTTATATTAAGAACAACTGGCAACGCTCATAAACATTGTAGAATAATTGTCAATAGCAGCCAGGGTTGTCGGATTTATTTTGATCTTTCTTCCCAAATTGATTGTTCAAGATCGCCAAAGCCATTTTTTGCGTTTTTAACAATATAAAATATGTATTTCAAACATTCATAAAAATATTTTGTATAAATCCTAAAAAATAAATGTCTTCCTAATTGCTAAAATTTGCTAAAAATGGGAAAAAGTCGCCATTATATATATCGTGTTTAATTAAAATAATATGATTGGTTAACACAAAAAAAGGTACAATAGTTTACAATAGTCTAATTAAAGCAGCCAAACATTTTTTATGTTAGTGCTAAAGAATTATTGGATATATATCTAAAAAGATATACACGTCACCGACAAGGTAATTCTTACTGTTTGCTTTTTTGGAAAATAATGTATACGATTCAGTTTATTCAACATATCGACCTCTTTGCGCGAAATTATCGTATATGCCAATTTTTTTGAAATTTAGTTTTTGATGCAATCTTGTTCTACATTCAAAGAGACGTCACCTGGCAAAATATTGTAGGCGAATTCCACTTCGTCTTATTTTATCTTATCTTATCCAAGCACATGTATATATTCATTTTGATATTACAAGTGAAAGCAGAGAAAAGTAGAAAAATGGCTGTCCTGTAAAATTTGGTATTTGTAACATACGATAATTTCGCACAAAGGGGTCGATATCGTGTGAAGCTACAAAAGTGCTATTTACATTTATATAATTTATAACTCGTATTAACGTGTCAAGAAGTTTATATTGCTCTCTATTTTGAAGGCGAGTTTTATTGGAGTTAATTATTAAAAAGAACTCTTTCAATAAAGAGTTACTTAAAAAGTTATTTAAAATGGTACGTACCGGACGTATCCTTATAGCTATATGCTTTTTTCAAAAACTGATTTAAATTGGATAGAATACCATCATTGAAATAGCCTTTCCAAATAACAAATGGTAAATTTGTCTACGAGTCTCAAAACATATTCATGGCTTATACTATGTTCACACTTGGGTTCTTAAGCTCGTTTAAGCAACATATAGAATTCTCTGAACATGAACGTGTACAACCGGCCACGATTTCTGCTTAATGTTATATTTTTTTCCTTAAGTAATTCAAAAATGTTCACAATTTCATCATAATTATGTTTAAAATAATCTTCTGATAACTTTAAAAAGAATTTTTATCCATTATTAATACTTAAAAGAAATATAAAATTGTTTGTTGGGTTTTTTCTCAAAGATCTGTCATCTTAATCATCTCAAATGTAACAACATTTTGCTTAAACGCGTTAACAAACCCAAGTGTGAACATAGCATTATCAAATAGCCAACAAAATCGCCATATATTTTAAAAGCCGCCAAAAAAATCGCTATGTCGCCAAATTGAAAATTAGGTCCCAAGAAACTTGACAACCCTGATCGTGCTATGAAAATGTGTAAAGCAATGTAGCAATGAGTAAATGAAAAAAGTATATTATACTGGCATCACATATACACCATATTAGTATTGTTGTTTCTTTTCAACCAGTTGTCCGGTAACCAAGTGACCGACTGACTAAAAAGGCCCAAGTTAACCATGCAAGTGAACGATTGAACGGAATTGAACGATGACACTGAACGGCCGTTCATCGTTCAACTGACTGATCCGTTCAATTGAACGAGTTCGTTCATGAACGACACAACTCTACAGCGTGTTTTATTCTAAAAAAATGCACCCTTAAATGTCATAAGGCATTGCACTTTACGCCCCGTATAAATCGAGAGTGTTGATAATGCCCTGTAAAAATATGGCTTCTTTTTACATATATGGTTACCAGGGGAAGTTAGGAAAAAATCGCCTCTATTCAGGACAGAAAAATTGTATTTTTTTTTCTATTATTTTATAGTTAAAACAAAAGAAAGCATTACTTTGTTAATAGAAGGTTGTCAGTGATATAAAATTTAAATGGATTCGGTGTTATAAAACTGTTTTTGAAAAAAAACGTCAAATCAAGAAATCGTAAAAACTTGGTGTTAATAAATCGGCATTCTGGCAAAAGTATTTACTCGTTTACATATTTTATGAGAAACAAATTAAAGAAATTGGAATTTCGTCATTCATTTTGTTCATTTATTTATTTTTTTTATATCAATCTATTAACAAATTTGGGTTTATGTACATATATTTTTTAATATTTTGAAGTACACACTTTTTGATTTATGCTTATATTTTGTTTATATGTACTAGGGTGATCGATTATTCGACTTTTTTCAATAACCGGTTTTCGAATATTCCGAATAGTTGCTATTTTAAAAAAACCGGTTTTCGGTTAAGCATTTTAAAAATAACCGGTTAACCGGTTTTAATTCGAATACATAAAAATACAAAAATCAAATAAGTTTTTGTAATAAAAAGTTAATTAGAATAAAAACAAAACAATTCACGAAGGTAAGGAACCAACATAATACATACATAGATATGACTTAAAATATGTTCAGACCTAACAAATATTGATTAAATTTAAGCTTTATTTTTAATAATTTCTATTTATGTACTATACTTTATTTCTAAGATGATGATTGTATAATGTAATTTAGAAACTGTTAAATAATGTTTGCTCTAGCCAAACGTTTTTCAAAAGCAAAAAACTAGTGGTTACGTGCAGGACATTAAATATATAATATATGTGAACATTTGGGCCAGTACTTTTTTTACACTTTTTGCGAATATCAAAAACGGCATAGTATAGTCGTGTAGAACATTAAAACTTATTAATAAAAAATATGATAATTTTTTTCGGATTGTTAAAAAAGTTCACGCTTGCTATTTTGGAATTTATTCACTGCTTTAGATATACAAATTTTTCTACGGTTGGCACCTGATAGCTGTTCAACATTTTTGGGAACGTTTTAGAAATTTGCTTCCCTGAGTGCGGTTTATTTCGCAAAACGACTGAAGACAGGTGTTTTCATAACTAAAACATTCTTGGCCACTCCGTGGTACTATGCCAAATATTTGGTTAAATCCCTAGTGAACATACAAAGATAGCTTTAGAATTTCAGAAAAACTTTGGTTTTAAAAAATTATAGGAATTCAATAAATTAATTGTTTCAGATATTCTGAAAAATTTATTTTAAATAAGTTTTAATTTGTTGGTGGTTAAGCATGTCTATATGAATCAGTAGACTTCAACCATATTTTTGAAAAGTGGCAAACAAAACCTCTTATCCAGGATTATATTTGTTCAATTTTTTTTCAGCATTATAGAAACAATAGTAATATGAACATGTTTTTTATGAAATATCTGTCAATTCGTCGATCACAATTTAAGCCCTTCCATGAGATTGTTTAGTTCCTTCAATTATGGTTGGTAATTTCAATGAAAATGACAAAAATGCACCAATATTTATTGTGTTCTTGTGCGGCAATCAAACAACACAATACGCGCCAATATATGCCTTTTTATTAGATTTACTTTTTTGTGTTTCTTTTATTAGGTAATGAAAATAAATATGTACATATGTATTTATTTATTTTGCATTTAAATTTTTTTAATTAATTATTTTAAGTATGTACATATGTTCACAAGCATATTTAGCTGTTCTGTGCGAATATTTTTATTAAAGATATTTCTATTCGAACCTAAACATACGAAATTGTTGAACAGACTGTTAATTTTTGGAATATCTTAAAAAATTAAATAAAACTTTTCAACAATAATTTGTTTAAGTATATGATTTGTATCATTTATCATTTAATTTTTTTCAATGAACAATCCAACAAGAACTTTCAAACAAACAAAAAAGCTACCACAACAGCTGTTTTCGCAGTTAATATGCATACATACATAAGTAAGAACAATCGTGTGACTGTTCTGCGGCAATTGTTGTAACCATTTCGCTTTGTGCCAACTAGCGGCAATTAAATTTGTATAAAACAGGGCAATCGTGTGATTTCAGAAAATTTGGTTGGGGCAATTTCATTATTGTGCGTCAATAAAGCACAATAATAATTGTGTCATATTGGTGCATTTGCGGCAATCGTGTGATCCCAGCTTAAGTTTGCCAAATATTCATTAGAAAAATATTTAAATTACGGGTACATTTATAACAAAAGTAAGGAAAACGTATATAAATTACACATTACTAAAATAACCGGTTTATTTTACTTGAATAACCGGTTTATTCGATATTCGAAAAATAGACATTTTAAAATATTCGACTTGGGCAAAACTAAAATAACCGGTTAAAACCGGTCGAATACTATTCGATCGATCACCCTAATATGTACATATGTATATTGAAGAACAAACTTGTTGTCAGCTGTTAAAAACAGGGCGATCCAATTTTGTGTTTTGTTCTCGTCAAAAAAAATTGCAGTATTAGATGTTCGGCAAGACATTTTATACATGCACCTTTTGAAATGTGTATTTTTTTTTTTGTAGAAAAGAAAACACCATAAATTTGATGTGCGTAATTCTTATTACAAACTACGAGTTCTAACAAAATCTTAGAGAGAGAGGGATACCCCCATAAAAAGTTTGGAAGTTTTTGTAACTGATGTTCGGACAAAATCTAAGTAACATAAGAGGGGGAAGACGGAAACCCCAATAGAAAGTACTAATTTTTTTTTTATATCCGCAGAACTACAATAATATATACATATACATATATGTTCCTTTTAACTTATACAAGGAACATAGGGCCGTGAATTACAATTGTGGGTCACACTAAATTTGATGTGTTCAATTACCATCGCTCAAAAGTCGTCGTACAATGTTAAATGTTTCTTTTATGGTTAATCTTATTAACGGTAATGTTTGTTGTGATTTTCTGTTAGAGTCTGTTAAATTTAATATACCTTGTCGCAATACGCGTCATTATAATCTGCTTTTTGTTAAATTTTATAGAGAAAATTATGCTATTGCTGATCCTTTTTCGAGGTTATGTAGACAATTTAATTCTCTGTCACAATTTGTTGATTTTTCTTTATGTTTTAATTCCATAAAGCATAAAATTATTATTTTTCTTTCTTAACTTACATATATCCTGTAAAGTTGTACTATATTTTAAAATGAATACTGTTATTCATTAATTTTAAGGCAATATTGTTATTAGTCAGTAAGGATAATATCCATTGATTAAATAAATAAATAAAATTCTTAGAACAAACTGTATGTTCCAACATAATCTTGTAGATATAGGAGGGGGAGACGGGTACTCCCCATCAGACTTGTCAATTTCGCCATTTATTGGCTAGATTTATTTTTTATAGATCTATTTTCAACTTGTTTAGCTATTAAAAAATAAGGCTAAACTAATTTTTTAGCCATTTTTCGAACTTTTTTATCCAAAACATTTTTTCGCCGTTTTTTTTGTTAAAATAACAATTTTCCTATAACCAAAAGTAAAATAGAAATGCAGGTGGCAAAATAACACTTTTAGAAATTTCAGAATTTACTATAAAGTTGATCTCACTTCCATGGTCTTTATGAAGATGGTTATACATGGTAATATATGAAGATTCAATAAATAAATAATGAAAAAAAAAAACTTCCATGGTCTAATGCTGAAGTAGAGGGTATTTAACCAAGAAAACATCGTTAAAAGTAATTAGTTTACATTTAGCAAACGTTAATTCAATTTTATCAATTTGGTTAATGTTTTTTTCATAAAAATAACAAAATTGTTATCTTTTTTTTTTGCAGATTTATGTGTTGTTTCCAGGTGACAAGCAATTGATTGTGTGGTAATAAACTGAGTGATTTTCGTATACATTTTTTTTACAATCAATTGTTTGTCACCTTTAAACCGCACATTAAACTCAAAGGGTTGGGTAAATGTTGACATGATGATTTACCTTCAAAATATTTAAAACTATCGAACTTATCGATAATTTAATTTTTTTAATGCTTAAATATTTTATTTACGTTTATTCGTAAATAACAAATTAATTCCAATATAATATTTCATTGTAAAAAATTTTTAATAAATTATTTTTCTATTGTTATTGAATTTTAATGTTTTTTTTATTAAGTCGCTTAAGTCAACTTAAGTAGCTGTGCGAATACATATAAAACGTATATGGCAAGCTACAATGTACTTAATGATGCTTTTCGTCAAGTTTCGTCAAATGTCATTTGCTTAAGCAAAGTGCCAAACTGAACGCACAGACCTATTTCTTTGTTACCAATTATCGATTGCCAATATGTTTTTAGAAAGGGGAGTGGGACGGATAATGCTGTTGTGAATGTCGTTAACTACATCTGTCAAGGATTAGATCAAGGCTTTTGTGGTGTGGGTGGAATTTTCTATGATTTTTCTAAAGCTTTTGATATCTTAGATCATGAAATTATGACTCAAAAATTGCAGTATTATGAAATTTTAGGCAGTGAATTATGTCTTTTTAAAAGTTACCTTACAAAAGGAAGCAGTATGTTGAATTAAATGGTTGTAAAAGTGTTTTGGGCCCGCTTTTATTCACTATATATGTAAACGATATTAATAATCTTGGACTGTATGGAAAAGTGTATATGAACGCAGATGATATTTCTGTGCTTTATCCATACAAACATGAAACAGTACTAAAAGCATATATGGAAAGAGATGCAGCCTTAATCTTTGAATATTCAAGACTTGACAAATTAATTATAAATGCGACAAAAACCAAACTCCTCAGGTTTCGACCTCATTTAAATAACAATGATGGAAGTTTAAGTATTTTTGTGAATGGTAATGAAGTCTTTGAAAGCCAGTCAATAAGGTATTTGGGAATCAATTTGCAATGTAATTTGTCATGGAATTTACATGTGGAGGAGCTAAAGTCGAAAATATCGGCTGTTATTGGTGTGTTATATAAGTTTAAAAACAAATTTAGTGAACAGACAAAATTAATGTTTTATCAGGCTTTAGTGCAAAGTCATCTGAACTATTCACAGAAAAAATGTTTGCAAAAAATTAATCAATTAAATAATTAATTGGTGTACATAAATTATTCAATTAATATTTTGTTTGCTGCAATTAATTTTTTTAATCAAAACCCATAAAATTAAATGTTTGTGTAGATGTGCTGTATTTTTTAGTTTATGCAATTAATTTTTTAATTTATGTTACGATTTTTTTTTAGTTTTCTTTGATATAGTGAACAATTTCTACCCTTGGGAGAAATCGTGCCGATTTAATTTGTCTGTTATATGTTAACATATGCTTACGAGAGTTACTTCCCATGGTATCATATGCTTGCAATTGCATTTAAATTCTCACTCTCGATGAGTGTTTATGTAGATATGTATGTTTGTAACATTGCACTTATTGGTTATTACACTCAATTAAATCACCAGATTCATTACCATATATGGTAATATTTCTTGTTTTGAAAAAGTAACATTCATTGTCTTTTTCCCACCGACGATCAAACTTAATAATCTTGACATGTTTTCTTTTACTCTGCGCTCATTTAATTGTTATTACGCATTATGTTTTTTTATACGCACTTCGTTAAGTTATAAGCAAATTGAAAAGCTTCATTACCAAAGTAGCAGTAATTAAATAAAGAACTTAGAAGTGACTTAAATAGTGCGTGAAAAAAAGAAGTTTTTATAAAAAAAAAACAAAGAACTTGAAGTTATTATTAGATTTGTACTTGCCTAAAGTTTTAATTTTGAATAATATTACTTAAGTATTTAACAAATTTCAAAATTAGTAGGAAAACGGAAAAGTTAAAGCCCCGATTATTCCCTTCATATTACTTGGCAAGTCACGTGGTCTGACACTACACTGGTTATTGTACCCAAAAAAAAGGTGACTAAAGGAATTTGTGTCCAACTTCCATTAATATCATTTGTATGCTGAAACACCGTTTTGATTACGTCATTATCGGAAACGATCGCCAAAACTTCGCAAGTGATGCGGTCAAAATTACAAGAGTAATTATGTAACTTAATCTCCCCTTTGAGTCGAAATGTGATTAAAAAAAAGCTACATGTTAAGTATTAGAATTTCGTTCAGAATCTCTAATAAGTAATCTAAAAACCTAATGAATTTAACAATAATTTAACATATATTTTTATTTAAAATAAAAGAAAAAAATATATATTTTCTAAAACACTATTATGGAAAAAGGATTAACCTCCATATTCATAAACGATTATTAAATTTTTATTTTGTTCTTTAAACTTTAATTAAATTTAAGAAAATTTTTATGAATACAGGCATACAACTTTAAATTGTTTTCCAAATCAAATAAGTAGCATACTAATTTAAACTCTAAAATTATATCGTAAAACTTAAAATTAAATTTTTCTATTTTCTAATTTTGAAATAATTATATATAAACCTTAAGATACTAATTTTAGATAAGTAATTTGCTGAGCTAAGTACAGTAGTAATATATATATATATATATAGTATATGTAAAAAGAAAATTTATAACAAAAACATAAACGAAGCAAAAGAATAAATAATGCATTTGATATGGTTTCCTTAATTTAATATACATGAATACTTTTAAATTTTCTTTAATCATACACTAAAATATTGTTTTAATCCATAGTTAAAACTATTTTACTAACACATTTTTTTTGGGTGTAATTTATATATATTTTTTTAATACTCCTGCATCTTAAACTATAATTACAAAAATAAGTTTTTTTTTCTCTAGAAGCAGCAACAACATCATCACTACCATCATTATGTAACGATTGCTGGGCCCTACAGTCAGAACATCATGAAAATTAAAACATCAATAGATATAATGCTTTGTTGTGAGTAAACTTTTACACTCTTTATTTTTGTAATTATTGCTTTAGTTATTAATTACTCTTATTCTTATTAAACCTCTTTTATTTGAATCGCTAGTCTGCTTCAATATACATAATTCCGTTATAAAAAAAAAATATTGTTTAATAAGAATATCCATGTTAATTAATTATTTTCTCTTAAAATTATTCCATCCATCATGTGGTTGGTTTTGTTCCATTTTCACTAACTTTGTTTTCCAATAATTCTAAATAAACTTAAAACTGAATTTTTAATTGTAAACAAAAAAATAAAAATGCACTTTTAATTCTTAGATACAAAGGGAAGGATAGCTAATACAAAATGGTTCTCATAAGGTAGGAAAAGGTTCACGTTAATTATAGGGACGGAAATATTAATATCGGTACGCATTCTGTCTAGGTGTCTGTCAGTCTATCTGCCAGTAGGGTGGGAAACATGTACCCCTTTGGCACAACATCTTGCCATTTTGGGTTTATTTGAGATTTTTAGGAATTTTAGAAATACAAAATTTTTTTTTCCTCTATGGTAATCTCAGGCAAAGGAGTATTTTATTTATATCGTTAAGCGTTAGGAAACCGGGTTGAGAACCACATTACCAGTTGCTGAGCTAGCAAAACATCTATATTGCCCTCTAACTCGTTTGTTTTCGAATAAAAAGTATGAATTTTTTTAAGACGAATTTTAAGAATTTTTGTTATTCTTCGGCATAAACGACGCTTAACATTGACTAAATTTGTGTCCCATGACTCGAAAATACAAATCCGTTAATTTATATGATCAATTCCTTTGCAGGGGCAAAATTAGTTAAATATTTAATTGTCTGAACGAATTGTTTAATTAAAGTCGATTTTCTATTTTTTCTGTGTTTGGTAGTAGTATATGGTTGTAAAAATACCTCGGAACTAAAATCCTTGCAGCGAGTTCAGAATATGGCATTAAAAAATGTATTTAATTTACCGTTACTGCATTCAACATTGTCCTTATACCAAGAAGTAGCAAAAAACATTTTACCAATAAGAGCACTATATAAAATGCTGCTATTGGTTTTTGTTTTTAAATCATTACGGAATATTGGGCACAACACAATCACTTTTCAAAGGAATCAAACCAGATTTAACACGAGAAACTGTTCTAATTTAAGAGTTGAAAGATGCAGATTAGAAACAACGAAGCAAAGAATTGAGTATGTTGGTGGATTAGAATTTAATAATTTGCCTTAAAACTTAAAAGATATACAAAGAATATCAATTTAAAGTCAAGTACAAAAAACATTTTTTGCAAAGTCTTGAAATGCTTTTAATTAATTGAAAACCTTTAAGGAGAAATTGTAAAACTGTATATAATAAAATTTTTTTTTCTTTTTTTTAAATTGATCTCATACCCTTAATTAGTAAATTAATTTATTAGTTTTAAATAATTTTATGCCAACTCGCCTCAATAATGTCAGTTGCTTAAGCTAATACATGCATGTTCTGGTTGGGCCTTAATTTCTCAGAACTAAAAACTGTTATCAAACCATTTCCAAAAAATATTTCAATAAACTGGTGTCAACGCTTTTGCCAAATATTCCAACTAAATTTAATAATTGGTTTCTTTTATTCTTTTAACATGTTTCTTAAGTTTTTTGTAAAAAATATATAAACAAAAATTTGGCAAGAAATAAAGTTATTTAAATAATGAAATTCAACAATAAAACATTCTTGTTTTAATTAACTGGCGCTCAACGTAAAATAAGTCGTGTTGGCGGTATCTTTCTAAAAAAGAAAATTGCAGTGTCAAAAGAAAGGAAACCATAAAAAGCGTACTTAAGAAGTTAAAATGGTTGACGTATATTTTGTTTGAAAGTGCAAGTTTTAAATACCCTTAATCAGTGCACCCACGTAAGACCTAAAGTAGTGCAAGTTGGATGGAATCGAGAACCAACGAAAAACAGCGTTAAGATCCAAAGTTGTTTGGTTGTCAAACTATTTTTTATTTTAATTTAAGTATACATATTTATAACTTTTGGATGAAAACATTAACCCTTAAATGCACATTTTTGTAATTAATGAATTTATTTACCTTATATATTTAAGCAAATACTAAACGCTGTTACATAAATTTCATTTTTATGTGCAGAAGAAAACATATGTAAATACATACTTATAATTCACTTTCTAAAATTAAATTTTCAACTCTAAATTCTTCTCCATATTCATCATCATCGTCATCATTTCGGTCAATATTGTCTTGGGGGAAAGTGGTTTTTGTGGGATTTTTCGCAGATTAATAATTCGATTACTTCCGGTGGAAGTGTTATACGCTTCCTTTGCTGAATGCGTGTATTTTAACGCAAAAATGATATAAGTGGATCTGATACGTCGAATGCTTTATTAAAAACGTCTGATAGATTATCAACACGGCTAGTTTTTCGGGCATGATATAATCTATCAAATTTATATATTTTATTCCTCGATTTTGTCGCATCCTCTGCAAAACAACCTACCGGAACTGCTGTATTTTGCATGATTTCTTTAAAATTGACAAAGTACTGTCGGTGTCATTGGGAGCCAAGGGTATTTATTTTGAATTAGGTGGCCAGGTTAAAAGCAGAATTTTTCAAACTTTTCCAAGTTCAATGGAAATTGACATATGTTTATCAATATTAGCTGCGTTTGAGAACACAAAAGCTTTAACCATTTTTTACTGAACTTTAATGCATTTTACTAAATTGCGTTCGCGTACACAAAATACAGTAAATGAGAACACAAATTGAGAGCGAAAAGTGACAGTTCTTGTCTGAGTATTTACAAATTTTTACTGCAGAAATTTTTGCAGTAAAATTTAGTAAATCAAAAAAACATATGTATGTTTCAAAAGGTAAACACACAAAAGTTACAAATAAAATGCTTACAAATTGTAATAAAATTGTTAAATAAAAGTAAAATTTAAACAAAATTAAACAAAAGCAAAAAGTGAATAAATATTAATTAATTGTACATACTTGTTTGTGAAGCATTAATTTGGCTAAATACCAACATTTGAAACTTTTTTTGTTATGTTACTTTTTTGGAGTTGTAAAAGTGTGAAGTACTTGGGTACTTAAGTAATCAATAGCAAACATTTATTCACGTTCTTATGAATAAATTAACCCACCACATATAAGAAACATCAAATATAATAAAAAACAAACAAATATGAAGATTACATGAAATAAATAATTTGTTTGTATTTTCAAAAAATTTTCGTGTTATAAAAAGTATTTAATCGATTACCGATAAGAAAACGAGTTAAGTAGTCAAAAGTGTAAAAATTGTTCAACACTTCAATTATTTGCCATCATCTGTTGCCTTTATTTTACGAATTTTTACAAATTTTCATTTACTGCATTTTACTGTAAAAGTACTCAAACGCACCTATTATATACCCTCAGGTCTGCACTAGGGTTGCCTGACGGCCTGGATTGTCCAGTTTTTTGGGTCTTGCCCAGTTACTAGCTCAAATATAATTTGGCCAGTTAAAATTAAATTTCTTTAATATTAAAAAAAAATTTTTATTAATTACATACTTAATAAAATGGAACAATTTATATCTTGCCCAAAGATATTCCAATTTATATCCAAAATTGCGATAAAAGTAACGTTCAAAATCTATATACATATGTAAATAAGTCTCGTTCCATAACAAATTTGCAAGAATTTAAAATAAACGATACTCACATGAAAGAAAAAGCATGTCCTTGGGAAATTTTAATTAAATTTAGAAAAATCTAAGAGAGTTTTTAATAAAAGTAAGAAAAATCTAAAGTTAGTATTTTTCTGGACTTTGTAAACAATTAGTGCGATTGAACTAAAATTCCAGATGCTAATTAGGAACCCGTTTAAGTAAAGGATAAGGGATCTATAGACATATCAGGAGGACCACCAAAGGTTGCCCAATTAGGGCACTTTAAGTATTACAAAAATTAAAAACAATCTAGAGAAAGAAACATTTTTGTGAGAAAAGTTCCCACTTTGAACTGCCAAATAAACTCACGAAAAAAATTGGACGATGCACAATTTTAACACTAAAAAATGATTAAAAATGAAAAATGCAAAGAATAATAATAATAATATTGTGTTCTTGGCACATATTTTCATTGATTTAATATTTTTCTTTAAACATTTTTATAATATATACGAATATTTTCAAACCTCATTTGCAAACAAAAAACATTAAAATCGCACATTAAATTATTTGGTATAGCCGACAGCTGTATTTTCGCCGCCGTCGTTTAAAATGTTTCAATTTTAGTAAATTTCGATCGACAATAACGATATGTGCAACAGGCGCTCTCAACGTCTGCAATTTCGTATCGGCTTCGATTGTAACATTCATTATATACGTACATTTAAAACGTAACGACATAATGTCTTAAGATAGTTTTCGTCATGAGTTACATGCAAACTTTTTTCTGACTTTTCGAGAAACGATGGAATATACTGTTTCGATGCGAAAAGTTCTCACTAAAGTTACAGAGCATGGGTACAGAATTCTAAATGTTAACCTAATTTAAAAAATATTATCAGTGGAATGCGCTGCTCCATTTGTACACGTTTTTGACAAAGATCTAAAATGTGCACAAATCATTTTCGAATTTCGGTTAGATATTAAGATAATTAGAAAAAATCTTCTTCAGTAAAATTCGTGTTTTCGCGCTTGTTTCGTAAAAAAGTAGATTTTGAACTTTTTTGTTACTTATGCCCATTTTGATTTTAGTTGACGATAGGTAATATGACGTAAAACTAAATTTTTATTGTTACGTTTCCTCGTTTTTTTAATGTTATGGTAAAAAAATTATGATGATTTTTTTAAAGTTTTAAGAATGTCGTGTTATTTTTACAAAATCCAGTGCCCCTGTTCTATAACTCTCGCGTCGAGAAACTTTTCGATTGAAATGTGTGTAATGAAACAAAAATGCCATATATTGAAACAAACAGCTGTTTTTCTCACTAAACTGTGTCTGTAATTTTATTGGCGAGTTCTAGCTGTCACGTAAGGAAATTACTCGCCAATTTACAGAAAAGTGTGTCTGTAACATTTTTGTGAGAAAAGTTCCCGCTTTAACCTGTCAAACAAACTCACGAATAAAAATGGGGCAAGAAAAAAGTTTAATACAAAAAACAATTAAAAATGCAAAACACAAAGAATAATAATAATAATATTTTGTTCTTGGCACATTTTTTATTGTTTAGTTCTTTTACTTTTAACATTTTTATAAAATATACGAATATTTTCAAAGCTCGTTTGCAAACAACAAACATTAAAGTCGCACTTTACATTATTTGGTATAGCCGACGGTTGTATTTTCACCGCCGTCGTTGAAAACTTTTAACTTTAGTAAATTTTAGTCGCCGTTAACGATATGTGTTACTGGCGTTCTCACCGTCTGCAATGTCACATCGGCTTCGAGTGAAACGTTATTACATTTATAACGTAACGACGTAATCTCTTTTGATAGTTTTCGACATGAGTTACAGCCACACTTTTTTCTCACTTTTCGAGAAACGATGGAATATTTTGTTTCACATCTTTTCGATGCGGGAAGTTCTCACTATAGTTACAGAACATGGGTACTGGTGAATTGTTTACATTGTCCAGTTATTTGAATATTGGTTTCTAGCAGCCCTAGTCTGCACGCACGTTTTGCAGCCATGATTTCCATGTAAAATGGAAATATATCTGAATTTCTTTGCTGGCTTTTAAGACAAATATTATGTACTGGTGTTTTGAAAAACTGTTTTCAAGAATAAATGCTAACGCCTCCTCTTATAGAGGTGTTGGTGTTTGGATATCAGGTTACACAATTTTCTAATTTTTGATGGCTTTGTTGGACTTTAACAACTGCCAGATCCACCTTTCCTTGTTTTCGAGCCGACATTGCAGCTGCCCTGTATAAAAAGATCAGTTTCATTTTCTTTAGATGTTACAAGTTCTGCCGCTTCCCTTCTCTTACTGCGTTCAGAACAAGGGAAACGAGTTCTTCCCGCTCATGATAAAAATCGAGTTTTGGCAATTTAACTTTTCAGTTTGAAGGGAGCTCACTAAAAACTGGTTCGAAAAACTTACATTGATATTTTGCACACTCGTAGTGTCATTTGTTGAGTTCATTTTGACATAAAAAAACAAATTAGTTTAGAACTAAAATCCTTATTTTAAAGGACTTTTGCTCAAAACCATGTTGCCGTATACGCCATTTATGCGAAATTATTTGCAGTTGTATTACGTACGGCAAAATAATTTTTACATACGGCAAATTAATAGAAATAACAATGTACACAAGAAAAATTTTATACGTACCGAGATTTATAATTTATAAACAAAATGTTAATTATGAAACATAGCAAAACAATAATTTCAATTAATTTTTTTATTACGATATTAAAAATAGTATTAAATAATTCCTTTTTCTTAAAAATTAAATAAAAATAACAATTTATAAAAATATATGCCCAGTAAAAAATGTGCTCCAAAAGGAGCAGGTTTTATGTATGAATTCATACCTCAAATCGCTTCAAACCTGCTGATGGGATGCCTGATTTTTGTATGGAGTGTTTCAGGTTTGGAGGACTTTTTACTGCTGGCAATAAGCTCTTTTTTAACAAGCAAACAAAGCACTCCTAAAGCGCTTTTTTAAGGGCTAACTATATTAACATATTCATTGATGTTTTGCTTTTAATTGCTTAAATGCATTGTTTCAATCATTTTCGTAAACCATTAAATATTTTTATTTTTTTTTTGCCTTAAATCTTTATCGTTGTCAGCACAAAAATAGCAGCTTTTTCTATATTTTATTCTTCATCATTTACTGATGTGTAAGAGTTCTCTTATTGAAGCGCTGGATTATGCGCTTTTGCTCGTATGTGCTTCAAAAAACCCAAATTTTTTTTACTGGGTAGTTAGTATATTATAATCCATCCCCTAAACCGAGGTGTCATGCGACCCGTGCCTATCGGTTGGTTTGCAGTCAGGGGTTACCGACTGTATTATCACGGAGCTTTGCTGATACCTGGGCACCTCAGCAAATAGACCACGCCCTTACCACGTTAACGGGGGCTATGACGTGGTGGACCTCTCCATTCCCCTACACTCGTGGGACCAAAACATGAAACTTTCAACACAACAAAAACAAGCAACGAAGACAGATGACGAACAGGCGAGAACAAGGACAACGATGGACAGTAAGACGAACAAGCCAACGGCTGTAACAGCCCAGGCAATCAAGGAAGATCGGCCCAGGTCGATCGGAATTGGTAAGGCAGCTCGACCAGAAGGCGGCTGCTCTAAAAACGGCGGCGAGGTACCCCTGAACTTCGCTCCAAGTACCTCCAAAGCCGCACAAGCCCTTTCCGTCATTGGAACGGATAAATCCCCTGCTTCGGGTGCTGCCAAGTTGAATGCGACAAAGTCGTCCAACAATGCAGCTTCCCATGTGTCCATTGTGCAAGGAGGGATGACGATGATAACATCCAATCCCAAGGTTGCACCACCCCCCGCCAAACTCGGCGACCGCAGAAAGTCCCCTTGGCACAAAAACCCTACAAAGAGGGCATCGAACACAAGGCGTGCTGCCTTGCGTTTTATTAATCTTTACGGCTCCAAGAAAGCCGAAGATCTCACCAATGAGCAGAAAGCTTCATTGGCATGGGCAAGAGCCTACATAGCTGGGCTGCCAAGTGCTACTCCTCCAGTCCCTGAAAAGGTGACAATGCCTAAACGGCAACGTTCGGAGGAGGAAGCTGCAGCCACGAAACAGCAACCAGGGACGAAACGTCCCAAAACTTCATCGAAACCGATGAACAAATCATTCAGCGAGGTGGTCAAAGGTCACCTTGTTCGAGCCATCATCGACAGGAGTGTCGACAATGGTGCCATTTCTCATACCAAGTGGGATCTGGTAAAACAAAAACTCATGGGTGTGTTCTGGACGATCCTCAGGGAGAATCCAGGACCACCCCGTCAATGCGATGACGCCGGCTGGTACCAGGGTCACGTGAAGCTGATGGCTTGCGCAGATGAGCGCTCAGCGCTGCTTCTTAAGCAGGCCATCCAACTACTAGGAGAGGTTTGGGAAGGTGCCAAGCTTGACGTGGTGTTAGTAGGAGAGATACCACGGAGGCCAAGATCAATCGCCACCATCCCCGCCGAACCATCTGAGCCTGAGGAGATCTTGAAGATCATTCAGTGCTGCAACCCTAAACTACCCACACAAGACTGGAAAGTAGTGAAGGTTTCAGCTGCTGAAGGGTCCTCGAGGACGGCGATTGTGGTTATTAACCAGCAATCCTTGGAGCCACTGAGGGAGAGGCAGGGCAAGCTCTACTATGGTTTTAGTACGATCTTGCTCCGTGTCTACCGAAGTGACAACAAGGGCAATCCGGCTCCATCGGTAAGTGAGGCCAAGCAACCTGTAGAAAGCATGGCTTGCGACGATGCCGTGGGCTCAAGCGACAAAGAGGATACCCAGTCTCTCTCAGGATTGGTGGGTGACTTCTTTGATCACTTGGGTGATATGGTTGATGAGGACGTGCTGCTGGAGTCTGACCAGGAGGACGTCAACATCACAGTGGTCGCCAAAATGGATCATGGTTAAGGTGCTGCAGATAAACCTCCACCACTCTAAAGCAGCATCTGCTGCACTGCTTCTCCGTGTGGTAGAAAGAAGGGAGGAGCTCGTGATGGTCCAAGAACCCTGGATCCACAAGAATCGGGTTTGCGGACTTAACCTCAAAGGCTACAAGCTATTGTTTGCGAAAGGTACAGGTAACATAAGATCTTGTGTCTTAGCTAAAAACTCGTTGAATATCTTCATTCTTTCTGATTACAGTGACGAAGATACCACAACTGTTGCCCTTGAGACACCGGACGGTATAGTCTGGATGGTCTCGGCGTATATGGCGCATGACCACGGGCAGGACCCACCCAACGGGCTCATCCGTGATGCAGTTTTGAAGGCCGCGAGCACTGGAACACCGGTGAAAATCTGTGCCGATGCTAATGCGCACCACACTATATGGGGCAGTACGGATACAAATGTAAGAGGTGAGTCACTGTTCTCCTTTATTATTAATCATAATTTAGGAGTAGTAAATAGGGGCTGTGAGCCTACGTTTGTTGTTGCAAATAGGTGTGAGGTTCTTGATGTCACGCTAGTTAGTATAGACCACACCGATATGATCGAGGGCTGGATGGTGTCGAATGACTGTTCGCTCTCTGATCACAGATATGTGGAATTTAGGCTAGGGCTTAGGTCTTCAGGATCGATGGCTATATTAAACAGGAGACGTACGAACTGGGGAGTTCAATACTCCTCTCTGGTCCGGTCTCTATCTGACCCTCCTGGGGTTGATGATATCGGGGGGATCGATGCAGCAGTGGATCTGCTTTCGAACTCACTGCAGTTGGCGACTTCCTTGGCATGTAGGCCAAGGGTGCGCAGGGGTAGGAACCGACCACCATGGTGGGATCCTGACATTGCGCAGGCAAGAATTGACTGTCGTAGGTTGTTCAATGTGGCAAAGCGCCATGGAAACTGGGCGGACTATAAGTCATCATTGAATAGGTTCAGAAATCTGGTTAGATCGGCGAAAAGGGTTGCTTGGAGGAACTTCTGTAGCGGCGTGGAAGGATCCTCTGAGACGAATCGTTTACGTAAGGTAATGGCCTCGAGCCCGGTTGTCCCGACGTACGTCCGGAAATCGGATGGTAGTTGAACCACGAATAGTCAGGAAACACTGGAAGTGTTGATTGATACTCACTTTCCTGGAAACTCCCAATGGGGTTTGCGGGATCGGTCGCGGGAGGCGACTCCTATTCCTATGTCCATACCATTGGACTACGATAGGATTAAGTGGGCTATCGATAGCTTTAGCCCATACAAATCTCCGGGTATGGACGGTATAATTCCTGCGGACCTGCAGAGGAATTCGACCCTGATAATACCCTGGTTGTTGGCCATATACAGGGGATGCGCTAGATTTTCGTATCTTCCCGTGAAATGGACCCTGTGCAGGGTGGTCTTTATACCCAAAGGGGGTAAGGCTTCTCACACCGAGCCGAAGGATTACAGACCGATTAGTCTTTCATCCTTTCTTCTTAAGACTCTTGAGAGGGTTATCGATATACACTTGAGGATGACCATCCCAAGGGACTTACTCTCTGCCTCTCAACATGCCTACACAAGGGGCAGGTCTGTTGAGACGTCTCTTCACTCTCTGGTCGGAACCATTGAGAGATCGCTCGAATTTAGGGAGTACACACTTGTGGCCTTTCTCGACATAGAGGGGGCCTTCAACAATGTCAACCCGGACTCTATCGTGATGTCCATGAGGAGTCTGGGGATCGACGCTAGCATATGTAGATTTGTGGACAATCTACTACGGAATAGGGTCATTTGTTCTACGATAGGTGAAACCAGTGTTCAGAGGCTGGTGAACAGGGGTACTCCCCAAGGGGGAGTTCTATCCCCACTATTGTGGAACCTGACTATGAACACCATGTTAACAAGGATGGACGACATGAGGATCAAAACGGTGGCGTATGCTGATGATGTTGCAGTGGCCATCTCAGGGAGGCATTTGGGCGTAATGTCCCAGTGTATGGAGGCTGCTTTGAAGATACTCAGTACCTGGAGTGCATCATGCGGTCTGGGTGTAAATCCGTCTAAGACGGAACTGGTACTCTTCACGAGGAGGTATAAGACCGAGGACTTTAGGCTTCCGAGGTTGAATGGAATTGAGCTTCGGATATCTCAAAGTGCGAAATATCTGGGCGTGGTTCTGGATAGCAGGCTGTCATGGGGACTAAATGTCCGGATGAGAGTGGAAAAGGCAATAGTTGCCATATATGCGTGTAGGGGTGCAATCGGCAGGAACTGGGGTATGAGCCCGAGGTGTGTCAATTGGATCTTTGAGGCTGTGGTAAAGCCGACCCTGTACTATGGGGTCGTTGTGTGGTGGACTGCATTGGATAAGGGCGTACACCGTGCGATGCTTGAGAAAGTATACAGACTTGTCGCGTTGATGATTACGGGATCAATGCGATCTACTCCAACAAGGGCGCTGTTCACGATACTGAACTGGCTCCCGGTGGATATAATGGCCAGACAGTTGGCTCTTTGTTCGGCGACGCGGCTGCACGCGGTGAATAGCTGGTCAACACGTGACTTTGGACACGCCGGGATAATCAAACGTACGATTGTCCCTGATGTAGTGGATTACTGCACCCCGGTGCCATTCTTTGGTGCGGGGTTCGTGGTGCAAATGGCGCACAGCAGTGTGCTGTTGGATACTTTCCGTGAACCTACCCTAGGGGTCTACACTGGTGGTTCGAGGAAAGGTGAGAGGGTCGGCGGAGGTTTCTTCATAGAGGAACTGGATGTGAAGGTTTCCTTTCGCCTGCCGGATGGATGTAGTGTCCTGCAGGCGGAAATCTCGGCTATAAGGCGGGCGGCAAACTGGCTGAGGTATCATCGCATATCGGGAGATATACGTATATTTACTGACAGCAAGGCTGCCCTTGCTTCCCTAGCGGGTGTCTACACGACATCGAGGTTAACTGTAGAATGTCGGATGTCTTTGGATGAGATTGCGAAACATTCAAGGGTAACGCTAATATGGATACCAGGGCACACTGGGTGCCCGGGCAATCAGGCAGCAGATGAGCTGGCCAAACAGGGCGGTCGCATGGATGATGCATTCATTGACCAATTCATTGGCCTTCCAATGGCTCACTGTAAATCACTTATAGGGCGCGAGTCCTATAGAGTTGCGCAGACGCGGTGGACCTGTGAATCCACCTGCTCGATATCCAGGATCCTTTGGCCTGGATATGATGGACGGAGAACTAGCTCTCTACTTGGGCTCAGCAGAAACCAGATTAGGACTGTGATATCGGTTGTAACTGGACACTGGCCGGTGGGGACTCATGCTAGGAGAATGGGTCTGGAATTTTACGACTACTGTAGAAGTTGTCAGAACGAGGAGGAGGAGGAGACTGTGCTCCACTTTCTCTGTCATTGCCCTGGACTGCGGGGTATTAGGGTGGAATGCCTGGGGGAACCGGCGTTTGCCTGTTTAGAGGATCTATCTGGGATGGAACTGAAATCGCTCCTTCTCTTCACTAGAAAGACGAGGTGGTTGGACTTTGCAGTGACGCCATCTGAGTGACTGCTCTAAGGGATGGGCATTGGCGCAGGGTATCACAAAGGGACCAATAAAGGACCAAAGTGAGCTGTCTTTGATGGCTGCCCATGGAACCTAACCTACCTAACCTAGTATATTATAAATATTTGTACTGACTTTAGTTATCTGTCTTATTAATTATTTCAACAAACAGTCATAATACTGCAAGTCAATTTTTGGTAGAAAACCGTAAAGGCTTTTTATATCACTTTTTTATCAGCAGATATTTTTTGCTGCTAATATTTTTAAATTTGTATCAAATTTATTATTTGGTGTTGGTATTTTACCTTTCCTGGACTTTTTTTTCAATGTAGTAGTTTTATATTCCATTTCAGCTGCCGAAGTCTTATAATATAATATTTAATAAGTTTTATCCGGCTAAATGGTACTAACTGAAAATACATTTTATTAGATTTTTCAGAATAGATTTTAAAATCCGATGAAACCATTTGTATTACTTGCAATTGCACTTTTGGTGACTTATAACTTTTTAATTATCAGATCAAATCTAACAAGCTATGGATCTCTTTCAATTTTAAATATCTATCAATTGAACTATGGACAGCATCAACTTCTTGAATCTGGGAATGTCCAGGTTCAGAAAATTGTTGGGTTATAGATTTTATTTGTTTGTTATTATACATGAGTTGCAGCAACGAAGTGGCCATGATTTGATTTCTATTTTGTGGCACACATGAATCACTCCATAATATAAGGTGTTCAATATCTTTTAAATTTTTTGTAAAATTTTAATTTCAGAGCTGGTAATATCATTTCCTGAACGGCCACTGTGCACCTCGCTCCAAATAGCACAATATGTTATATTCGGCACTTCTTTTGATTTCATACATACAGTGGCAGTCAACTGAAAACAGTAAGTTTTCTTTTATAATAAAATGTTGAAGAAAATCCTTTAGGCAAAGTAAATACACTTTGTAAATCAAAACAAATCACTATCTTGCTTCGATTAATGTTATTTCTATTTCTGTCACGTTCAAGTTGTAATAATCTGTTTTGATTTCTATTTGATTCATATTGGTTTTTATCATTTTCATTTAATATTTTTTCTTTTTCTTGATTTTTAAACATTGTACATCGATCACATTGATCTTTTCTATGGCCATATTTTAGGCTGGTCCAAACAGGTACAAAACTGAATTTGGGTTTAAAGGGGACACTTTCACCTACCTACAGCTAGTAAAATTTCTTTAACCCCTTTTGACCCTCATAAATTCTATTCTTCTGAACTTCAATTTGACTAAAATATAGAACCTGAAAAAATATTTAATAACACAGCAGGTATAATCGGTACAGTAATACAACATAACATTGCTTAAAGACTGCTTTACTACCAACTTAAAAAATGTTGAACCCACCATTGATAACAGTTTGACATAAAACATAATCCACCCGATAAAATAAACTAGAAAAATCGTTATAAAATCAAGCCAAATAATCCGTTTTATCCGAATATCTCCAAAAGCAAAGGAGATAACCTAAACATTTAAGCATAATTTTTTTAACTCAGCTTAAGTTTAATTTTTTTTTTGCAATCCATAAATACATATATTTTTGGTGAATTTTTTAAAAGTTTGAATTTCCGAGGTTACCAATTTTAGAGGTCCGCAAGTCACTCTCCCGACCCGGCCATGACAGTTTAAAATTTCATTCAAATATGTTCAGCCGTTCATAAGAAGCAAAAATATTTTTTAAAACAAAACGCTCGTAAACCATTGTTTATACTTCAGCCATATGAGCAGCTTAAATAAAAAGAGCAAAAAAAAATGTTGCGAGCAATTTCATAAAATGAAAAAAGTGATCAACAGACAGTTCCAACCAGTTGCACAAGTATATATGGGGTTAAAGAGGACACTTTATGCTTTCTGATGGTCCTAAAATCTCTTTGACCCTTTTTTACCCTAACAAGTTCTACTCCTCTAAAATTCGGATTTAACTAAAATATAGAACCTGGTGAAACATTTAATAACACATCAGGTATAAATGATACAGTGATGTAATGATCCATTTCTTAAAGACTACTATTCCATTAATAACGGTTTGCGAGAAATCATAATTTAGTTCTGATCAAATTTACAAAAATTAATTTTTTTCTAAAACAAAATAAAATATTTGTTTCCAGCAGCATCCACAGCCACAATTACCAATATTTTAATCTAGTTTTTTGGATACCTTAGTTCTAATATGTTTGCTATCGAATGGCATTAAAATTTTTTAAGTCGGCGATGACAAAAAATTGGACTTTTGGCCGATGAAATTCAATTTTCAGCCACTGTGCGCCCCTCCGCCCCCAGACCGAATATCAAAAATCAGACTTCACAGTGTCACCCGCCTGAATATTCTGAAGATTCCCTGAAAACTTCATCAAAATCGGCCCAGCCGTTTTGGAGTCCTTACGTTACATACACACACACATACACACATCCTATTTTATATACATACTAGCTGACCCGGTCCGCGTTGCTGGCCCTAAGCAAACATTAGTGTTGTATTACAGTATTTTTCGGTTAATTGACCCCACGGTTAATTGGTTTCCACGCTTAATTGAACCACATGATCCGGCAAAAACATATTGCATACGAAAACCATGTACATTTCCTCGGATAATTGAACCCGGTTAATTGATTTTCCCGCTTAATTGGTTCAAAATTAATGTCATCAAAAATAAATTTCCTCTTACTTTTACCCGTTTAATTGCATTATTATTGAAAAATAACACTGCTATACAAAAAAAAAAAAATATGCGGCAGGGATTTTGTTAATAATTTTTGTTAATACTCATATTAGACCTTCACGCTGCATGCTTATTTATTTTTGATTCACTCTGGTTATTGAGATAAACGGAACTAAGAAATAATTGAAATACCCTATGCTGGACCTTGAAAAGAGATTGTCCTGACAAAGTAAATAAGAGAAAATCCCAAAGAAAAAGTTTTTTATGATCTTCATTTATTTATTCTAGTTAAAGGTACCCCAAACTATTATTTTTGTGTATTTTTGTAAAGATAAACAATAAAAATAAATTTTAAATAAATCTTTTGGCCCATTTATTGAAGCATTTTATGGAAAATGTTAGAAGCGTTTATCTCAAAAACTGGAGTCAATTTGACAATTCTGGCGTTTTTCCCGTTATCAGCACACTCGTCTTATACAAAATCGACTTCAAGTATGCCTGCCGCAAAATGACTGTATAGCAGTGTAATCTGGAATTTTTGCACATACATATTTGACATCATTTGTAAACAACATGTTTATTTTTCTTTTTTAAATAATGATCTCGAAAAGTGTGAATATGTACAACATGAATTTATTTGTTCCTTTTTTTAAGTTTATGTTTTTTTTGTAAAACCAATACATATATGAATTGTTTTTTAGTTTATAAATTTTATTTTTTTGTAAAACTATTGGGCACATAAAAAGTGCATTTAATAGTACATACCTACAATAAAAAATACCTGCGTATACACATATATGTACATTTTTTTTCTGTTACTTGCATTTTCTTCGTTTAAGGTAAAAATATTATTTTGAAAAACTTAAAGTGCACATATGCGATTTCTTTTAATTCATTAGTAGTTCCAATTATACGTGATTTCTGTAATTGAACAAACTGTTCAATTAAACGGGATTCTTGTAATTGAACGAATTTTTCAATTAAGCGGGTATCGGCTAATTGGTTCCCCGTTTAATTGAACAAAAAGTTGTGCAAATTTTGATGTGCAATTAACCGAAAAATACTGTACCAGACGATTTATATTGAGCTTTAAACAAAATTTTACAAAAAAACTTACATATGGTGTAGATATGGGCTCAATCAAAAAAGAAACGCATGTATTTAAGGCAAATTGGAATTTATATTTATTTATTACTTCATCTTAAGGCCAGCGTATAGACAATGTTTTTTTGTTTTGTTTTAGTATAACTTGGACCATGGCGATCATTTTAAAGAAAAAAATCGGTCAAGCCGTTCTCAAATTATGGATTTTGCCACGCCCCTCCGCCCCCAGACCGAAAATCAAAAATCAGACTTCACAGTGTCACCGGCCTGAATATTCTGAAGATTCCCTGAAAATTTCATCAAAATCGTCTCAGCCGTTTTGGAGTCCATACGTTACATACATACATACACACATCCTATTTTATATATATAGATATTTATTTAGGCCCTTATTATATAAAACGCAACGCAATGTCAAAGAACTACATTCAAAGCAAAAACAAAGTCACAAATATTCTTTAATTTTGTTGTTGCTTTTTACAGAAAATTATCAATTCCACAAGCTATCATGGTGGAATAAGCAGGTGGCATTGTTACGGCAACAAATAGAACATTACAACAAAAGTGGTAATTAATATTAAATATATCAATACACGAGACCTGTTTTAAAAAAATGTTCCTAATTGTATTTCGATGGGGTAGCAAAGCGCAACGGGTTAAGCTAGTATTGAAATAAAAACAAATAATTGAAATTAACCGTTTTAAAATAACTCCCTAAGATATGCAACATATTATTATTATAAACTACTAATTGATCACCGATCAATTCTTTTATCTTACAAAAAAAGGGACCCAGCGAAAAATCTTTCCTTGGACACCAGCAAAACAAGTAAATATTTTGGACTTCTGGGTGCCTGATATTTTAATATTTACAAAAATTAGCTAGAGCTTCTCTTTTCCTTGGGGTACAGGATTTAAGAATTCTGGCCAAGGATAATTATAATTGCGCGTATAATCTCTCTCTTTCGTTCACTTTTGGAGTGTACTAAAGAGTACACTGAACGAAATTATTGTAATTGCCTTCCATCAAGCATAGACTTACCACCATAAGTCATGAAATTTTTACATTTCAAATTTCAAGTTTCAATAATAATATATAGTATATATATATAGTGTAGTAAGTATATAAAAGTTCATCTATGTAGGGGAGGCTTTTATTGTTTGGACTGTTTTTAATGAATTTGTCCAGGCATCCCCTTTCAAAATGTTAAGTTTTTATAGTTTTTACACATCACACTACTCACACTTTACTTGCAGTAACCGATTAAGTTCCAACACAACACGTTTAAGTTAAATTCATTATTTTATTTATTATTGTATGCTTATGAACTAGACTTATTATTAAATATTTACATGACGATTTTGAAAATATACGTCTTTTCAGTCCGGCGTTTACTATTATACTGTCCGTTTTATGTCCGTCTGTTTCGCACTACAAAGCGTTTCTTTTCCCAAATTCCTTCTAGAACAGTCGGGGAACCAATTGCTAAAATAGATAACGGACAAACACTACAGGTCCTTTTGTAAATATTGGTCGACATTGGATGATACCCTACAATCGGCCTTCCTGAACGCAATACGTCCCGGATTGCCACCTCTTCATAAATTCCGCCACAGTTTTAGTGCGGTTAGGACCCTCGTGGGCTCCCACCTTCTCAACTTCATATCTACCGTGAGGTAACTTCTCCACAATTTTGTAAGGACCAACGAATTTCCCCTTGAGCTTTAACCCAGTCCCAAATTGGGTTCGTTTAATGGCAACTAAATCATTCACGCCATACTCTTCTTCCAGTTTACGTTTGCTATTAAACGTCTTAATGTTTTCCTTTTGTATTCTAAGGATATTCTCCCTAGCTTCCTCTCTCACTTCGTCCCTGTCCCTAAAGAAGGAATCATAAGCTTCCTCATTCAGTATCTCTCTTAAGTCTGGTTGATCTGGCAACCTCATCTCCACACCTGTCAACAGTTTAATTGGTGAAAACTGAGTGCTTCTTGAAGTTGTGGAGTTCATAATCATCTGAACCTTACGCAAATGCCTATACCAATTAATTGGTTCGTCAGCACACAACTTAGACAATATAGATACAATAATTTTGTGCATTCGTTCCACCTGCCCATTTCCGCGTGGAACACCCGTTGCAATAAGCAAATGCTGTATGTTCCCATCTTTACAGTAACTCTCAAATGCTTTTGACGTAAAAGCTGCCCCTCTATCTGAGATCAATCTCATTGGGTTACCGAACACTGACGCTTGCTTCTCTAAACACTCAATAACCTCTTTAGCGTCTGTCGATTTTGTCGGATGAAGCCAAACAAACTTCGAAAACCCGTCAACTACAACAAAAACATAATTATATGCCTTCTTTGTGGTCTCCATGGGACCAACATGATCCACATGATATGTTTTCAGGGGTATGTCCTCTTTATCGATAGGGTTTAAATAACCCTCCTTCCTACCCATCTTAGCGTCCGTGATAATGCACTCTACGCAACTCTCTATAATTTTCCTCACCTTCGACTGTATTTTAGGAATAAAATACTGCGTCTCTACCAACTGTTTCGTTTTCGCAACACCGAAATGCCCTTGCTTATGAGCTATCCTAATAATTTCGTCTTCCATCAGTTCTGGAACCACTATCAACTCTTTATTAGGATCCTTAAACAAAATCCCATTGCTCATATAATAATCTTCGTATTCACATCTTTCTAACAGCGATTTAATAACTTTCAAACGTTCATCATTTGCCTGCGCTTCTCTCATTCTATGGGTCAAGCTACTTTCAGTAATCAAACATGAGATACGACTCAACGCGTCTACGTGTTTCATTCTAGTGCCCGCTCTATGTTCTATCCCGTAATTAAAATCTTGCATGAACATTGCCCATCTTGATATTCTCGGCGGAACATCTTTTTTGTTCATGGTCATTTTGAAAGCATTGCAGTCCGTCACTATTTTAAAAGGTATTCCCAACAAATAAACACGCCACTTCTTCAAAGCCTCAATGATTGCTAAAACTTCCAACTCATACGAGTGATACCTCTCTTCGTAATCTTTAGTCCTACGACTCATATACTGAACTGGATGTAATTGCAAATCATCCAAACTTTTCTGTAGAAGAACAGCTCCATATCCGATCTTACTTGCATCCGCATGAAGTTCGGTGATCGCATCAGGATCATACAACTTTAACACTGGAGCGCTTATTAGTGCTTCCCTGAGTTGTTGGCAAGATAATAAAACTTCATCATCTATCACGAAAGGTGCATCTTTTCTCAACAAATCACTCAACGGCTTCGCGATAACGGCATAGTTTTCAATAAACTTCCTAAAATAGGAGGTTAGACCCAAAAACCTTTGTACCGCCTTCCTATCAGTCGGAATTGGAAAATTCTTCACTGCCCTAATCTTTTCCTCTGACGGCTTTATAGACCCCTTACACACCACGTAACCTAAAAAGTTTACTTCTCTTTGCAAAATCTGACATTTGCTCCACTTTATTTGTAGCCCACTCGCGGCTGCTCTATTCAACACAACTCTAAACTTCTCTAGGCCATCCATTTCATCCCTAGCTGGTATGATAATGTCGTCCATATACACGATAATAGTCCCGTCCTGTATTAAATCTCGCAACACAGCTGCTATGTACCTTGTAAATACTGCAGGGGAATTGCTAATTCCGAAAGGTACGTAAAGAAATTCAAATTGGCCATTATAAGTGACAAATGAGGTATACTGCCTAGAAGACTCTTCCATCGGAACATGAAAGTATCCGTTCTTTAAATCCAAAGTCGTGTAGACACTAGCACTCTGTAATTGATCAAGTACCTCATCGATCAACGGCATAGGGAAATGGTCTCTAATAATTTTCTCATTTAACTTCCTATAGTCACAACAAAGTCTCTTCGACCCATCTTTTTTAGCTACTAACACAACAGGCGATGCGTATTCGGAAGTACTTGGTTTAATAATCTTCTCCTTTAACCACTCAGAAATCTGTGCGTCAACTATGGCACGGTCAGCAAAAGGTATTCTTCTTGGATGTTGATAAACTGGTCTATCATCCTTTAAAACTATTTTCATCTCTATAGGACTCTTCACATTTTTCTTAGGTTTGTACTCTTCTATTTCTTTTACAACACTATCTGCAATATCTTTCTTTAAACGACTCAACTCGACTATTGGGATATCTAATTTCAACTCTTCTGCATTTAAGCAAATACTGCTAAATTCCTCTAACAAGTTCTTCTCGACCAATTCCTTAAAAAATGCTTCTCCATTTTTAATAACTACTTCTGCATTCCTTAGCAAACTGTTACCAATCATAATGGAGTGATTGATGTCACTCTCCTTTACGACATAAAACGTTGCTTTAAATTCACAATCATCTATTTTAACTTCTATGTCAAAACGTCCCATCGTAACTATCTCACTGTCGCCTATTCCGTACAACTTTATCTTCTCAGCTACAAAATTAACCTCACCTAAAAGAAAAAGACTATCGTAACGCATCAGACATACGTCACATCCTGTATCGACCAACGCTGTTAAAAACTTTCCACCTACCTCAATATCTTTAAATATTAGACCTGGTCCCTTGCGTACCATGTTAGCCTGATCGCGTTCTGTCTTAACTATCTTTTCAGCACTTCTGCCTGGACATTCGAATGAGCGATGCCCGAATTTCTGACATTTAAAACATTTATCCTGTTTCTCTGGGCAATCTTTTGCCAAATGCGTCTTGTCACCGCACTTAAAACATTTTTTCTCAGATTTGGACGCCTCCACTGTAGCTGTCTTGGGCTTTTCCATTGTTGACCCTACCTCTTTACCTCTGTTTGACGACTGAGGTCTGTATCTGATTTTCTCGTAGACACCTATTTGCTTCTTTAACCCCTCAATGTTGTCCGCTTGATAAAGTACAGTCTTGTTTATTTTCGAATCCGGTATTCCGTCAATAAAGTATTCTACAATACTCCTTTCATCTAATTTTTTACCCAAATCCATCATGGAATACAGATATTCTATCAGTGTCTCACCTTTGTTAAGTCGCCGATTGCGTAATCGGCGATGAACTTCCGCTGAAGAACATGAAGCTCCAAACTCGTCCTTTAAACTCTTCTTCAAAGAAGCCCAATCTCTAATGCCACTCTGGCTCCTAACATATGATTTGGCAGCTCCCGTTAATAATTGTCTACCATAGACAAACATTTGCAATTGAGTCCATTTTACAACCGAACCCATGTCCTCAAACTCCGCAACCCATTCACTGACGTCAGATGCATTGGTCCCTGAAAATGTGGACAAGCTATCCTCAACATCTTTCAAAGTGTACATGCTCTTTTGTACAGGCCACTCAATACTATCCGAATCATTATTGCCTACAGTATGATCGACTACTGTAACGACATCATCTGTCTCTTCCTCAACAATCGAACTGTCCAGTCCGTAATGTTCTAAAAGTCGTTTTTGCATGTCTACTTTAACTCCTTGTGTCGTCAACTTAAACCCTTTCAATGCGTCTCTCAAAGAATTTACGTTCATTCCCAAAATTGTATCTCGGTCCATTTTTCCTTGAATATTTAATTAAATAATAAAAATTATATTTTAATGAAAATTTCGAAACTACAACTCTAATTTAATTATCCAAAAATGTCGATTAAATTATATTTCTAAAAATAAACAAAGTTTAATTATCATTCACAAATTAAATTCAAATTAATCCGACAATTTAAACATCCACTTTTAATTTTGAAAAAGTATTCAATTATCTAAATATTTTTTAAAAAAATATCAAGAAATAATTTCACTCTACTATAAGCTTGAATATGATGATTTAATTACTTATCTTCTCTGCAACCCGTCTTCTTTACTTCGCAACTCCCTTCTCTTAGCAACTTCCTTCTCTTAGCAACTTTTCCAGCAACTTCTTCTCTTGGCAACTTTTTTCTTCTCTAGCTACACGTGACGTACTTCTTTTGTTGTTTAACGATCTTTACTACACACCCTTTCTTATTTGATTTAGTTTGTAAAGACTTTCTTGCATGTTCATGCAAAATACTCAAAATTTTCAACTCAATTTCATAACATTGCCTAAGCAACCACAATGTTCAACACAAAGTTCTCTTTTTTCCCCAGCTATAGCTTAGTAACAACATAACTTCTTATTTTGGATTTTACTGTCCCAACAGTTTTTCCATTGAAAAGCAAACACAATTTACAACTCAATCGTCTTTAGTTAATAGGAATTTCAAATTCCAATTGTTATCTTTGCCGAAGCCAACACAAGTTTTTTCAACACAAACTTCTTAATGGGATTTAACTCTCCCAAATGTTTTTCATTGCCGAAGCAAACACTATCTTCTTTTTCTACTCAGAGGTCGGGGCTGTTCTTCTCGATCGTTTACACCTTATTGTCTTTGTATTAACGAACTTTTTAAACAATGTTTCATGCACAATATTTTCTCAATAGTTTTTTCTTCTTACAGTTCAATCTTCTGATCGTTATACTATTTTTTGTTTGTTTTTGTAACGACTGCTGTTTTTTATAAGCATACACTCAACGTTTCATTTCAACTCGTTGCTCAGTTACTGCACGGTTTTTCAACTCTTTATATTTTGTCTATTGTGTGTGTATAGTTTTGTTTAACTTATTGTTGTTGTTGTACATTCAGCACTTCTTTTTTCATGGAATTTCTTGTCTTTATAAATTACAGTTATTTAATTACTTCTTTAAATATACGACAATTAAACTTCTTCACATTTCAACACTTTCTACTAGATTTTGGCTCAATATATTAACGAATATTCTGGTTGTGCCCCCATATGTAGGGGAGGCTTTTATTGTTTGGACTGTTTTTAATGAATTTGTCCAGGCATCCCCTTTCAAAATGTTAAGTTTTTATAGTTTTTACACATCACACTACTCACACTTTACTTGCAGTAACCGATTAAGTTCCAACACAACACGTTTAAGTTAAATTCATTATTTTATTTATTATTGTATGCTTATGAACTAGACTTATTATTAAATATTTACATGACGATTTTGAAAATATACGTCTTTTCAGTCCGGCGTTTACTATTATACTGTCCGTTTTATGTCCGTCTGTTTCGCACTACAAAGCGTTTCTTTTCCCAAATTCCTTCTAGAACAGTCGGGGAACCAATTGCTAAAATAGATAACGGACAAACACTACAGGTCCTTTTATAAATATTGGTCGACATTGGATGATACCCTACATCTATATATATGTGACATAAATGTAAAACAACCTAGTCGCTATCATGTCTGGAGTTTCCGGAAAACACATATCAAACGTAAGACGGACAGACGGACGGATATCGTTAAATCAACTTCTCTCCCCATAAGGACCCAGAATATATATACTTTATTATACCCTTCACCTCAGGTGGAAAAGGGTATATATAAGTTTGTCATTCCGTTTGTAATTTCAACAATATTGATCTTAGACCCTATAAAGTATATATATTCTGGGTCCTTATGGGGAGAGAAGTTGATTTAACGATATCTGTCCGTCTGACCGTCTGTCCGTCTTGCGTTTGATATGTGTTTTCCGGAGACTCCAGACATGATAGCGGCTAGGTTGTTTTACATTTATGTCACATATAGTCTACCATCGGTTGCTATTGAAATTCAGCAAGATCGATCCACAAATGGCTGAGATATGAGCAAAAAACCACGACTACCTCTAATATTTTCCAAAAATCCCTTGTGGTTGTTGTAATTTTATTACTTTTTGCTGTATATCTGGGGAACGGCAAAAGCCAAAGTTTCCAAATTGGGTACACACATTTAGGTAGCCAATACACACCATCCTACAAAATGTGGGCGGGATTGGAGAAGTGGGCGTGGTACCTCCCGTACAAAAAAAATTGTATAAAAACCTAAATTTTAGGGCAGCCATATGTCCTATGGATATGACTTCTATACCAAAATATCGAAAATTTTTAGTAGAACATATTTTATTAAAAATTCAGAAAAATCGGTTCAGATACAAAAAAGTTAAATACCCACTTTCGGGAACCATAGATCTCCCCGAGTTAAAGCTTTATAACACAAGTAAATGGTGAATTCCTTCTTAAACACGTCGGTATATAAATCTGTCAAATCGGTTAAAAAATGGCTGAGTTATGAGTAAAAAACCACGACTACCTCTAATATTTCCAAAAAATCCCTTGTGGTTGTTGTTTTTTTTTTGTTTGTGCTTTTATTCGAACGTGTTGAATGTTAGGCATATCAAACACACACATGTTTGTACATGACTGCTCGCTTAAATTGAAAAATACGTACATACCTACATATTAAACAAACAAAGCGACGGAATATATTCTACTTTAATTGTTTATTTGCATAAGCGTTAATGGCTGAGTTGTATGGGCGGTTGCTCAAAGCAGCGTTGTTAGTAGCTGCCGGGGTTCAAATCCGGCATCCACCTTTTCAAAAAAAATTTTTTTTAACTTTTTTTATATTCTATAAACGATTTTAAAATAGTTCAGCAATTTTTGATTTTTTTGACAATGTAAATATTAATCGTTCGCTTAACTTACATGTAAAACAAAAATCATATTCTATACCTATTTGTTTTTTATTTTTTATTTAATTTGTTTATGTCCTAAAAACGATTTTAAAATTACTTAGGTATAAAGCTTTTCGATATTTTCGTTTTATTGGCAATGGCACAGTGTTTTATTTTATTTCGGCAAGCATATACGTACCTACATATGTACATAAAAAGTTGTATGTAATTTAAATAAATCCATACTAACTAGTAGGTTAACCTAGCTATTGCAAAGCCATACATATGTATGCACATGGGTATGTATGAATGAGCAAAAGTTATTAATGTATAAAGGCATTGCTTTCGTAATTGTTGTTGTTGCATTTTATTTTTATCTCTTATTGCTGTAGTAATTGTTGTTATTGTGTTTCGTCTAATAAGCTGTTGCTACGTTGATCTCTTCTTGCATTTCTCTTGGTTGCGGTTTTTTTGTTGTTTTTTTTTATAATCTTTACCACAAGTGGTGGATTTTAATGTGTTTTTTACGCATACACATGTATGTATGTTCATAAAATTCTCTCAATATATTTTAATTTAACGCGTCTTCAATAAAACCGTTCGTAGCTGAGTTGTCTAAGTTCTCGCTTAAGGCTCGTAAGATTGCGAGTTCAAGTCTCCAAAATAATTTTTTTTTTGTTTTTATTAAATTTTTTTAAACACGATTTTAAGATTAAATATAATTAAAACTTATGTAACGAATTTCAAACATCAACTTTGTCAAAAGAGGAAACGGACTTAGTTATATACATACATTTTTTGATTTTGTCATAGGTATTCTTTTTAAAAACTTCTTGTTCTTATCTCACCATGGTGAAGGGTATTATGATTCGGCATAGCCGAATATAGCACTCTTACTTGTTGGGTCTAAGATCAATATTGTAGAAATTACAAACGGAATGACAAACTTATATATACCCTTTTCCACCTGAGGTGAAGGGTATAAAAATAAACAAATTTGTATATAAATACATAATATATATGTTTGCATTCATTTGTACAAGATGATTCATTTTTGAAAATTAATTTAATAAATCTTTTTTAAGACTTTTTAAAAAGAGATCAAAAATTTATAATAATTATTATAAAATAAAAAAGTTCATATTTTCATCATTATTGTTATCGAAACGAACTGAGTTGACAACTCTGAAACAATCGATTTTTACAGCTAGATCAGATAATCTTGCGATAAAAATTGGAGAAGAGAGAAATTTTTCGTGCTTCGCAAGTAGATTCATATTGAATCTATTTGCTTCGCTCACAAAATTTTGTATTGCTTCGTTCATGATTGGAATGTGAAGCAATATTTCAACGTTATATTTATAACTTATTTAGCGATTATGTTGATAGGGGATTAATAATAATTTACAAGGACGATATTATTATCGCCACATCAGATTTTGAGACACACTTGGCTTCTAAAGTTTTGCGAAGGATAAAAGAAAAGGGGCTGAAGTTGCAGTTGGCTAAATGTAAATTTGGCTACAGTAAGATAGACTATTTGGGATATTATGTAAGCCCAGATGGCATACGCCCAGGTGATTCTCATTTGGCTGCAATAAAACTTTATCGATATCCTCGTATTCAAGCAGAGATGAAGACCTGTTTAGGACTGTTGTCGTACTTTAGGAAGTTCATACCGAATCACGCACGAATTACAAATGTTTTGTGGCAGTTGACGCAGGATGGGAAGTATGTATATGCCAACGGAATAGTGCTACAGGCCATTTAATTTACATTGTGACGCAAGTTCATCTAGGTTTGGTGCAGTTCTTTTAAAATTGGATGGAAAGATTCATCCACTAATTTTTTTTTAGAACAACTACTGCTGCTGAAATCCGTTAGCATAGCTTCGAATTGGAAACATTGGCCATAATTTATGCTTTGCGTCGCTTTAGGGCTTACCTACAAGGAACACCCTTTAAAGTTGTGACTGACTGTAACTCATTGACGCTAACCTTGGGTAAGAAACAATTAAATCCTAGAATTTCTTGATGAGCCCTGGAGCTGGAAAAACTTAATTCTACCATGCTGCACCGCGGTGGTATTGGTATGGGACACGTTGATGCTCTTTGCCGCTGCCAAAACACTATACACATAGATAATTTTGGTCCATTACCATCTATTAATTCAAAGCGGAAACACGTTCTTGTAATAATTGATGCCTTTACAAAATATGTTCGTCTTTATCCGGTCATTTCAACTATTACAAAAGAAGTTATTTCGTGCTTAGGCAAGTATTTTAGTTACTATATTAGACCGAGCCGTCTTGTGTCAGATCGTGGGACCTGCTTCACTTCCTTTGATCTTAGCTATTGATCGCATTTAAAAGTAGCTACGGCCTATGCGTAGGCTAAGAGTCAGGTAGAACGTGTTAATAGGGTAATAAAGTAAAATAACGGAAACTGTTAGTCATGCAAATTTGTCCGCTATGATAGGAAAGGTTGAATACGGTAAAAATAATGCTATACATTCAACTACAAAAGTAAGTTTTCCTTACTACTAAATCCTTAACCAACACTAACATTTGTTATTTTTAACAACTTTATTCTATAACCAACACTTATAATATATATTGCAGGCATGAATCAAGGAAACAAGATTGCGCATTGCGCAGGTCCGTTATTTTTGTATGTGACGAAGAAATAGATTTTGTTTATGTGCTTTTGTGTGTGTCTTACATTTTTTACAACAAACACTCATATTTAGTCTATGATGACGTAGATGCACAGTAGAGTAGAGCGCAAAGAGATTCTAAATAGAAACTTAACGAAATTCACTTGCCATTGACCAATCAGATCAAAGCTTCTAAACTACAAAGCATACATAGATGAAAAAAGTGACGCATGAAAAATGCCCAAAACATTTGCGAGGGCAGCTTTCGAAGAAAGAGAAAGAAAATGTTTTTGGTAGTAAGGTGGCAATGTGCAAAAACTGGCCGCTACTATCAACACGAATTGCGTAATCAAACCAAAATATTCAAAAAGGGCAGTGTAATTAAAAGCCTTCTTATTTTATTTAGAAATAATTCTTTATTTAGTGCGGCTAGTACGCACTGTTTTGTACTTGGTATCAGAATTGATTTTGTTAAATAATTGTGGCGAGTTTTATACACAATAAATGCTTATTAAGCATTTTCATTACAGTGGAAGGTATAGCGGTTTGCTTAGCATTTTCTTACAATCTCGCAGACACTTGTCCAATAGCAAGAGTGGTGATAGTATTACTATTGACGACCGTGTGTACTGCTAGTATTGTATTCATACACACACACAGCGCACAACACTCAAGTGGCTTATTCGTATTACATTAAACCCCAGCGGTAAAACTCAGAAGACCTTCTTACTTCAGGCCTTTTAAAAGGCCTGCTTAAAAATTGTTTTGATTAAATTCCTATTCTTATCTAACTGCTAAAGAATGCCTTATAGAAGGCCTCGGCTATTTGGTGTAAAAGATAAGATAGAGAAGGAGTAACATTTTTTGTATTGTTTTTTTTTTGCACAAGCAAAAGCAAAACAATTATTTTTTTGTACCCGTTGCCATTCTTATGTACCTGCTTAAGAAGCGAGAGCGGAAGGCCTTCTCCGCAATGACAACGTGTGTAAAAAAGATATGAGTATGGAATGGAGCGAGAAGGCCTTGTATATCCAAAAGAAGGAGTACAGAGGCCTTCTAGAAGGCATCCGTACCCCTTCTTTTTCCCGCTGGGACATGCGCCTGGTTCATTGCATGTAACGTATACTGAAATTATGTGTGCAAGCAATGTTAATATAAAAGACACGCTACACCTCCCTTTTACGGAAGAATGTTCATATAACTGAAAGTTTTATGGACATTCTTTAACAATTATGTATTATACTTAATTATGTATACCTCGAAAGCTTGCAGAAATAATAATCGCTAAACAAACTTTTTGGGCTGAGGATTGGACGAACCTGTGTGCTAAAATTAATTTTGTGCCACATAATAATTCTGTACCACTAAGCAAATATTGCAAATCAATTTTACCACTTGTTAAAATTTATGAATATCAAAACTTTATTGCCGACGCTAGAAACTCTCAGTTTCATGACTTATACTCACAATTAAATTATTCTTTACTTCAAATCACTACTACGGAGCTCTCGTCTCGTGCGATAAGTCTATTGATAAGAGCAAGAGGAGGACTGTTGGATATAAATGCTAGATCTTTTAGAAGTACATCCGACGGAATCTGTACTCTCTGCAATCTAGATGCAACGGAAAATACTCTACACTTTATTGGTACATGACCCATTTATAGTGAATTTAGAAGTATATTTTTCAATAAACATCAACTAAACCTACTCGACGTTCTAAATATTCTGAATGGGGATGTCTTTAATTTTGGTTCCCTTGTTAAGTACCTGGAAGCTTGCCTCAAATACAGAAAAGTGATATTAAATGAATTTGCTTAGTTCCTTTTTACATTTTATATTTTTGAATTTGTTTAGTTCCTTTTTATATTTTATAATTTATATAAATATTTGTACTTAGTTCTTTTGTTAAACAAATTTTATGCTGTAAATTAGTTAACAAATTTATCTTTTTGAATTTTTGTTTTTTAACAGCTTTAATTTTGCCAATCTGGCTCACAACTGTATGTTATGCCAGTTATAGATCATTATTTAAATTTAAACAAATTTTGTTAT